>JAGDYQ010000043.1:6106503-6192677 GCA_021962125.1 Bulinus truncatus | reverse complement strand
AAAAAAAAAACAATGTATCGGCAGCCAAAAAAACGGCCGGTCCGACAGTTAACCCATAGTGCCAATATCGGTTCGACTATCGGTCGCTCCCTACAACAATCGGCCGATCCGATATTAACCGATAGTGCCAATATCGGTCCGACACCGATACCGATCCGATTATCGGTCGCTCCCTAATATAAAGTATTCTTTATACATGAAAAACCAGAATACTTCGGTCATTGACCTCATGAGTGGCCGACCCTGACATATAGCACCCACCGCAGACACATACATTGTTGACATATAGCACCCACCACAGACATTGACATATAGCACCCACAGCAGGCACAGACATTGACATATAGCACCCACCGCAGGCACAGACATTGACATATAGCACCCACCGCAGACACAGACATTGTTGGCATATAGCACCCACCGCAGACATTGACATATAGCACCCACTGCAGACACAGACATTGACATATAGCACCCACCGCAGACACAGACATTGACATATAGCACCCACCGCAGACACAGACATTGACATATAGCACCCACCGCAGACACAGACATTGACATATAGCACCCACCGCAGACACAGACATTGACATATAGCACCCACCGCAGACACAGACATTGACATATAGCACCCACCGCAGACATTGACATATAGCACCCACCGCAGGCACAGACATTGACATATAGCACCCACCGCAGACACAGACATTGACATATAGCACCCACCGCAGACACAGACATTGACATATAGCACCCACCGCAGGCACAGACATTGACATATAGCACCTATGGCAGACACAGACATTGACATATTGCACCCACCGCAACACAGACATTGACATATAGCACCCACTGCAACCACAGGCATTGACATATAGTACACACAGACATTGTTGACATATAGCACCCACCGCAGACACAGACATTGACATATAGCACCCACCGCAGGCACAGACATTGACATATAGCACCCACCGCAGGCACAGACATTGACATTTAGCACCCACCGCAGACACAGACATTGTTGACATATAGCACCCACTGCAGACAGACATTGTTGACATATAGCACCCACCGCAGACACAGACATTGTTGGCATATAGCACCCACCGCAGACACCGACAAGTGTGATATGTGCAGTGCCGGACTAGGTCCCTTAATGCCCTATCCTCCCACCAAGAAAATAAAGTGAACCTAATGTGTAGATTTTGTATTGGGTTGTGTTTTTCTCTGTCATCTCGTTGTATGTTCTTTATCATACTAAGTAATAGAGGCTAATGTACATTTTTAAATATGTGTACAGTAATGAGAGGATAATTTGTTGAATCATCTGCACAGACCCTGACTCACAAGTTCATTTTTTATGTGCTATCTCAAGTTGATTGTAATATATCAAATGTGTTTAGATTTTTTAAATGGTGTGAAATCAGCAATAAACTCTGTGGATTTAATCATTTAAAAATATATTTGGCTATGGCACCTTTCCCCATGATACACTCACCACATCTTTATTTTGTTTTTGGTTAAACCAGTATTGGGTATGTGCAGTATTGTAGTATTGGTTATGTGCAGTATTGTAGCATTGGGTATTGCAGAATTGGGTATGTGCAGTATTGTAGCATTGGGTATGTGCAGTATTGTAGTATTGGGTATGTGCAGTATTGTAGTATTGCATGTGTCCAGTATTGTAGTATTGGTTATGTGCAGTATTGTAGTATTGGATATGTCCAGTATTGTAGTATTGGGTATGTGCAGTATTGTAGTATTGGATATGTCCAGTATTGTTGTACTTTTTGGATCTGGATTGACATTCTCACCATCCACCCTGGGTGCCACTAATTTAATTATATTATTGAGTTCAATTTTCTGTTTTTTATTAGCATCTGTAATAGTGAATTAAGTAATTATGAAGAACTGTTGGAACTTAATCCCATGAATGTCATAGCTATGTAAAGGAGATTATTACAAACATTAATTCCTCAGTGATTAAATGCTTTTAATTGATTTAACAAATAAATATAAACATACAACTATTTACACATGTTCAGAAGACTGTATTACATTTCTAATTCGCTGGGCATCAGATAAAACAGCTTGATTGTTTGGTTCAATAACTAAAACTGCCTCATAATCTTTTAAACCTGCAAATAAAGAAAGAAAGAAATTGTCAATTATTTTATAATCAAACGTTTTTTTTTCTAAAGTTCTGCTGAAGCAAAAGAAAAAACTTGTGCTGTCCAGTTAAATGAGCAGGACCATCATAAGTCATTCCTAATAAGTAAATGCAGGTGACTGTAAAGTAAACACTTTGCTTGTAAATCTAATTAGATAAATCAGTCATCCTCTGGGCACCACTTGCTCTACTAAACTACAACAACAACAATAGACCCCTGCTAGTCAATGGGGGAATTTGATAGTGTGTTTAGCACAAATTCCGTATGCATGGCTAAATAAAATGTATTGAATGAATGCATAAAACCAGGAACCTAACAAGACTCATCAAACTGTGGCAAAAAAAAACTGTGGCAAAAAGTTAGCCAACATATGTAAATGTGAATGTTTGTATATGTAAAATGTGTGAAATTTACTTCTGTGATGTCAGCCTACATATAAAAATGTGCATTGTGATGTTAGCTCACATATGTGAATGTGTATGATTGTGATGTTAGCCAACATATGTAAATGTGTATGGTTTTGATATTTTTAATTTTTGTGTTTATGATAAAAATAACAATTTAAAAAATACCCTTAAACATATTAACCTACATTTCCATTTTGTTCCTGTGAAATACAGTAAGTATTTAAACAAATTAAGCAAGGATTCTTACCTTCAATATACATTTGAAGCATACAAAAAGCAGTACCTCGTCGAATCAGAGCTTTGGCTCTACTCGCAGCATTTTGTTGAACAGGTGGAAACAGGAGATCAAGTGCCTGAATACATAGAAATGTCGAGCAATTATCAAAATGATAAATTAGATTTGTAAGCAGGATATTGTGAAAATTTAAACCCTAAATTTTATGATGAGAATTAAATTTTTACAAAATTTTAAAAGCTATTTTTTCATTTCATCATTAAATCTTATAATTTTGTAGCACAATATTTTTTTTGTTTTATCAACACTGAAAGTGTTTAATTTGTTCCATTCTATTTTCAGTTATAAAATATGTTCCATTCCCAAACATTTTATTAAATTAAATTATTTTAAATTATTATACATTAAATTATTACATATACTTTAGTTGTTTCTTACATTTTTTATGCTGTCATTTTCTTGATTAATTATCTCCCCTAAAAAAATGCTACTAGTAAAATCTTACTGACACTTTGTCATAAAATCTTTTTTTTATTGTCACTTTGATAGAAAATTTAACCTTAGAGCAATCCTCTATACACTTGAATAAATTATTTTGTTTAAGATGACAAGCTCCTCTGTTAGAATAAAGGCTGTACATGAGTTAAAGATATAAAACCCAAAATAAGCAGAGAAAATTAAATTTAGCCTAATAATAATACAAATGAAATTATTTAGCTTCAATCAGATAAGATTTTCCACAAAACAGCACACTTTTTCTACTTAATGTGCAAGTGTTAAAATAATTCTGCTTTAAAAAGGCTTTCTAAATTAACACCCTTCTTCTTATGACAACATCAATAAATTTAGAAGACAACCACAGATTTGGCCAAAATATGGCCAGCTGGCCAAATTTTGCCTGCCACTCTGTTCCAGGTCCAGCCCATGTTCTACTCCTCTCTGGTTATACACATCAATGTCATTTACCTTTAATTTATATTATTTCATATCAGCAATCCATCTGCTCGTTATCCCATCAGTCAGTCCAATTTAAGACCTAATGTGGCCTACATTTTATAAAGTTTCCCCACCCTTTGACTAACATGACTTGCCTTTCTTTAGTTATATGTCTAGCGGTATTTAGACTTTTAGGAGCCATCTTTCCACAAGAATCATTCTATAAATTATAATATATCAACTTATAAAGGATACATTGGCAAGTTGGGAGCCAAATGAATAGCTAAAGTATAAGCATTAATTGCAGACTGAAAATCTCCTGATGAATAATATGAGCTGCAAAAGAAACAAAAATTTAGCAAATTATATTAATTAAAAATGGAAGACAATTATCATTTCTCGAACTTAATTTATCAGTATTCATAACAGTGTCAGGGATGTTTCTTTGATCAGCATCCCAAATCGTTTCAAATAACTGACCCCAAATGAGTAGTTATTTTGACACGGACCTGTTGCTACCATAGACATGTATTTTTACGTATTATAAAAATTGAAAGTCAAATTGAGACAAACATTTAATTGTTTATTTGTTTATTTCTTGACATAACATTTTTTGACATGCATTTTTATCATATTGTTGTCTCTGACATTGTAAATTATTAAGTCAGTGACATTGTATGTCAAATTATTAAGTCAGTGACATTGTCTGTCATATTATTAAGTCAGTGACATTGTCTGTCATATTATTAAGTCAGTGACATTGTCTGTCATATTATTAAGTCAGTGACATTGTCTGTCATATTATTAAGTCAGTGACATTGTCTGTATTTATTAAGTCAGTGACATTGTATGTTATATTGTTCAGTCCATGACACTGTCTGTCATTTTGATAAATCATTGTTGGCCATATTTTTAATCATAATTACTATGAGGATCTTTCCTATGCGATCTATTTCTTAAATTTTTTGTTATTGTTAAATGTATTTTAACTATTTGATTTCAGACTAATACTTTTTTTTACATCAAACCAACTGGAGTAAAACAAGGTTTCATGCTGTCATCAACCATTTTTTTTAACACAATAGAACCTCCAATCTATTTCGATTTCACAGATTAGATTGTCTTTCTTTCACATAATTAACAGTATGCAACCTCAAAAGTTACATTTTAGAAGAAATTACCAGCCTTAAAAATAAAGCACAAAAGTTGTCAAGTTTAACAGCAAACAAAAAAGACCAGCTCAAAAATTTTCTCTCTGCTAAAACAATACTATCAGATACTAAAAATGTTTTCTTCTATTCACTAATTCTTCTTGAGACTCATGTTTTCTCTTTAAATCCTATTTGATACTCAAAAGTTTTCTCTCTATTCACTTAATTCCTATGATCATTAAGTTTTCTCTCTCAGCTGTAAAAATCTGAATCTGCAATACAGAGATCAAAGCTTTTCTCCTGTATTATTCTGAAGTCACATTAGTGTAATATTTGCTTAGTTTGAAGTGCTATATGGTATCAGTGTGTTAATTGATGGTTTAAACTAGGTCTTCTTTTTCAAGGAGAATTAGTTTTTGAGTAAAATTGCAATTGATGTCCTTGTTTCTGTGAAGTGTGATAAATAATAGGTCCCTATTACAGTAGGTGTGTGCATTGAAAAAAACAAACTCCACCTCTAACCTTTACAACTAAATACTGGATAGAATAATGATATTAGTTGAGAGTGTTTTATGTTGGATAGAATAATGAGATTAGTTGAGAGTATTTTATGTTGGATAGAATAATGAGATTAGTTTAGAGTGTTTTATGTTGGATAGAATAATAAGATTAGTTTAGAGTGTATTATGTATAGTGTGTTTGTGTTTCCTCTGTATCCCACCTTCATGGCACCTGATTAATGCCTAATATGCTTATAATTTGCTGCTTTGGTTAGTTGTTTGCAAGTTTTTTGTCTCTTATTAACAGTGCTGTCACTTGCTTTTTTAAGTAATTTTCTTGATTTTTAGCAGCAACGAGGTATGGTAAATTTTATTTTGCACAATGAACACCCTGAATAATGAACAGGCCAATGGAATGGATTACATCATACCACTTTACTCATATTTGAGAACAAATAACTTACTTCCCTTTGTCCAGCAACCATTGTGGATTTTTTTCTTTATCACTCAACTCATTATCTAAGGACATCTGAATCCCCTTTCTTGCTTCAGCCTGCTTTTTAAGCCACTATAAAATAAAAAATAAATAAAATGGCTGAAATATAGAATCATGATAAACAAAAAAAAAGGCACAAAATATTATGTTTATCTAACAACAAAATGGAAGAAAATATTTTAATACATGTATATATCTCATCTGATAACATTCATTAGAGTTAAAGAGTGGACAAATGCTAACAAAATCGATAAAAAGCAAATCAAACTGAGGGGAGATGTGAGTTTTACTGGTCATTATGCCAAGAGAATAATTTAATGATGTTTCTCAGCCTAATTATAAGTATATATGTATATCAGGGTGGTGTACAAAAAAAGTAAATATAGTAAAGTATAAAAGGAGAACTTTAAACCATAATAGTCTAGACCATGGTGGGTTAGGCTAGAACATTCACTTCAAATATTTATATATCTTTATAAAAAGAAGAATTTGAATGATAGCATAAAACACTTCAAATGATAAGGCTGAGAAAAATGTAAGATACATATTATATATTTGCCTCATTATATTTACACGTATATGATTAAGCCAGCTACAAGTATAATGCTCCATAAAATAGCATTTTTTATGAAAACATTTATAATTGTAAGACTCTTGCCTCACCACTGACAGCAACAGTCAAATAAAAGAACAGCAAACGTTTTTGAACAGTTACATACAACCAAATAGTATAATACTAAATAAAGTAGTCATTTTAAATTAAGTATCTATTATCGTGAAAACAAAGAAAATAAATTAATTTGGTTTTGTAATTTATATTGACAAAAATTGTCCTGTAAAAAAAAGAAAAATATATATATACTGGATACCTTATATATTTTTCAAAAGAATTTTATTTTTTTAATCATGTTAAGATTAATTTCATTTTAATTTTTATAATTATCTTTAAGATATGTTTACAATTTTGTATTAAAAAAGGGGTTACTTTAAAAAATAAAATTATTAGTAAGCAAATTTAGCAACTGGTAAGCAAGTCAAAAACCTGTTTACTGTAAGCATATCTCTTGATAATATGCATACTGTATTAGCTAGTAACAACTTGTTGTATATTTACCTCTTCTTCCTGTTGTGCTTGAGATTCCCTGGTTGGTGTTGGAAATACTCGAGGTGTGTGTTTCACAATAATGCTTCCAGTTTCTCGAACAGATTCAGAATTATCCTTTTCAAAAAGACTGTTTGATTTCACTGTAAACACATGTTTGATTAGAAATTTGTAAAAAAAATTTTTACAAAATTATTTTTAGATATTTCTGAGCCTAAATTTTATCCTACAGAAGATAACAAAAATTTACTTAAACTAGCTATCAGAAAATTTTCAAGAATTATGTCTTTATTGAATTTTGATATGCTCTTTAAAATGTAGTATACCTAGGGTTGCCATATTTTTTCACGGACCAACCGGGACAGTTCTGTCTTTTTTACTTTAGGTTCAGGGATGTCGGTTCCGGGGGGGATGAAACAGTAACGTAAAAAACACTTAAAATATAGAATAGATAATCTTTGTTATTTTATTCATAATGGTACACAAACATGATATTTTTACAAATCAAAACAGTTTTCTTCTTGTTGTACTACTCATATTTTTCACTTCTGTAAATTTGTATCACTGTGTTACTTACCAAAATGTTACTGATCACACAAGAGCAGATTAATCATTCTCTGATCTAATAATTTTGCTCAATTATTTCCAAGAAACTGTGCCCTGAATCTAAACCGGGACAATTTCAACAACCGGGCGGGACACCGGTATATCCGGGGCTGTCCCGGCCAAACCGGGACATATGGCAAGCCTAAGTATACCCAGCTTTGATTTTCTATTTTTAAAAGAAAGACAGACATTATTGTTGGATGTTGATTGTCCATTCCATGGAGCCTATTTCATGGAGAGTACCCTCCTCTGTATGTGGGCTGTTCCTAGAGAGGCAATTTTCTACAAGGCACAGATGTCTGATTTCCCCGGTATCTTATTCATGATATATTCCAATTTTTTATTTTGTCTATATTATAAATAACTTTATTAGGTATAAATGTTAAAATAATTAAACATGCCAAGAAAAATTACCTTTATGTCTTAATTTTGGTTTGGGTTTGATATTATTCTCTTGATACAATTTTTCTTTCTCCTAAAAATATATTTACAGTTTTTTTAAAAATAAGACTTAATATTTTTGTATCAAAAAAATATCCATAACAATTGGACAAAGAATAGTAAATTATTAGGTTTCTAAAGAAAACATGCTTACATGCCTCAAAGAAAAGCATAGAATATCACTTTAAAAAAGTTGTTACACATAAATTATTGAAATTTAGATTAATATTCACACCTTTAACATGCCTATAGCTTTAGACAGGTTTCTAATAATTTACAGCACTAAATAAAGCAGCAATAATGGAGCAATATTATTCAAACTATGGTATAAAACATTCATTAGCAAACTCATCAAATTAGAATAGTTAATAAAATAAAGAAGACATGCTTAATCAGTGATGGGCACTAACTAATTTTATTTTTGGTAAACTTTAAAAAAAAAAAAAATATTTTGTTGCATTATTAGTTAAACTAATTCAATAAAACAGTTAAAGCTTAACTAAAAAAAGTACTCAAACTTTTCTACCTTTTTTGCATACAAAATTTTTTTTTTATAAATTTAAGGGACATTAAATAGATCAAACATTACTTTACAAAATGACTCAATGTTGATCATGTTTATCATCAGTCAAATAAAAACATGTCTTTAGAAAGTAGAATATGTATTCATAAAATATAACTAACTGAAAATGTAGGCCTTCCCCCAATTTTCCTAAAAAATGACAGAAAACACATCAGTTAAATCCTATCAGCAATGGGAAAATTTCAGAAACTCTTGTGATAAAATATGCATATTTTAGAACAGATGTCAAACATTAGTTCAATGAGAGATGCCCTTTGGTTTTTTCATAAGGTAAGCTGCACAAAGTCAACTAGTCAAAATTTAGTGAATAAAAGTAATTAAATAATTTTTTTAAAAAGATGGCTCTTTTGGAGAGCAAACCCATTGTAGAGCCTATATGGCTCTAAGGGTTCAGCTTTATATTGAAACTTGTTACATAATAGGGAGGGTCATTGATTATTTTATATAGCAAATAAGATTTTAATTATTTGGATTTCAATTTTTTTTAATAATCAAGCAAAATGAAATAATAAATGCTACCTGCTTTATAACTCAAGAACTACAGATTGATCTGATAAAATAATGATAAAATATATTGATTCAATGGAGAAATTATCATTTAAAAAATAATTACCCGGTAATAGTCCTATTTGATGGGGGTCATTAAAAAAAGGAACCTCCCACAAAATGTTTAAGGGTGACCCTGATAAAACTATAATTCCCCATATCAGTTCACCTGATGCTATAAACCCTGGCCCCTTTTAACAACCCAACTGCAATTAAGCATAATTAAAAAGTATAATGTTTTAAATGTGCACATATCATAATACAGTACAGTGTATTCTGTATTAGTGTTGCAAAGGACAAACATTTGCTAAAATTAGTTTACATAATAAATGAAAGACCCCTAATAAGACTTATTGAACATATGTTATTTACTAAAAAGCATACTTTTCAAGGTCATATCAATGGAACATCTTCCTATTGTCAAGCAAGTGTGTAAAAAAAAAACATATATTTTCATATGCTTTACATCACACTTTAGGCACTGAGTATTAAAATTATGATATATTTATCAAATGTAAGATAGACTAATTAAATGATCTTGTTCTAATTATAGCTAAATAAAAAAAAATGCTGCAGCTTAGAATACCTACTCTAATGAGAAATAACTAGTAGTAATGCAGATGTCTTCCAGCATTGTAGTTATTTGGGGCATACTATTTGGTTGAACATTTCGCTCACCCCTACCCTTGTATAGCTATATATTGGTATAATTTTCACTTGGATGATGAAACATAACATAGTGTGAAATTTTTTATTCTGTTAAATATTCTGAAAGTAACTAAATATTTTTATTAAGTTTTTAGTTAATTACAGGTACTAAAAAAATTACATAAAAAACACTTTTAACTAAACTGTTTTTACTTAGTTGAGCTTTACTTTTAACTAAATATTTTAAGTTTTTAGTTAGTAATTTTAAATTAACTTTTGCCCATCACTGCAGACAAATTTCATGTTTAGAATTCTCTTAGTTATATATATTAAGAATGTTAAAGTCTAAAAGAAAGTGTCTGATAGGATCATACTACCTTTTCTGCTATACGCCTCTGTTCCTCTTTCCATTTTTCTAATGCTTCTGTAGCATTTTTTCTTTCATTCTCTTTAATTTGTAAGATTCTTTCACGTTCCAGCTGTTCAATCTAACAAAATAAAATTATTGTTCCTTCATGAATTATTGATATGGATTAATGACTTTCGTAGTTTCTGAGAAAATGCAATAAAAAAGAAACAATTATGCATAACTTAAGGTACGAATCCACCAAGACGAAAATTTCGGTATCTAATGAGTATTGTCAGGATTTCCGCTGCAGAGCAGCGAAAGTTTTCAGTTTCGCTGCTTGCAGAGTTTTTTCCGGAGAGTTACAATTTCCGTCAGGATAAACCAACAAAATGGCTGCTTAGAAACGTCGATTTGAATAGAAAAAATGATTTAAATTAGTGTATATTCATTAAAAAACAACAACAACAAAATGAATTTTGACAGAAAAACATGAATTACTATAAGTTTTGGCCGGCAACAGTCTTTGTATATGAATTTCTGAAATGAAAATATACATCGTCTACCTACATATTCTACAAATGAAATTTCTTTCGATCGAAGCGCTGTCTGAAAACATAAATGCTGTTCAATAAATATTTGTCTGATCAGATCATAAAAACGAAAAAAAATGAACGGTTACCCATGGAATAAAAAGTAAAAAAAAAACAACAGTTTTCCATTTCCAGCTACACAGTTTATTTGTAATAAGGACAAAAAGGCACACGGGATGCAGCATTTTTGGCTTTTAAAGTATCGTTTTTTTTTTCACTAGCAGGAAGACAGTGCTAAATAATCATAAAATCTTCTTTCCGGTGAGTTGTTTTGGCGCCTACTGTTTCGTTCCAGTGTATGTATATACAAGAGTTTCGGTAAGTGGAAACTTCCACGCGGAACTTTCCGCGCGAAAGTGTTTCATCTTGGTGGATTCGTACCTTTAATCACTGAATAAAAGAAAAAGAACAGAAAAATGATTTGTGTCAACCAACAAAATAACAAATGAAAACTAACTACTGATTTTGAATTACACGTATCAACAGTGATTTTTTTCTTTTTTTCTGATTAGATTTTTTTTTTTTAAAGTAAATGTAAAAAGAAAACAATAAAGTTGATATCCTAGTTTGTGTCAACCTAGGCAGATAGAGATGTTTATCAGAAACTAGAAAGTTGAAATAAAGACAATTCAGAATGATACTGTTCTAATTATTTCTATCCTGATGTGTGTATCATAAAGACAGCAAAGAACAAAAAAAAAAATTATCCTGCCATTTATGAAGAAAGAATAATAAAAGAATACTTTAACTCCAGTGTACCTTGTTAAATTTTGCAGTGAAATGGCAAGTCCAGAATATTTTAATTTTATTATTTTGTCATTTTATAATAACAAGAGAAACTAGCTGACTCTAACACTTTTATTTTGGCAATATAATAAACTAGCTGACTCTCACACTTTTATTTTGGCAATATGATTTTGCTAAAAATTTGTATGATCTAATGAATTATTTTTTTTTTTATTTTTTAGTACATTTTAGCATATTTAGTGCCAAAATTATTTAATTTAATTTTGTTTGTAGAGGAAAACTAAGTTGTGTACCTAGTATGGAAATGAAAGACTAAAAATAACATCAACTCTTTCTTCAATATCTTCTTAATATAAAAAATTACCAAAAAAGTGATAAGCTTTGGATAAGATTTATTTGACTCAAATGTTTTAAAATGCTATTTTCTCATAGAAAATATAAAAGTGTTAAAACTTAAAAACCCTAAAAAGAAAATTAGTTTCAAATTACCCCATGCACAGCTTAAAGCACCCCTCACAAGGGGTGACACCAAAATGCAAAATATCTAGTTTTAGGCCTATATTCTTATTTTGTAATTCAAAATAATTCAAAGCCGTATTTAATTTTTAAAAATTAATAAAACTATCTCCGAATATTAACAGCAAATGACTTTATAAGGCTTCGAAAAAAATTAATGCCAAATATAAAAATATTTCCGATTATTAACATAAAATCCTGACCCTGGAAACGGAAAAAAAATAATAAAGCCGCACATGGAGAAAAAAAATATGGAGACCGGGGTGTCATGAGAGGGGTGACACCATGAGTTACCGCACCGGGTGACACCAACCCTAGTGACGCCACTGAAAGCAGGCATATAAAACCTCAAATTTGTAATAAAAAAGACAAATTAAATTCTAATAATTATAAGCATCAATAACCTTCAGCATTTCATTAATAGCTGTTTTCCCATGCTCTCTTTTCATGTTACTCTTTTCGATGGCTACATCTTCCATTTGCTGTTGAAATTCTAACAATGCTTCATCCCTTTTTCTTTTCATTACTTCCTTGTTATCTTTAAAAAGAAAACATCACAGTATATAAAATGTATTTAAAATCCAAAATGTATTCATAGTCATGATATTTACAAAATTCATCACCTAAACCATGCAATTCCTCTGACAAAGCATACTAAGAGATTGTATGGTACAATACCCAGCTGTCTCTACTTTTCATAATTAACATCAGATACCCATTTTTAAGTTTGCTTGAGTTGGGAACTTTCACCAGGACCAGAAAATATGCCCAGGTTTCACTGGAGACTGAACACAAGACTGTCAGATCAAATGCTGAGCAATGTACACGACATGACCGTCTGTCCCCACATATGTTTTTGAACATTATTACATTTTGTCTTGATGAAATTGTCAAGAAAAACAAAGAAAACAGACATCAGTTTGACTGTAAATATTTATTTAGACTACTGATCAAAACTCATTTACCACATGTTATTGTAATTGGGGTTGGAGGGGGGAGGGGGTATTTGAACTTTAAAGGTCCTCTGGAATATTAATAATTTTCTCAGCTATTGAAACATTGAAAAATTACAACATAACATTTACATAAGTAGTTTCAACCTTTCATCTATAGAGACACATGTGCTAGAACGAGAATAAGAGCCTGCTTAAGTTCACTGAGGGCCTAAGGCTAGCTACCAAAATTAACAAATGAACAAATATATCACCTGGGAAATGTAATATGGTATATTTTACATAATATGACTTTTTCCAGAAGTTGCTAATTGATAGTCAGTTTTCTTGTATGAAGTTGTTAATGAAAAATCATGGCATCCGATAAACAAGGGCCAATTTTTTTTCAGGACTAAAGCTATAACCCGGGGATGAGGTGTGAGTGTTGCTGGTCATAGTCATATTTATAGATAATACTATTTTATGGTACTATTAATTGAACATATTCACAATAAAATGACAACAAGTTTAATTATATATAAAATTCATTTTAAAATATATATCATAAATGTTTTTAGCCTAATTATTGATTCAAATATATATATATATATATATATATATATATATATATATATATATATATGTGTGTATGTGTGTGTGTAAGTTGGTTTGTGCCTATGTATATAGAAACATCAATTAATTTTTCTCTAAAAGTTATTACTGGCAACACTCAAACATCGTCCCTCCTATAACCTTATCAGCTTAATGGTTATTCCAGTCCTGAATATAATCTATTATTAGTACCATTAGCACTCTAGTTTTACCCGATACTAAAATCGGAATGATGCAGAGAAGATTAGCATTGACAATATGCAAAGATGATGTGTCAATCAGTTACGTATTACCTAAATTTTAGGGTGACTTTGATAATGTGGCATTAAAACTGATGGACAGGTGAAGTCAAAGGTTTATGTTCTCTGATAACTATTTTACTCTGCCATCTTAAAGTCATCACAAGCTAGTGTCTGTGTATAACATCCATGGATAATGAAGTTTTATCCAAGGTGTAGAAGCAGAAAGGTACTACAAATACAGTACAAATCATATTTCAAAGGTTTAATAAAAAAAAAAATCCTTTCTTTATTCTTATAGCAGTTTTACATATAGTGCTCCGCAAAATAAAGAATATGAAGCAACAAACTAAAAATAAAAAATTCCACAAAGTTAACTGAGATCAGATCAAATCAAAAAAATATTTTTATGTGAAAAGTCTAAAATATATGTTATATTAACATTCAACAGCCTGCATGATTGTGATATCTTTTCAGCTTTTACCAAGATTCTTACATCAAGAAGGAAATGGAATGGACTTTTAAAAAAATTTTCTTTATAAATTTAATATCAAAATGTTTGATGGATATCTCTTACCGTGCTAATGCAACAAATAAAAAATTGTGATGACTTTTTTGAAGAAAATGATAGCAAGACAAAAAAATAAAATCAACCAATAAAAGAAAAGCATTTTTGATGACCTAAAGAATAAAACATACTTTTAATAGGCATTTATTTAACTTGCTCTATCATAATGTTATGTTTTGGGAAATTTAAAATTATTTATCAAACTTCTCACAGCCCAAACACTCTGAGATTTGAACACTTGTCTATCCTCAATGACAAAAAAATATTTTAAAATTTTTGAGTCAATTCATTCTTTTTTTTGGTAATATTTATATAAGATGAAAAATGTGGAAAAAGATTGTGGTGTCAATATTATGATATATCTGATATCATGCAGAGGCTAAATATTTTAGTCTTGCATGATAGTTTGGATATTTTATATAAACTTTAGCAACAAAAGCAAGTGAAATTCTTTAAACAATATAAAGTATCAAATGAAACAACAGTTTTCTTTAGTCTTCTATTAATACCTGGAAAAACACTTCATAATAATAGTTTATATTAACTTAACAAAAAAAAAGTGAAATACTTTTGAAACAAATAACTCATTTTGAGGCAATCAATAATAATTTTGGTGGAATGAAGACTTATTTATTTTTTATAACGTGAACTTTAAAAGTACAGTAATCCATCTTTAAAAATGTACAATAAATAGCGTACAAATTTACCTGAATCTGCAGAATGCAACTTATTCCAATAAACAGGAGTCTTTTTTGTAAGTTTCAAAATAATACCACTATCATCTATCACTGCACTCCCTTGGTATTTTTCAACAGGTGCAAACAAAAGACATTCAAAAAAATATGGTGGGTAGTTAACCTGTAAATTGTAAGAAAAAGCTTTAAAATTATTTTTACAACTTTTTTTTTCATTTATCAATGAAAAAAAAATACATTTCTTATTAGATTTCAATAGAATATGAGTGAGTTTATCTGTTGCTCTTAAATCATTCTGTAAAATCATTTCTAACTTCAAAGTCAGAATGTTGAGAGCCTTGCAACAATAGCATTTTTCATTTTTGTTTTCCGTATTTTTTAAATGATTCAGACTTTTATTTCATTTCAATATAGAATTAAAAAAGAAAAATGCAATCTAGTTGATGAAATTCACATTAGCCCCAGAAGGAGTCTTTATTGAAGTTATATATTTCTCAAGTAAGAACAGAGGTGTGGACGTAGGAGTGGTTAAAGGCAGCCGTGAAAAAAAAAAAGACTTATAAATGTAAATATTCATATTTCTTCAATAATATATAGATAAAAATCTGTCAGACGTTCTAACTAAAATAGAACCTCAGGTTTTACAGCCTTGGGTAAGACCTGACAATCAGGGTTTACAAGAGATGGACTGGATGAGACAACTATAAAAGTAAATACATTTAGTGTAGTTTCTATGCCATTAATAAATGGAATAAATGAGTATGGTTAGTTGGCTATTGCAAAGGGATGCTCATTTTTCAACATTAAAAAATATAATATGAATAAATAATACCAAGGGAATTTTTCCAGGTCATAGTGAAAGTTGGTTAAAGCCACACAAGTCTATCAAGCTTTAAATGGTTACCTGACTTAAGGAAGTAAAGATGGATGAGTGTTGTGCTAACCACGCAATCTCTTTATATCCAGAGGTTAAAGAAACAGACAAATTCTACACTTCATCTACCCTGACAGCGCTTTAGGGTTAATGGCACATTAATCTAGACTTTAGGCTTGGATATAAAAAATATTTATAGATATTATAAAGAATAAATAAAAGTGTGAGCGCAAAATTGTATCTATCTTGTATTAATAATATAACAACTAAAAATGTAACATTAAAATATTATAGACTATGTATCTCTTTGAAACTCTATTCATTGCTAATATTAGTAATCCATGTTACCCCTCTACAGCCATCTCATTTAGGGATATTAATAACACATTTCTTCACAAAATACTTCATATATTCTAGCTACAATTAAGTATTGTGGATATGATTTATTTTTTTAATGACATCTGATAACACTTCAAGTAGTTCTTAAGGCATGTTTATTTTTCTAATAACTCCAGCCATGTCTTAAATTATGTGGCTGACATCTCTAGAAGACAGGAAATTCTTAAATTTCAGAACAGCTACTTGACCTAACTTGTCCTAACTCTTCAAAGGCTTGCAGCATAGGCTATGTGTCTATTTAATTCTTCTTCAATCAAATTGATTTAGCTTTTAATGTTCTAAGGTGATTTAGACTGTTTAGTGTGCTTTTAGACAAGCAGCTTACACTCAACAGTAGCATCCTTTAAATTATTAAATATTCACCTCAAGTGCTTTCATAGCCACATCTGGATACTTTGAATGCAAGTGTTTTATAAATCTCATGGAAAGATTCATTGAAACATAAGTCAAGATAAACTCTCAGAACACACAAACCTTATGACAAGAAATAGCAGCTGAGAATTCAAAAAACATAAATAGGGCCAAGTATTTATTAGAATTTTTCGGCTTTGTTTTAATAATAATAGTAAAAGCCTAAAAGGTAATGTAAAAAAAAAATATCAACATCTTTCTGCTGACCCCAGGGCCTGGCTGCTGATTGCTCCCTGACTACTGATGTAGACAATACAATCATACCATCAAATATGGCATCATATGATGATCATGGCATCATCCGTAGTCATGATTGGTAAGTTCACAATTTACCATCCAAAATTATTTTGATACATATTATTGATACTTTACCTCTAAAAACATTCCCAAATCATAGTATTAATGATTTCACATCAAGGTATCAGCAATTTTAATATCATTACAAAATTTGAATTATATTATATTTGAATGTATTTATTCGCCATAGTTTCAAGCTGAGTTTGTGAGTTATGAAAAATGTATAATAAATATAGTACTGAGTCATTTATTTGTACAACATCTATTACTAACACTAGTATTTGTATTACCAGTCGGACATTCCTAATACTATTAGTATTAGTAAAGTATTAGGCTATTTAATGTTAAATGTATATTGGTATAGCCATTACTGGCATTACTAATCAGGCATTACTTGCCGTTAGGCCTACCTACTATTAAAAATTATTTTAATGTATTACTTTATTACCTTTAAATATTCGTTAGTTGAGAAAACATCGACTTTTTTAGCATTAACCCCTTTTAATGGAATATTTATCCATAATGATGAATCTGTTTCTTCCCACGTATAGTCCTTAACTGATAGTGGCATTTTCGACTAGATTGCCTATATACCACGCTTTATTATAAACAACCGAAACTTTTCGACTTTGCGTTTCTCGTTTCTAAGCAACTGGGGGCGGGGGTGTGGCAAGGAGGGACAGAGATTTCACTGCTGCTGCCAACTCTTTATACTAAACTAAAAAAAAAAGCTGCCGCTATGTAGTTCTATGCAAGATTTTTTGGGTCAGTCATGGATTTATCATTAAGAAATTTAAACGTTCAACTGTATTGAATGTCACACTATGATTTAAAGAAGATCTTTGTATTTTCTATTTAAAAGACCACATGACGAAGATGAAACATTGGTAAATTGTTTCGTCATTGTATTATCTATCTATTCAATTCTATTGATATTCACAAGTAACGTATTATAGGCAGATTGGTACGGTAGCACATGGCTATCTAAACTAGGGAGAGGCACCGAGATATCGTTGTTAAATGTTATTTCACTTTTGAGAACAGTCGAAGGCAAACACCCAAAATAAACTAGTACCTGGTATTAACACGTTTGCTTATATTTACAATTTGTGTGTGAAAATATTGTGTTCAAAACTACTTTATTCTATTTACTTGTGTTTCTCAAAGTTGTACACTTCGCGACCCACCATGAGAACTTTGGGGTCGTTCATTAATTAATTCAACAATTTTTAGCACAATCTGTCATGTTAGCAGCGGTGGTTTAAAAAAAAGAGTATGTAGATTGCAATTTTAAATAATGTAGCTATAGTTGGGAGTGCATTGTCTGGTCCATGCGGTAAATACCATGCTCTGACTGGAAAAAAATCATTGGTCCATGAGGTAAATAACATGATCTGACTGGGAAATATCATTGGTATCTCCTCGCCATAAAAGAAAATCTCTTTTGCGACATAGGTAGCACCATGGTTAATGAGTTTCAACCGAACCCTGAAACTCACAGTTGGCGGTTTTGACAAATGTAGCCGGCATACAACACCCGTCGACTCTGACAAACTTAGCACATTCTCGCATCCTGCCATTTCTGGCAGAGAGATTAGGTACACTACATCCTGTTCCTCTATCCGTGAAGGCAGGAAAAAACCTTGTCATTCCATTCTAGACGATCGGCAATACAAACTCCTTGCTGGTCTGGGTAGGCGTTAAAGAGTAAAACCTTTTTTTTTTGCGATGACGGCAGATGTACCGGGTACGTTCATCCCGCCGCTCTATAGACACTCGCCATGCGCCGCTGGTGTGGCAAACAAACAACACCTTGTCATGCTAACAGTGAAAGTGCAAAGAGAAAATATATTTACTGGCCCGGTAGATATTTACATGGATTTTTCTGTGGGGAAGATCATTGGTGTCTACTGGCTAAAACTGTAATCGAGACCCTAGTATTCGTAGAAGTTGGTGGGGACGGATGTGATTGGCACAGCCGCACTCTACACCTTTCACTCTGTCACACCCAGTGATGGCGCGAAGAAATATTCTAAAAGACTGACATTATTAGCGGCAAAAACAAAATCTTCACACACCCATCCCTCCCTCCCCTATGTCAACAACTGTAAAACTTATTCATACTACGCCCATCCCCGCCCCCGAAGTTGTAGACGTAATTAATGTACGAGCCTTTAAATCACATATTACATTTTTTTTTTAAACAGACATTCTAGAAATTTTTAAACGACACAGCCATCGATATATTAAATTCATGCCGTACTTTAGTACTTTTTTATCACGGCAATGAGGCGGAATTTTTCACTGTGCTGCAAATGCTAATAATACCACTGGTTGCACTATATTCAATGTACATGTACTAAGATTAAGTGGGGAAAAAAGTAATTAAATGTTGAAGAAAAAAAATAAACGAAGTCGAAGAGCCGCATGCTGCTCGGAAACAAGATCGAAAACTAATCTAGGCCAGTGATTTTGATTCCCCTGCAAAACGAAAACAGGATCAGTGTTGCCACTCCTTGGGTTTTTTCACAAGATCTTGGGTTTTCGGACTCTTACTTGGGAAATGGGGCTTTCGGCTGTAAATCTTGGGGGGGTTTTTTGTTTTGTTTTTTTCTCTATTGTAAAAGTGTCCCCCCCCCTTTATCTGGGTCATTTTTGGTGGGAAAAGGAGGTAAAACTGAACGTAGGACCTAGAAACATCCCGACAGGTAAATTGACACCAATAGGTGTGAGGCGACAGGCGAGGGTAGAGAGAAAGTGTTGCGGAATGTACTTGGGGACTCACGGGGTTTGAGTTTTCCCGAAAGTATCGCATGTCCTGTGTTTAGTCTTTTCTCAATAACACAAAAGTGTCACATAAAGCTGTCCCAGACCGGGTTGGAGGTTGGTTGGGCTTGTTGTAATTATCTTTTACAAATCACTCATGTCCAGACTGGAGTTAAACAGTTTTTATATCAGCTGTACGATTTTTTTGAGTTGAGAAAACTTGGACTTTAGCTGTTTATAGTTGAACCATAATATACAAACACATTAAATCAGTGGCCAAATCATCAATACATAATTTATGTTATAAAGTAACAAAAAAAACTGTCAAACTGTCAAACTGTCAAACTGTCAAACTTTTTTCATAATGTGAGCCCCCCCCCCCCCCCCCAGCATTTTTTGCTGGTTGTGCCACTGGAAAAAAAAATTTCTAGAATTCCCAATATTTTTTTTATTAGTTTCAAAAACCAAAAAAAAAAAAAAAATAAATATTTTTTGGATAAAAAACAACAACAGGCAATTCAATTACATTACACTGCTTTATGTTACCTTTTTTTTTTTATGAACAACTATGGGGGGGGGGGGGAATGACCTTGGGTTTTCTTGGGTTTTTTAAGGGTCCCAACTTGGGTTTTTCATATTTTTAGAGTGGCAACACTGAACAGGATGTGACTTTATGTTCCTCACATTATACTCACTGCGGCGTTTGAACATAGTTTACAAACTATATATATTTGAATTTACAATTATTGATTTTCTTAGTTTGTTGGTAAGATAAAGAAATGCACTTAGTACTTCAAACATACATTTGTGTGTGTGCTAAAACTGATTTTTTTAAAATAAATAATGAAACAAATTATACTCACAATCTACTCAAAATATGACAATGTCACATTGTTATAACACAACAGTGTTATAACATTGAATGTGTTACTGATTATGTGACACTATATCAGTCTAACAACCTATTTTAAGTATTTAGTATTTTACTTTCGATTCGGCTATTGTCCCTATCATCGATTCCATGTCTATGACCTATGATAATGTAAAAGAGTATTAGACTATATTAAAGATTTAATCATTATTACTAAGGCTTACTAGGCTAAGCTGCTGAGGTCTTAATACTGTTATTAAGTATTATATGGTAAATTAATGGAATTGATGTCTACTCTATAGTATAGGCATATCATAGGGCGAGACAGACAAAATTCTCAGAAAGACTAACATATCTAATTCTAAAAAGTAAAGGTATTGAATATTGAAGTAATTGAACAAAGTAAAAGTTATAAATTATTTAATTTGGCAATTTCCCTTCTACACATTGATGAAATGCTTTGAAGCAATTTTTATTGTTTGCTCCATCCACTACTCCCATATAATTATTATTTCAAGTTAAAAACATAATACAACATACAAGCTTATGGTTCGGTGCTAAAAAAAAGATTCTGCCTTCTGAACAAAAATAATGTTGGTTGTCATTCAACTTGTAGATGTTGAGGATATTTGTGAACCATCACTCCTGTTACACCTTGCCTTATAATTTAATATAATCCACCTTATCAGCTTATTATTAAACCTAGTGAGATAGTCCATGTCTTGCAATACATCTCTATTTATATTGAATGGCAAGCATTCTTTATACACACTGAATAGTGAACACATCTTTGAAGTTTTGAATGGTGGTCTGTAATTTAAAATTTCAACTGAAAACATTTTCATACAAGCAAATGATTTTCAAGAAATTAAAAATACCCATAGAACTTCCTGTTAAGTGAAAGATAAATCCTTTAGAATTAATAAATAGAAAATAAAATTTCATAAAGTTACAGATAAGGTTAAACAAGGCAGCTTGTGGTAGACTATTCTTATATGGCGAAATGCAGGTGGCATTTTAATGTATAAGGGGTGATTTTTTTCTCTTAGAACTATGATTTATTGATGTGTCTCAATTGATATAACAAAAGCATCATTTTTTAAAATTTATATTATTATAAAAAAGGATTTTAGTTTATTTTTTATATAATAAGGAAAGTAAATTGATATTATAAAAAAAAAAAAAAAAAAAAAATTATCATCTAGGCAACTATAAGTAATTCACACATCTAAATTAAAAATTCAATAAAATGTTCATTATCTTTTTAGCGACTCATGATGTATAATAATAATATTTAAAAATTAATTTTAACAATTTTTATTTCAGGAATTATCATGAGTCGACGCCAGACACCAAGTGAATTCCTAAATCAAATTAGAGGACGCCCTGTTGTTGTTAAACTCAATTCAGGAGTTGATTATAGAGGTAAACCATAAGCATGGAATAAATTATACTTTAATTGCTGTCACATTGAAATTTAGACTGGTTTTTCTGAAAGGGCTTTTTTTCTGTTTAATGTGCCATTGTGGGAACGATAATCTTGACATTGAGCTTTAATTTGTTGTAACAGGCATCTACCAAAAAAACTTTTCATTAACTCCATAAGCTGTGTGTACCAGAATCAAAAAACATAATTAAATCATAAGTTTACAGAGATATAAGTAATCATTTCGAAATCACTCAAATTTTGATATAAACCCATCACTAATAAAAAGTCACTCCACTAAAAACAGATTTTAATATTCATTATCATCATTATACCCTTAACCAATGGGGGCGTTGGGGGAACCAACAGACAAATCAACAGACATATTTCTCCATAGTTACCTATCTTAAATTCATTCATTAGTAGCATCGTCCATTCTTTGTCAAACCAACTATTCCTCTGGCGCTACAGTTTATTGAAGAATGGTTTTTGGCTAGCCCTAACACAGGGCGGAACCTTGCCATCTTGTATCATTTAATTGTTGCAATAACTGTCACCTGAGGGTATTCTTTCCCAGACATACTCATTGGTCTTGCGTTCTAGGTAGGAGATCTGACGGATTTTCCTCTTACATTTATTTTCTAATGGCTGCAACTTACTTGTCGTGGCTGCTAGAACTGTCCATGTCTCACACCTAGGGCAATGGTTTTAACTAGGGCTCTGTAAAGTCTGAGCTTCATTGGTTGGCTAATGTTTTTGCTGGTCCAGATTCTGTTAAATTTAGCCAGTGCTGACTCTATCCTGGCCTGAATCTCTGATTTGCTGCTTCCGTCTTTGGAAATATGGTATTTGAATTCTGTACCTCTTCCAGCTTTTGATGGTTCATTGTGATCTTTTCATTACTGGCATCTGTGGTGTAGACCATTAACTTGCTTTTATCTGAGTTGATATCCATTCCATATGCACCCGCTCTATCCGCAAGTTTGTCAGTCAGCTCTTGGAAGTCCATTGTTTCTCCCTGGCCAGAATATCTAAATTATCAGCTAATATTAGGTTGTATAGGGGCTTCCCCAATGGACTTTCTCTTGGAAATGTTGAACAGAACTGGCAAGAGAACGCTGCCTTGATGGACTCTAAGTGACATATTATGGACATATTCAAGAAGTCCCCTAAGTAAGTGACTGATCGATTGTGCTTCTGCCAGGTCTGAAACTTGCCTGTTCTTCTGCCAGTAGTTCCTCAGAGTATAATTTTTAGCATTACTTTGCTTGGTTAACCGATGAGACAGATTGTCCTATCTCTGACATTGTTTCAAATTGCCTTTTTTAGGCAGTGGTATAATGGGTCAAACTTTATTTTCCCATATCTTCTGTTAAATCGTTGTTATGACCTTGATTACTGCCGTACTTCAGTGTTTTAGCAGTTCAGCAGGAATGTTGTCAACTCTGTAGACTTAACCCCTTTTAATTTTTTTTTATCTCATTCTGCATTTTTGTGAGATTTCTTAATGTCTCATACGCCTTCTTACTATTACCGGCTGCTATGTTCTACAGTGTGGCACTAATTGTTGATCCTGTCTTCTTTAGCCCACCTCATCTCTTTTTATATCTTTGTGTTTATTAGCCAGTACTTATCTACTGCTACCTGGATTTTGTCTTTATAAGATCTAGAATTTTTTTGGTAACCTGTGCTGTCTTCCTGTAACTTCTGCAGTTGTAGTTAGTACATCCTTAAAGCTGTTAGCTAAGGTATCTATATAGTAATTGACATATCGAGATATTAGATTTATTAAAACATTTCTATATAAAAAACCTGTCGCATCAATTTGATTTATTAAATTTAATACGAATATCACTTACAAAAATTAAAAAAATGAATTTTCATTTTTGATTTATCCACTTATCAAATATGTGACTGAATAGACGCCCTGTGATTTAGTCTTTGTATTACTTGGAATATTTCTCCAGCATATATCAATGCCTTGCTGTGTTGCCTAGATGTAGACATATTTTGTCTGTTTAGGTTAATTTAAATATACATGTGTTTATATTAATTTACATTTCATGAAAAAAGTTCACATACCAGGTGTCACTTAGTTTTAGACATTGTTGATACGATGTGCAGTATGGTGCTGGTGCAACTTACATTTCATTAGATACTTTTTAATATATCATGAGGATAAGGATGGTGGCTCAGCATGTGTTGATGGAATCCCAGCATGTGTTGATGGAATCCCAGCATGTGTTGATGGAATCCATTGACTTTTACATTTTTTTTTTAGGTTTTGGTATTGAAGTTATTGATTTTAAAGAAGTGTATAAATACATTTTAAATGAACAAAATATCAAACATTTGTCCTTATATTTAAGGTGTACTGTCTTGTCTTGATGGATACATGAACATTGCTCTGGAACAAACAGAAGAGTATGTCAATGGTCAGTTAAAAAATAAGTATGGTGACGCTTTTATTCGAGGGAACAATGGTAAAATATATTTTATTTGTCATTTTCTTGTGACTATATTTTTTGTTTTCTGTTGTATACATGTATTTGTCATTTTCTTGTGACTATATTTTTTGTTTTCTGTTGTATACATGTATTTGTCATTTTCTTGTGACTATATTTTTTGTTTTCTGTTGTATACATGTATTTGTAGCTTAAAAAAAGGATGCATTACTATAGAGAGACAATGAACTATGAAACTGGTCTGTGATATTAAAGTCATTTTAACTATGAGATACTTGACCCTAAACTCACAGATCTGACATTTTTATTTGTGATGCTTTTTTTAATATCTTCAATAGAAGACATAGGTGACCTAGGATTTGAACCCATAATATAAAAAAAACGTGGATTCTGACTCACAATCATGATAGAGTCAAACATTTAAATACTATTGCATTCTTATTTTCATAATCTGTTTTAATGCATTTATGTCCTAGTACATATTTCAATCAGATATATTTACTTTCATTGTACATTTTTACATTTGTATATTATAATATTACAATTTAAAATACCTGATATCGATAAAGAACTCATTGATTTTTTTTTTATTTTCTTCCCCAGTTTTATATATCAGCACACAGAAAAGGAGATAGTTGACATAACTAACAAGCTTTTCATTTGTTTTATGTTATCTTAGATTGAAATAAATACATTTTACATGTTTTCCTTGTCTTACTTAATTTTATTGAATTTTGAATTTTGAAAAAATTTTACTAAATTATTATTTATGTAGTCCTTTTCTTGTAAAGTAATGTTTGCCCTTTACTGTATTACAAAAGTCATCTTTATGTATAAAACTTAGTATTCCAAGTAATTGATTCACTTGTCACTTTTAGTTACTGTAGAAGAAATTTGTTACCAAAATAAGCCCCCTCCACCCTCTTTCAAATTCAGTTTAATCTCATATTTTTTATTGAAATAAATAATGCAGTTGTGCAGTGTGGTACTGGTCACAGTATGTGCCCTTCCCATTATAACAAGTCAGGAATTTTATTGTTTACATTTTTTTAAATTCTATAACAACATATTTAAACTACCACCTCTATATATAACAACATATTTAAACTACCACCTCTATATATAACAACATATTTTAACTACCACCTCAAACAAACACTGGACATCATGGGTTTTATAAACTGCCGCCATTTTAAATAATTGCATTTATAAATAAAAAGTTCCCTTAGCCCTAGTGGGGCAGATGAAGTGTAGAATTCATCTGTTTCTAAAACCTCGGTATATGAAGGGATTGTATTGTTAGCACAATGCCCAGCCGCCTTTACTTCCCCAACTTAAGTCAGGTACCCATTTAAAGCTGGGTGGACTTGTGGGACGACTTTGCACCAAATAACACCTGGAAAAATTCCATGGTTCTCACCGAGGATCGAACCCAGTACTCTCAGGTCGACAGTCTAGTTACTCTAGTATCTACACCACTCAGCCATCCGACCCACTTATCTACAAAATATTTAGTTAGAAATGCTTAATTTCATAATCCTTAGTAGTGGATATTTTTACACACATTTATCTGAATTTCTCCCCATTTGACCATGTATAGGAATTATTTCACAGCTATCCCACCATTCCTTTGAGTGTTGGGTTTTATCGTTGCCCGTATACCTAGGACTAGGGAAATGATATAGAATGTCACGGCTACATAAACTGGTGAACTTCATCTCCACACCTCTTACATTCTCACACCTCTTACATTCTCACAGGGGAATCCTTTTCTTTTTTTTCAATTATGATCTGACAAGTAACAACACTAAGTTATTTTTTTTTAATTGAACTTTTAAGTAACGGATTAACCATTATCAGGACAAGATTAACCATTATCAGGGCAAGGTTAACCATTATCAGGGCAAGATTAACCATTATCAGGGCAAGGTTAACCATTATCAGGGCAAGATTAACATCAGGACAAGATTAACCATTATCAGGGCAAGATTAACATCAGGACAAGATTAACCATTATCAGGGCAAGATTAACATCAGGACAAGATTAACCATTATCAGGACAAGATTAACCATTATTAGGCTGTAATCTTAATCCACGATTTCAAAAAAAAAATCGGCCATCATTAATCAGACATAAACTAAATGATTCTTTGCGGTTTTCACCGTAAAATATATAAGCAGAAAAACAACAAACTCTTGGCATCGTCTGGAAATAGTAATTTTATGCAAATGAGGAATGACATACAACACCTTGTGACGTGAGGAGTCGTGAGATAAAACCTGTCGTGTCTGTCTCGTAGTTGTTGGAGACTGTCATATAGTTAGCGGGGTTCCTGTCCAGCTTCATAAAGCAAATGATCTACCGTTTCCTCGTCCTCCTTGTAATGTAGGCAACGGGGGTCGAATTGTGTCTCAGGTTCTCCAAATAGCTGCCTATCGGACAATGCGTGCCCATGAATTTCTTGATAGTCCCCATCATTGACTCCAGTCCATCTGATCATTCTCTTCAGCTTGGAGAACAAACATAAGATAACTAAACCCGTAGGAAAGTATTGTCCCACCCAGCATCCTATAACTGGTCAACGTGATTTCTAAGTTTTAAAAAAAAAAATTCTAGTTCTATTTTCCCCGCTGATTTCAAATGTATAACTGGGTTTTTTTTTCAATCAGGTCAAGTTTTTATTCTACTTGAATTTTTTTAATGCTGCAATAACTATTCTACAGTATCTGGCATAATCGAGGAAACAACCGATAGAATTCCCGTGGTTCAGTTACTTTGGCATACAGGCAGTCGCCGATCACAAATTTTGTTAAGAAAAGCTATCATACTTATTGTGATGTGAAACTTGGCGATCAGGACAAACCCTTTGGACCCCACATATGATGTAAAGCATGTGTCGAGGGTCTACAACGTTGGAGCAAGATATTCGAGGAACCAACCGTCTCTTCCTTGTGATGTGCCAATGGTTTTGAGGGAAGGAAAGGATCACACTACTGATTGCTAATTTTGCATGACAAATCTAGATGGTATAAACAGAAAAAATAAACATCATTTTAAGAATCCCATTATGCCATTTGCAAAAAGGCCGGTACCTCATGGACCATTTGCAAACGTCGTGGTTTAGCACTGAATTTACCTAAAAATGCTTCAGATTGTCTGTTTAATCTTTTTCAAATGCAAGCAGGAAAAGATTGCTTAGACGCTTTTGTAACATTGATCTGCGATGTAGGGTGAGCATTCGTGTGAGGGTTGAGAAACTGTTCTCACACACAGCTGTTGAAGCCCCAAATGCCAATGCTGCCCAAAATACCCAGAAGTTAACTTAAATAAGATTCAATCTTTTATGCCCAAAAATTAGATGAGCTATATATGTAAGTAAAATAGCCTGAATGATTGCCAAAATATAAACTTTTAAGTTTTTATTATTATTGATTTATTGAACAAAATGATTGATGTTTTATAGCCGTTATTATTAAAATTTTGTCAAAAAGCTCAAATCATGCACGGGGGGGGGGGCTCAAGTCATGGCTACGCTACGGGCCTGAGTACCAGTATTGTTCGGACAGTACCAGTAATGTTCGAGCAGTATCAGTAATGTTCGGACAGTACCAGTAATGATCGGACAGTACCAGTAATGTTCGGACAGTACCAGTAATGATCGGACAGTACCAGTAATGTTCGAGCAGTATCAGTAATGTTCGGACAGTACCAGTAATGTTCGGACAGTGCCAGTAATGATCGGACAGTACCAGTAATGTTCGGACAGTGCCAGTAATGATCGGACAGTACCAGTAATGTTCGGACAGTGCCAGTAATGATCGGACAGTACCAGTAATGTTCGGACAGTGCCAGTAATGTTCGGACAGTACCAGTAATGTTCGGACAGTACCAGTAATGATCGGACAGTACCAGTAATGTTCGGACAGTGCCAGTAATGTTCGGACAGTACCAGTAATGTTCGGACAGTTCCAGTAATGATCGGACAGTACCAGTAATGTTCGCACAGTGCCAGTAATGATCGGACAGTACCAGTAATGTTTGGACAGTGCCAGTAATGATCGGACAGTACCAGTAATGTTCGGACAGTACCAGTAATGTTCGGACAGTACCAATAATGTTCGGACAGTGCCAGTAATGTTAGGACAGTACCAGTAATGTTCGGACAGTGCAAGTAATGTTCGGATAGTGCCAGTAATGTTAGGACAGTATTAGTAACGAAGCGAAGCGTTTTTTTTTTTGGCTCCGTGTCCATGTTCTCTTGTGACGATCGAGACCCGCACTAAAACTAGTTACAATTGTGACCACAACTACAGGAGTTGGGATTTTGAAATATGATGTGATATAATTTACAATGATTTTCGACCGACTAAACAATGTTTTCTGACTTGGACCAGCCATACTTGTTGATATTCTGACTTGGACCAGCCATACTTGTTGATATTCTGACTTGGACCAGCCATACTTGTTGATATTCTGACTTAGACCAGCCATACTTGTTGATATAAAAACATTTTAGTGGGGTTAATATAATTGGAAATAATAGCATCGGTCATTCAGTGGTAACATGACTTTTAGTTACAGTAACGGCTGCACCGGTCGCAGAAGAAAATTACTGGCTTCATGGGCGTATTCAAACGGGGTGGCAAATTCAAAGGGCATTTGCCCCCCCCCCCTTAATTTTGGAATAATGTCATACAGTTGTTACAATAAAACTCAACTAAATTTCCTGAAAGTTTATTACATTGAAGACAATGTACATATATCAAACATAAAAAAGAATTATATCTGCAAGTATAACTGATTAAATTATTGTAATTTTTAAAATGATGGTTTCAATGTCGAACACTATAATAATAAAATAGAGTAAATTTTTTCTACACATCATACAAAGACCAGATAAGTGACCAGTCTTCGTTTCTGTTTTTCCCCTCAACTAGTTTTACATTTCCATATATCATGCCACAAAATAGGATTGTAGAAATGATGGGACCCAGTTTGTTTTCAATTTTCTTGAATTCGTCTTCTAAATGGTGAATAGTCTGATAACCATGCATATCTAAAAACTTTGTTTCCATCTCTGTCAGCTCTAAAATCATACTTTTTATCAGAGGTCCAAAGATCACGAATCAGCTGCAATTTCAACCCATACCTTACAATCATCAATTTAGGAAATGAAGTGACAGCGACAATGAAATTAGAAACAGTTGCTTCAGTTGTGTCTGGCTGTTGAATTTGTACTGTTGTCCTCAATGATAAGACAGATGCTGCAGACGCCACAAAATCTTCTAATAACGGCATTTCGGAATCCCGCGATTGCTCCACTTTTCGTTTTCTTGAGAATGTAAAACATTTCTGATATCCCACTTTTTATATTAATTTTTTTTTTGAATGTCTGAATAAATTTATGATAAATTAAAAAAATTCACTCAGTGGTAGAAGATTATAAGCAAACAAGAGTTGCCAGATAAAAAAAACTGAATGCAAAAACATTTTCGAAGGCCTGATCAAGTTATAGAAGGCCAAATTAACAACAACAAAAAAATTAAAATCGAAACCTTCTTGTGTTTGTTGTCAAAATGTTTGAATGTACACATGCATTTATTTGTGTCAATTTAAATAATTAATGTTATACTTAACTTGAATTTAATTGAAAAATTAACCTGTATGGCATTGTCGGTTAAATTAAAAACGTGTATTTGTGCCCCCCCCCCCCTTTCCATGGAAAAATTTATAGCGACGCCCACGACTGGCTCATTTGAAAATAATAAGACAAATGGCTTTTAGCGGGGCCGTTCCGAAATTGAGGTCTAGGGCGTGCACTCGTGCGTCCGCCGTAAAATCAACCGTTGAGGTGCAGCTCAAAGTAATGAGCAAATGTAGACAACATTTAGAGAATTTACTTGGTTCAGTGTCTAATAGTTACCAAAGTTAGTCAACAGATTTCATGCGACTTATCAAACCAAAGGTATTTTTAAAAAAGAGATGTACACATGTAAATCTAATATCCCAACTTTTGCAATATCTTTTGACACCTATTTAAACGTATCAAAAACATAGAAATTTAAACAATTTCACTTTTTCCGAATGGATTATTCAGATATTGTTCCAATGTAATTAAAATTATAAACAATTAAAACGAAATTCGACTACCTTAAGTTCTTAACCATAGAATAACAATTAGAAAAATATTCATATCAAACACTGGAGTCATACTACTCCCCCCCCCCAAACAGTTGGAAGGTAAATTGCATTTGTAATTAGGTCTAAATGTATTCATTACCATATTATGTAAAGCAATGAAACTGGTCAATGAGACCTACATAGGGCGCCATCAATAGCCGTTCAGCAAGGTGTCACCAGCTTATCTTGGGTCCCTGACAATATCCATCAACTTGGCCTCTTTCATCAAATCCACACACCAATGTACAATCAATCCACACCCCAATCCACACACCAATCACGAATAACTAAGCGCCTGGGCCTTAGACATATGTGCGGCTTGCCTCTGTACAAAAAAATTGACAATATTCTAAGGACTAAAATAATTTGATCAATTAATCATTTTCTATCTCTAAAAATATTTGTTTACATCTTACTTATGTCCAATGTTATAGCCCATTACATCTTACTATGTCCAATATTATAGCCCATTACATCTTACTTATGTCCAATATTATAGCCCATTACATTTTACTTATGTCCAATGTTATAGCCCATTACATCTTACTTATGTCCAATGTTATAGCCCATTACATCTGACTTATGTCCAATGTTATAGGCATAGCCCATTACATCTTACTTATGTTCAGTGTTATAGCCCATTGCATCTTACTTATGTCCAATATTATAGCCCATTACATCTTACTTATGTCCAATGTTATAGCCCATTACATCTTACTTATGTCCGATGTTATAGCCCATTACATCTTACTTAAGTCCAGTGTTATAGCCCATTACATCTTACTTATGTCCAATATTATAGCCCATTACATCTTACTTATGTCCAATGTTATAGCCCATTACATCTTACTTATGTCCAATGTTTTAAGAAAACACATATTAGGGACATACGTCTGTTTGATCTGTTACATTACTTTAGTGTTTGTTAACTGTACATTTCTATTGCTCTCTAGTCTAAAGAGACCTATAGGCTGCATTGTTTTCATATAGTTGACTTTTAAAGTCACATTTATGCCACTAAAGACTAATATGAATGTTATTCAGGAACGGGGGGGGGGAAGGGAGGTATGATGCCCCACTTTTCAAATGCCGAGATCTATAATAAAAAAAAACCATCATTTTCTTTCATTTATTTATTCGAATACAAATGAATGACCAGTAAGTTACAATCATTCACTGTATGCTTTTTTTTTTGCTTTGTCGGGGTCATTTGGGTCATTAATTGTGTGTGTATGTGTGTGACTAAAGTAGCCTACAAAATCAAATTCTCTCAAACTTTATAACTGATTAATGTGTAGTTCAAATTCCACACATCAATTTCGATACAATAGGCCACTAGTAAAGTACCGAAACAATAGGCCACAAGTGAAGTACCGAAACAATGACCACAAGTAAAGTACCGAAACATTGGCCACAAGTAAAGTACCCAACAGTAAGGTACTAGAATATTACCGAAACAATATGTTACTTGTAAGGCAGTCATCGCAAAAGTAGGTTACACGTAAATTAGAAATTGAATTAGTAGCGATTTATTTTTAAAATCTTGAATAGTTGTTTTTTTTTATTACCATCACTACTATCACAAAGATAAGTCTTATCTTTGTTCGTGTTAGCACAAAAGATTATATTTTTGTTGTGCGAGATTTGATACATCCACAATGTTGTCATACATCATCTTTTCTTTGGTATTAAATTTTGTGGACATTTTGGGTGAGATTTATCATTTGAATATTGTGAACATTCTGGTTGATGTTAATTGTTTAAATGTTGTAAGCATTTCTGCGTTAGACTTATTGAGTATTTGAAGTGAATAAAATAGATATTCATTTTGAGAACGCGAGTAACTGTATCATTCAAGTTCATTCCATTATTTTACAGCCTGCACAGACAAACCAGATTGTCAAAACTATGATCGGGATGCGTGTTCTGTAGCGTTATATGGAGATTGGGGGGCCACGAACTGCCCAGTATATTGTGGCCTGTGTGACGGTACTAACTGACTTTTACATTTTTACTTTTTTTTTTCTTTTTCTATTGCTTATGTGACACCTATATCGATGCATATGTCACATGTATGTCACATTTCATACAAAAGTTCAAGACTGTGTGACATTACTATTCATATATAGGCTAAAGAGTATATGAGATTAAAATTTAAAGTTAATTACAAAAACAAAATGTTTACAGATAAAAACGTATTCTATTTTTTTTATTTTAAAATAAAAACAAAACATTTTGAATTTGTTTCTGTCGTTTGTTTGTTTGTTTAATTTACCAAAACTAGAATTTCATTATTATATTTTTGGTTCAACATATTTAACGTAAGTTATCTTTAGAATTCGATATTGAAATAGATTCAACTTTACTGCTCGTATATTAAAATTGATTCAATTAACTGTTAAATTAACAGGTGCTACAACAAGTACTGTGTCTATCACTGTCCCGGCATGCATTGACGTTGAGCCAGATTGTGAGACCTATCAAGACGATACTTGCACCAATCCGATGTACAAACACTGGGCTGAGACTCATTGTCGAAAATTCTGCCATTTTTGTGGTAATTGAGACTTACGTTTATTTCGATTACAGTACAGTATAGTTACAGAATAAAATATTATTCATAATATGGTAACTGACCAGATCTGCGCCGCTCTGTGGCTCAATGTGGTTCACAAAGAGCCATACCTTCCTATAGTTCAATGTGGTGCACAACATCTAAATCACTGCATCGAGTTACTCAGGCAGTTTTGTGATATATGCAAGGACAGAAATGCCGCCCTCATTATTTTCATTTTCCTAAGAAAACTGTATAATTTTTATTTAATTTGAGGTAAACGCACATTATGAAAATATAAATATGATATATTTATACCTGTATTTACATGTATTACTTGTCTTCATTCTTCATTGCCAAAGATTTAGCTGTCGTAATTGCTTTGGCAAAAACCATCATCTGTTATATAATTCTGGAGCACAGTTTTAGTTGTATTCAATTGTTGAATTGATTTTTTTTAAATCAAGATCTTTTTCTTGAAATGATTTGCTAGATATATTGATCTCAAATAAAATATCAAACCAAATTACTAAAGAACTAATAAACTTGAAATCGAGCTTTTTGTACAACAATCCTAGCTTCTGCACAGAACTGGATTCAATGCAGTCCAGAAAGTGAAACGTTATCAGCAGCTGAAACAAGTGCACCATAAATTACAACCGTTTGGTATCAAATTACCTTCACACATTAACTCGACTTTACCAACGTGTTACGCATAACTTTCTAACAGTTAAACCTGCTGTTTTGGACATATTCTAACTATACATTCCAGCGATGTGTTAATGCAATAAAAAAAAGTGAGGCTATATATTTTGAATTACCTCAAAAACTTACTGTTTCCAAATAACAGTTTACGTCATCATTCACCACCAAATTCAACAAATGCGCATTGCATTCGATTTAGCTCATAACTCTTGCTTGAACACTATTATGTTCCCCGCATGTTCGCTCCTTTATTGTAACCTTGTCCCCTCATATCGCCTAGACAAATGCCTGAATCCGACAGTTCTTTAAATAAAATGTCCACCATTGTTTATTCACAAATATGGATCTTTCAAGCTCAACAAATCCAATGAAATGCTCATTGACAGAAATTTCTAAATGTTTGTCATTTGTCGCTTTATTTGTTGTAACAAATAAACAAATCTAACAGTTATTGTCATATGTTCTTTATGACTGATGTCTGGTGTGCAATCGAGAATTATAGCGTAATATTTTGCATTTCTTAGACCATGTATCACTTTCTTTTTGACCGTTTTACTCAAACGTTTAAGAAAGAAATCTTATCACAGCAACTATTCTCTTGAGAATATCAGTCCAGTATTTGCACAATTTTTGCTTCTCCTTTTGCAGTTTTTCGTCAATTCTAGACGTCTGTTGACATTTTAATATCCTTGACATAGCAGAAATGTGATCCTTCGACTTCTCATGTGATGTAATCCTTGCGATGGTGTTTTTCCAGTCATCAAAACCATCGATAAACTGATTAGCAAAACCAGTGTTGTAGTCCAACAGCTTGCACACATAACAAAACACTTTACCCGTTGAAGGAGAATAAAGAAGCCAGTCTCGCGTGACAATTTCACCATTTGTTAACGCTCTAGCAAAATATTTTTTTCGTGCATATCTGATCTTGTCACCAAATTGTCTACCCTTTAATGTAAAATCTGACTCCAAATTTTCTGAAAGAAGATGTTCAGCATAATAACTTCTTAGATGTGCAGTTATCTCTCAATCAGCTGGATCACTTAAATAACTGTATTCTTTGTCATGCAGCTCATGCTTCAAACCGGCATCTCCTACTGAACCTAATATACAGTCTGAGTCTGTAGGCAAATCAAACACAGCAGCTTCAGCATGTCCCATAACAGAATTTGCAGATATATTTTCCTTTGTAACACTTGTTTCGGTTGATTCACTTTTTTCAGCACAGTCCGGCAACATTATTTCTGGTATTGCGGGATTGTTGGTGTACATTGTGGCCGAAGAGTAAACGAAATGTCATTATCACTAGTATTACTAGTTTTACCAGTAATGAAATCAGTGTCTCTGCTCATAAATTGCAGCAACGAACCCCGAATTTTTTCAATGCTTTTTCTTTCTCCTCCTTTTCTTTCGCTTCTCAAATCCACTCTCGTGTTTCCTGTTGTATCCATCAGACATGGTTGTTTAAAAGTACTTTCGTTACTTTTTAAAAATTTTCTAAGAAAAAAGAAGCACACGATTAACGATAAACAACGAATGCGAAGCGCATGATGTAACACCGGAATTACTATGTCATCACTGCACAGAGTCTGCATAGAATAATTAACAATGCGGAAAGTTTATTGAGATTTCAAATCGCAAAGAAGTGCGGGTGCATCCTTGAAAAATATTCAAAATTAAGTCGGGGAGGGCCTACGACTTTGAAAGTGCCTAGGACCTACGATGACCTTAAAACGGCCCTGCATAGAGGTCCAGGAAATGAGTTATCTATTTTATATGATTATGTGTGAAAATATACAAAACTTAATTGGTATTCAAAGACATCTTTCCACCCCCACCCCCCATTTATGCCACTGATTGAAACGCAATTCTCATGGAAGTGATTTATTATTGTTTTCAGTTGATGGCATACAAACAACTCCAAAAGTCACAACTACATCAAGCACAGCTACAACAACGTCTTCAACGTCAACAGTAACAACAACATCAAGTACAACTTCAACACCTTCTACAACTTCAAAGGCTACCGCAACATCTGGTCCAATAACTTTTAAAACACCAGCCCCATTTACAATTAGAACCCCGCCTCCTCTGATAAAAACACCTCCCCCTCTAGTGGGAAAATAAAATAAACAAAAATATATTGGCTCAATATCTGTGTGTGGTTTTGTTTCATTTCTTTTTTTAATCTTTTTGTTTACGGTGGTGGGGGGGGGGGGGGGCTTATAGGGCTTTAAAAACTCCAATCAAAGAAATGGTTAGCTTGAAGTGCAAAGATAAATTCATCTGTGTATCTTATAGATCCACATTTCATGCATCTCAATACATTCGTAAGTAGCTCCACATCTCTGACATCTGAATACATTCGTAAGTAGCTCAACATCTCTGACATCTGAATACATTCGTAAGTAGCTCAGCATCTCCGACGTCTGAATACATATGTAAGTAGCTCCACATCTCCGACATATGTAAATAATTCGTCTCCTGCATATTTTGATCACAGTGTTTTCAGCAGACGACATACATAAAGTAGACATGGCACTTACAAGATAGACGGTCAAAATGTATCAACTTGCTCCAACACGGGCACACTTGCTCCAACACGGAGCACACTTACTCAAACACGGATCACACTTGCTCTAACACGGAGCACACTTGCTCCAACACGGAGCACACTTACTCAAACACGGAGCACACTTGCTCCAACACGGGCACACTTGCTCAAACACGGGCACACTTGCTCCAACACGGAGCACACTTGCTCCAACACGGAGCACACTTGCTCCAACACGGGGCACACTTGCTATAACACGGGGCACACTTGCTCCAACACGGGGTACTCTTGCTCCAACACGGGGCACACTTGCTATGACACGGGGCACACTAGCTCCAACACGAGGCACTCTTGCTCCAACACGGGGCACACTTGCTCCAACACGGGGCACACTAACTCAAACACGGAGCACACTTGCCCCAACACGTGTACACTTACTCCAACATTATTCTGGTAATTATTTTCCAGGATTTTATGTAGGCCTATATTGCCCTATATTCTCGATTCTTTAGGAGAACTCCATACGATTATTTTAGACCATTGCCCGACACCGGTGTGCCAGGAGATGGTCGAAGGTGTGCAGCGGCTAAAGAAGTACACGTGACACATACATCGAAAGTATCGACATATATTTGTTGACCTTTCAGCGGTTCTGTTTGCACGAATATTTGAACTCCACCTCATAATGTGTACATTTTTATGAAATCATCTAGAAGTGTGTAAACCTCAGGAATGTTATTAGACATTAGATAACTAAAATTGCATACTTAGCAGACACGTTTAACACAATAACTAACTAGCTTTGTAACATGTGCTGACAAGTTAATTGTTCACACTATTGCACTTTGTAACATGTGCTGACAAGTTAATTGTTCACACTATTGTACTTTGTAACATGTGCTGACAAGTTAATTGTTCAGACTATTGTACTTTGTAACATGTTCTGACAAGTTAATTGTTCACACTATTGTACTTTGTAACATGTGCTGACAAGTTAATTGTTCAAACAGACTATTGTACTTTGTAACATGTGCTGACAAGTTAATTGTTCAAAACAGAGTTTTGTACTTTCAACATGTGCTGACAAGTTAATTGTTCAAACAGACTATTGTACTTTGTAACATGTGCTGACAAGTTAATTGGTCAAACAGACTATTGTACATTTCAACATGTGCTGACAAGTTAATTGTTCAAAACAGAGTTTTGTACTTTTCAACATGTGCTGACAAGTTAATTGTTCAAACAGACTATTGTACATTTCAACATGTGCTGACAAGTTAATTGTTCAAAACAGAGTTTTGTACTTTTCAACATGTGCTGACAAGTTAATTGTTCAAACAGACTATTGTACTTTGTAACATGTGCTGACAAGTTAATTGGTCAAACAGACTATTGTACTTTGTAACATGTGCTGACAAGTTAATTGGTCAAACAGACTATTGTACATTTCAACATGTGCTGACAAGTTAATTGTTCAAAACAGAGTTTTGTACTTTTCAACATGTGCTGACAAGTTAATTGTTCAAACAGACTATTGTACTTTGTAACATGTGCTGACAAGTTAATTGGTCAAACAGACTATTGTACTTTGTAACATGTGCTGACAAGTTAATTGGTCAAACAGACTATTGTACTTTGTAAATGTTCTGACAAGTTGAAACAGACTACTGTGCTCTGAAAATATTTCCAAGAGAGACAAAACTCAGTGGGACAATTTTAATTGATTTGGTACAATAACGAGGGACGGACGGAAGGGCAACTTGTGATCAATGGCGGATGTTCGGCTTCACATAAACATGTTCTCTCCCCCCCCCCACCACCAAATGTTTATAAACTAATAATTGGCAGCATAGAATATAAAAAAATTATTTTTATAACATCTGGGGATTGTCATAACTGTTCAGTTTGAAAGATAAAAAGCCAGCACATAAATTTAGTTTTCATGTCAGGAAAAAAATATAATAAGCAGAATATTACCTTTCATTTCTTTTTATTGACTAAGTCGCATAATTTTTTACAAAATACATTAATATTTAAGTACTATATTTTTCAAAGAAAATTTATTCTACACATTTTGAGTATTTTGCTTCTTTTGAAGAATAATGTACAGATTAGTCCGCTTAAACATTTAATCCTTACCTAAGGGAGTAATCATTTTTAATCAAAAAATTATATATAATATACATTATTTTCAACAATTAAGTACGATAGACAAAAATTCGTTACACCTATATTTTTTTTTACTATAGAAGGGGTTAGTTGATACAGTATCAACTGGTTTCAATAAAAGGGGTTAATTGATACAGTATCAACTGGTTTCAATAGAAGGGGTTAGTTGATACAGTATCAACTGGTTTCAATAGAAGGGGTTAGTTGATACAGTATCAACTGGTTTCAATAGAAGGGGTTAGATGATACAGTATCAACTGGTTTCAATGTCTGTTTAAAAAGCCACCACCCACCCAGTGGTCCAATGTAGAACAAAGTAGCACATCAATTTTCTCACTAAAAAAATCATAAATATGTTGCTCACCATCAGCAAAATTTGACACAATGTAGCACGTGTTTAAAAGTATATTTTTAATTTCTTAGTTTTCCAACTGAGCAGTTTTGCTTTAAATTTTACTTAAGTATTTGTAGTGATAGAATGAAGTCAATGTTATAACTTGAGTCTCTTATATAAATCCTTGCAGATGTGACAGTGTTACTTAAAAATTAGGTCAATAATGATATCTATATAAGAGTAAATTGAAGATAAGCATTTGGGGCAACTGAATTTAGTCGATGCAGCAAGTTGCTATTTCTTGCAAGTTGCTATTTCTTGCGAAATTAATTATAAAATACACTGTCCTATCTATACGTTAACTTTTCATTAAGGCAGAGACCTATGAAACTAGCGTGTGTCTTTCTAGGTTAGACTAGATGATATATATATGACAGATAGACATATATGATAGATACATATAGGTGTATGAACTCACTAAGTGACTAATGTTATATATGACAGATATACATATATGATAGATACATATAGGTGTATGAACTCACTGAGAGACTAATGTCTACTTTATCTCAGTACAATATTTACTCCATGGCTACAAGTCTCTATTCCAGGGTTCAGTCTTAAAAAGTCATGTGACCTCGAGAATCGAATCTTGAAACACAACCATAAGCTAGGTTATGCATGATTTTAAAATAATTTCAATTTTGATTTGTACAAGCTAAATACAATTATACTAATTTCACATTTTCAAAGAAGAGAGTTTTTTTATTAGTAAATTAACAATACATTTGTTTTTAAATGCATATAGCAAGTGCCGCAAAATCTACTAAGAGTAAAATAAGATACTTCAAATGAAGTATGGCCTACATAGAGAACTAAGATACTTCAAATGAAGTTTGGCCTACATAGAGAACTAAGATACTTCAAATAAGGTTTGGCCTACATAGAGAACTAAGATACTTCAAATGAAGTTTGGCCTACATAGAGAACTAAGATACTTCAAATTAAGTATGGCCTACATAGAGAACTAAGATACTTCAAATGAAGTATGGCCTACATAGAGAACTAAAGATACTTCAAATGAAGTTTGGCCTACATAGAGAACTAAGATACTTCAAATGAAATATGGCCTACATAGAGAAATAGGATACTTCAAATGAAGTTTGGCCTACATAGAGAACTAAGATACTTCAAATGAAGTTTGGCCTACATAGAGAACTAAGATACTTCAAATGAAGTATGGCCTACATAGAGAACTAAGATACTTCAAATGAAGTTTGGCCTACATAGAGAACTAAGATACTTCAAATGAAGTATGGCCTACATAGAGAACTAAAGATACTTCAAATGAAGTTTGGCCTACATAGAGAACTAAGATACTTCAAATGAAGTATGGCCTACATAGAGAACTAAGATACTTCAAATGAAATATGGCCTACATAGAGAAATAGGATACTTCAAATGAAGTTTGGCCTACATAGAGAACTAGGATACTTCAAATGAAGTTTGGCCTACATAGAGAACTAAGATACTTCAAATGAAGTTTGGCCTACATAGAGAACTAAGATACTTCAAATGAAGTTTGGCCTACATAGAGAACTAAGATACTTCAAATGAAGTATGGCCTACATAGAGAACTAAGATACTTCAGATGAAGTTTGGCCTACATAGAGAACTAGGATACTTCAAATGAAGTTCGGCCTACATAGAGAACTAAGATACTTCAAATGAAGTTTGGCCTACATAGAGAACTAAGATACTTTAAATGAAGTTTGGCCTAAAAAGAGAACTTTAAGAAAATATACAACAAAAATGAGAAATCAATTTTTGACCTATGTGCACTAAACAAGCCAATTCCATCAGTTTAGTATACCTATTTAGACCAATAACGTTTGATAGAAGGTTTTTGTTTTAGATAAGCAGTATGCCTATATTTGAATATATAAGTATATAAGGATATATATTTTAATAATATATAAACATTTGTGTGTAGAGAGTGAGAGACAGAGTGAGTGCAATAGAGTAACAAAGATAGATAGAATGCTAAACAATTCATGGAATTCTTTCTAATTAGGTAAATAGTGAATGTAGATTGTACATGTACTAACTCTTTTAAAACTAAAAAAAAAATATGAATAAAGTATGGTGCAAGTTGTTTGTTTTTATTTATTTATTAATGAACACAGTGTTTACATAAAGTCAGACACACTGACATACATTAATGAACCCAGTGTTTACATAAAGTCAGACACATTGACATACATTAATGAACCCAGTGTTTACATAAAGTCAGACACATTGACATACATTAATGAACCCAGTGTTTACATAAAGTCAGACACATTGACATACATTAAATTATCATACACTTAGCAGTAAAATGTCAAGTTTAGTTGAGTACAGAGCTGGCTAATTCATTGACTTTTTCAACTTGTTCCTCTGTACCATAGGTTTCTTCAAACTTTTTAAACTTCTGAATGAGGAATGAAAGTTTCTTGGCCTTTACTTTCTGTTTCACAGCTCGTTCCATTAGATGTCTAGAATTCAAGGACAAAAATATAGCAATAGAACACAATAGTGACAGCTACTTGAAATAATCAATACAAAACTAAACATACATACAAAATATGTTCAATATTCCAAGTAAGACAACTTATATGTTCAATATTCCAAGTAAGACAACCTACCTTGCACCAGTTATGTCACCAGCCTTGACCACCATGTCTACATAGACTGACCAAATGTCAGTCCGACCTGGATAACTGGCTATTAAATTTTCAAAGATTGTTCTCCCTCTTTCAATGTCTCCATGTGAAAATTCAAGAGTTGCATATTTTATAATTACCTCTACATCTGTAATAGAAATAAAAAAGGTTTTAAAGTCATAATCTATTTTGAGAAACTGTATAGAGAAATGAACAGAAATGGGAATCTATTTAACCAAACATAAAAGTACTGCAGTTTAGTTCATTAGGTAAGTATTTCAAAATGGTGTGTTGAAGCTTTAGATGGAGCCAATGTACCATATGTGATGAGTACATGGAGCACCACACTTAGCATGGAAGTCTTCGCAAAAGTTTATGGATAAATTTAGGTTTTGTAAAAAACGATCACCAGACAAAAAAATTGCATCCATAAGTTCTTGAGTGATGTCAATTTCCCAACCCATTTGAAACAATGCTCTGTTACCAACCCATTTGAAACAATGCTCTGTAACCAACCCATTTGAAACAATGCTCTGTTACCAACCCATTTGAAACAATGCTTTGAAGATTTGCAATGAATCACACAATGAAAGATGGTCTTCTTGATTATTAGAGACAAACAACAATATGGAAGATTCTTCCATAATTTTCTCTGCAAATTCTATGAGTGTTGGCATCAAGCAACTCATAAGAAACTTGTGCTATGTAGACATGGTGGTCAAGGCTGGTGACATAACTGGTGCAAGGTAGGTTGTCTTACTTGGAATATTGAACATATAAGTTGTCTTACTTGGAATATTGAACATATTTTGTATGTATGTTTAGTTTTGTATTGATTATTTCAATATTGCAGTAGTTAGCTACAGTGTTAGTCAGAAGTATGTGTTAATATTGCACTATATTAACCAATTAAGAATATGGAGTGGATTGTTTCCTTTCCAATCTTTACTTTTGTCTTCTTATAGAATTAATGCATTATTTTATTTCACCAAAAGTTTGATTCTAATATTCCTACTTTATGAACTTGTTTCTATTACCATTATTGATTTTTAAAATTTGTGCACCAGTTACTAGATACATGAAGTATTTCTTGAACTAAATACTTCTTACTTTAAACAAAGATCACTTACGTTGTCTTTTGTCTAACACAAGCAGAGCACGCTGAAGTGAATTCCTTGCAATGTCAACCTGTCCATTCTTAAACAAAAACTGACCATAGCTTTTCCAAATTAGTTTTTCATGTTTGTATTTCTCAGTCATTTTTTTAAAAAGTTTCTCAGCTTCCTATAATGGAACAAAAAACAAATTAGAAAAATAAATAAATTCATTTTTTAAATCCATAAAGTTATCAAACAGCAAAATAAACAGATGTTCTCCAATTTAAGCTATTGTGAAAAATTAGAAAGAAACTAATGCTCATTTTTTGTAACCTGTATAGAACATTGCTAAATATTTTTAATGTGTTCTAGATTTTCTCATCTGAAAATATTTGAACACAGTTTTGAGGCTAACTTGTCATAAATTGTTTTCCATACCTACAACAGCCTATGCAAGTTGCCACACCTACAAAAGCCTATGCAAGTTGCCACACCTACAACAGCCTATGCAAGTTGCCACACCTACAACAGCCTATGCAAGTTGCCACACTTTTGATAGATTAAAATTCCAAATTTGTAACTTTTCTTGAATCTATGTTGAAATATTTTGGTTCTTTTAATGCTCCTGACTGAAAGGAATTCAATTGTTTATTTTAGTAACTTTAATTTGTTTGCTAACTTACCAGACTGTTCCCATTTGCAACGTAAATGTCACACATTTTCAGGTAGATATCTATTGGGTTATTAAATGTCACTGCTCGATCTAATAATTTTTTCACATCTCCAGGGTCTCCATAAATAGTTTCCATATTCAAGTAAGCCACCCAAATGTTCAGTTTTTCTTGTTCCTCTCTAAAGTAAACAAGACAAGAAAGATATTTTAAAAATATAATAATAATAACAAAAGTAATATATAAAAATAATGCAGTATATTACTGGACAATAATTAAACAAAGAAAAAATCTTTACATTAATTATAATTTAAAAAATTATAATAATTATGAAAAAAATTTACTGTTTCAGAATTATCATTAGGTTTTAAATCAAATTTTGCTATGGATTATTCAATAAGTATAAGCAAAAGCAAAGTGTTAACATTTATCTACATAGATTATTTCATTCAGGGAATTTTGTTTTTGTGCAAAGAGAGAAATAATTTAAGTAAAACATAAATGGCTGCAGCGAAGGAAACAAATAATTTAATTTAATAAAAATTCAATTCTGATGGGTTTCTTTCATGTACATGTATTGGTTTCACTTCAGAACTGTTATGTCATATTTAGAAGTTAAACACATGTATTGGTTTCACTTAAGAACTGTTATGACATATTTAGAAGTTAAACACATGTATTGGTTTCACTTTAGAACTGTTATGTCATATTTAGAAGTTAAACACATGTATTGGTTTCACTTTAGAACTGTTATGTCATATTTAGAAGTTAAACACATGTATTGGTTTCACTTTAGAACTGTTATGTCATATTTAGAAGTTAAACACATGTATTGGTTTCACTTTAGAACTGTTATGTCATATTTAGAAGTTAAACACATGTATTGGTTTCACTTCAGAATTGTTATGTCATATTTAGAAGTTAAACACATGTATTGGTTTCACTTCAGAACTGTTATGTCATATTGAGAAGTTAAACACAGATTTCTACAAACAGACCTAAACAAAATTGTGCTTAAGGCTCTCTCAGCAACCATCCGTGCTTTCTCTGTTTCCCCTAGTTCAATATGGTGAGTCATATAAGCAATCCAGATCACGGAACTATTGGGTGACTGAAGAACTAGTTTTTCATAATCTGCAGAGCTTTGAACTTTTTGGATGTTTTTGATTTGATCATATTCATGCTGCGAAAAAAAACATACACACAAAATTAGAACTTTTTTTTAATAGAGTCCGGTTAAACTAATATAAGATCTTAAAAGATCCTCTAATGCATTGCATTAATATCTGGTATTTAGTAATTCTTTGTGCAATTTTAGCACAACACACCATAGAAAAAGATGGTTAATAAAGTTTTAGGGATTTGATGAAATTGTATGCTTTCAATGTAGCCTTAAATGAAATAAGATAAAAAATATTTCAAGTAGCATTGACCATCATCATTCATTTTACTTACTTCCTGTATTCTGATCTCTTCTGAATGCTTTCTTTTCTTTTTTATTTCAACTGATTCATTTTTTATCTAGAAGATATTTTTAACAATGAGAAATATGTAAGTTCAAAAGACCATTAAATATAAAAAAAATATTATATTTTATTAGCATCAATGACATTTTTCATTTTTAGTATATAATAGAAATTTACTACCTCTGCTTTTAACTCCCTTATTTGGGATAAATTTTATCCATTTTGATATTAGCCTCCCTTTAATTAAATGAGATAAAGTTTGGCTGGGCACAATTGTGTCATAAATTGCGATTGTGTTCGAAGAACACACACACACACATATATATATAATTTTCAAAGTACAGTGAAATGTCGCTATAACGAAATTCACGGGGACTCGAAATTCGTTCGTAATACTAAAAATTTGTTACACTGAAATGGGGGGGGGGGGGTCCCCACGACATTTTCTGTTTTTAATACACACCGCCAACGGCATTGAACTAAGGGACATAACTCATTTATTTGTGCAACAGTTATTCAACATGACTTACTTCCCTTGATTTATAAGAAACCTGTGCAATGTGCCCATTTCGGCTCTCTTACTCATATTGTCTCATTTATTATATAATTACATTTTTTTTAACTGGATTCAATTTTATTATAATAAGAAAAGGTTAAATAATACAAACACACAGAAGTCACCTGAAAAAGTCTGTAATTTTCTTCTGAACACTCCCAAGCATAAAAGATCGTTCTAAATATTCCCCAACAACCAGAATGCAGTCTTCTGTCCATCAAGTCTTTACCCCAAACTATACCTCGCCATTATTTTAAACAATATTGTTAATAGCCATAGTCGCAAAATGCGACCCTAAGCATTAATCAAGCCCCTACCCAAAACAATGACATTGCTTTTTAATAAAACTGTCAAGTTACTTTTTAATCATTTTTTCAACTGCAGTCTGGTTGATGTTCGAAAGAACATTGCCTGGCTGGGTAGTTGGGAAATGCTACCCTTAATTACTTGCTTATAACCGCCATACACATCAAATCTATTATGTCTTTCTCATACCTCCCAAAAAAGTGTCTTGCTTCTTTCTCATTACCGCACCCTCCCCCGCACACAAACATAACACTGGTTTATTGATTTTTTAATTAATCCTACGTACGTCACTACTTGTGACGTTCTCTACGTGCAGGTGGCTGACATCTTATCTCTCTCCACCCCCTCCCCTTTCTACCATTGCTAAAATGCTTCTCCTCTCACCCATCCCCGTTCGTAACAGCCACCGCCGCTCCACTCCCGCCGTCGCTTGGCTGTCTCGTGACATCTTAACTCTCTTCCTCTCCCCTTCCCGATCCCGACCTTGCTAAAACTCTCATCTACCCCCCCCCCCCATCCGTTTGTTACGTGATTGTGACACCGCCACTCACCCCCCCCCCCGGCCGTCCCAAGACGATACTTGTCTCAGTACTTACTGCACATGGTGGAATTTATGTTTACTATCCTCATCAATAGAGGTTAAAGGTTACCATAACATCTTACTCCTCTCACACTCCCCCCTCCCATCATTTAGTGAATGTGAATGTCGTTTGAGTTCAAGTTGACTTGAGTTTTAGAAATTTGCCGAATTAATTTTTTTTTTGGTAAGGGGATAAAATTAAATATCTGCAAAACGGCTATTTTTTTCGCAATACTGAAAACACGAAATTCGTTACAACGACACTTTTTAACAGATATTATATAAGCCAAGGGGAAGGGGCGAAAAAAAAATTCGCTGTACTGAATAATTCGTTACACTGACGTTCGTTATAACGACATTTGACTGTATAATGTTTGTAATTCCTGCAAATATTGTTTGTCAACTTGACATCATGGGTTCGATCTTTGGTGAGAACCAAAAAAATTTGTCCAGGTCCTGATGATATTTGGTAAAATATTCAAGTTCCCCCAGCATTAAATGGGTATCTAACTTTAGTTGGGGAAGTAAAGACCGCTGGGCGTTGTGCTAACCACACAATCCCTTTATATGCTGTGGTTACATATACAGATGAATTCTACACTTCATCTGCCCCTATGGCCATTGATTACTTTAATTACCATTGGTTTTACTTTAAATAGCTCAGTCAGGAGCAATTAAGATGTCAACTAACTTAAGGTTATCACTAAAATGATTTAACTCCTGACTATTTAAAAAAACAACTAATTAGCTAATAACACCCTAATTGTCATACAGGAGTTTCAAGCCAAGTTAACTGAGTCCTAATTCAACAATGGCCACAAAGAATTATAGCTTCAGTTATATCCAAGTGGAAGCATAGTTTTATTTTTATTATATACATGTAATAATTAAAACTAATTTTGAAAAAAAAAGTTTTTCAAGAAGTGCATTTTAGATCAACTTGGACCATATTTTTTTCACCATCTCTTAGAATCATTAAATTATTATTAAAAGTGGGCTTATTTGCATGAGATTGTGTTACCAGTCAAAGATAAACCATTCATTCATTAGCAGTTACACTAAACATTACATTAAAAATGCAATCTTTCTAATTAAATTGATTCTAATTATGCCATCCATAAAAATTAGGCCTTGAGATAATGAACTAAATTAGGACATTGGCCGAGATACAAACTAAATTAGGACATTGGCTGAGATACAAACTAAATTAGATAAATTATTTCTCTATTGATTCAAATTAAAAACAAATATTTACAGTTTCATCATCACTGTCACTGTTCTCATCAATATTGACATCACTGGAGAGAACGTCTCCCTTCCATGAAAAACCATCAATAGTGAGACGGGGCACTTCGATCTGCACTTTCTGGAATAACATGTAACATCAAGGTGGAAATAGTAAATTACAGAAAAACTACAGTACCATAAACAAGGTTCTTATCACAAAATTATAAAGTTAAAATATTTATCACATAATTTTATTTACTATTTCACATAAAAGAGTCTAAATTTTCCTTGCAAAAAAAGGAAGGCGTCCAAATTTGTTCATTTTGCATAGTTCAATAAAATGTGCATGAAAGTCAGACATTGCAAAAAGTTATTTCTTAACAAGTAAATTTCATGTAACAATTTCAAATGGTTGTATTTAACCATAATAAATTTAAAAATGATGCAACAAAAAATATTATAATAAAAAGTTTGAAATTACTCATCAATGTTGATACTAATTCATGCCACAGAATTGAATAGGCTCTCTCCCCTACTTTATACAGTAAAATACGAACTTAAAAATACCACTAACTTTTGAGTTGTCAATTTTCTTAATTTTGGTTTTAGGTGTCTCTGTTTGGTTGTTTAACTGTGGAGCATAATTGTGTGATGAATCTTTTCTTTTGCGCATTTTTCTTGATGGTAAGTCGCTAAATAGGAAAAACATAGTTTTATATTAATAACATCAATAAAAAAACAATATTTTTTTTTTTTGCTAATTAAAGATATATACACACACATATAAATATATAGTGGGACAGATGGCAGAGTGGTGTAGATACTTGACTGTCGACCTGAGAGTCCTGGGTTCGATCCTCGGTGAGGCCCATGGAATTTTTCCAGGTGAAATTCGGTGCAAAGTCATCCCATAAGTCCACCCAGTTTTAAATGGGTACCTGACATAAGGTGGGGAAGTAAAGGCGGCTGGGCGTTGTGCTAACTACACAATCCCTTCCTATGCTGAGGTTATAGAAACAGATAAATTCTACACTTCATCTGCCCCAATGGCCTGTTAGGGCTAAGGGAACTTACTTTTTTTTTTCTAAATATATACATATATATTTATAATACATACATTAATACAATTTAGAGAAGACTATTAATTTACTTTATTAACAAGCAGAAAGGTCTACCAAGAGAACCATAAAGCGTGAGAGGCCATGTTACGTTGTTATTTTCAAATATGTAACGTTAACTTTTCTAACTAATAAATATATCAACGCCAAGGCTTGGTATATGAACACAACAGATCTAACTTTAATTGCTTCTAAACATAGGTGAATATATATGTATATATAATATAAGTCCTTTGTCTAATGATGTCTACTTAAACAAATGTCACTACAAGTTTACAACTAACTCTTAGAATCTTAGAACTGTCTACACCGAACTAACTACGTCTAACTCATATGTCTGTCAGCACCTTACTAACTCAGAGCACCTTACTAACTCAACTACTACTATTCACGTCTTTTATAAGGTTGGGGCGAATACGTTGGTGCAACGTTTATGGGGGGAGGGGGGGGAAACGACGATGTCTGTCACCGAAACGTTTGGGGGGGGGGGAAGAACGTCAGTGAAACAATTGGGGGGAAGGCGACGTCGACGGAACGAATCTACACAAACATAGCGGCTGGAACCTTGACCCTGTGGTGAACTGGGGTTGGTGGGGGAGAAGTGCAATTCTACACGTCCAGAGGCCAGAACTATATATAAAGTGTTTTAAGCTTCATATAGTAAAGAAAGTAAAGTTCCCTTAGACCTTGGAGCCCATTGGAAAAAATGAAAAGTTTCTGTAGCCATGACATTTTAAGGGGTATTGTGGCTAACACAAGGCCCTAATGCTAACAATACTGTCCTAACCAAAGATGTACAAGTCAAAAGTAATTTTAAAACCATGACATATTTATTGTACATATTTTAAGATAAAGTTTGTATGTACAATCTATTGCTTAAATAGTCAAAACTTGCATTCAGCAGGTAGAGTGTTTTCACATTATTCCTCATTTTATTACTGGTATTATTTTTAACTGGGCCAGTTTAAATATTTTTAACATTCAAAGTAACACAGACTTCTATCAGATAAATGTATATTACATGGCTGAATAATAAAACTATTTATGTCAATTAAACTAATAATGTCAATTTAACTGTTGCTGTCAACTAAACTAAATCAATTAAACTCTTTGTCAATTAAAATATTTATGTCAATTTAACTATATCAATTAAACTATTAATGTCAATTTAACTGTTGCTGTCAACTAAATTAAATCAATTAAACTATTTGTCAATTAAACTGTTTATGTCACTTAAACTAAATCAAACTGCTTATGTTAATTAAACTATTTATGTCCCTCATTACATTTTTTGCCATTTGTTTCATAAGTAGATAACTAACCAGGTTATATATAACTTTTTTTTTTAGTTTAAACTTAAATATAAGCTTACTTTATTTACTTCAAGATAATACCAACCTTTGATTTACTAAGGACAGAGCACATATGTCTGAATCAGTCTTCAAACTGTCAATTTTACATTTAATATACTGTCCTACATAGTGTAGCACTGAGGGCTTCTGATTTACAACCCCTACTCTTCCAAATGGTAACTTGACATGAAAACAGTTTCCACATTTGATGTTTGTGATAACAGCTGTGACTTCTTCATTTTCAGCTAACTTTATTTCATGTTCTGGGAAAAAAAGTATACAACTATATATCCACCATTGCCTATAAAATTGAAAATTAATCTACTACTTCTGCACAATTATATTAGTCTCATTACAAAATCCTAGCAGGCCATTATAAGAAAAATATTTGTTATATATTTTTTATGATGCCAATAAAGTATTTATTTCTAACAGCTTGCTATACATTATATTTTTCTATAGTAGCATTTTAAATTATTATTTATTTGATATTTTTGCATAAAAATGCTGGTAAGTAATAGATTTATTTGGGATACTGACCTAGCAAAAAAACAAATAATGAAAACTACTGACCTAAAAGTGAGAGTGCTACCCTTGTGTCATTTTCAAAATGAATGATTGTAGCATGGTAGCCCTGGCCAGGCAAAAAATGACTGCTGGCATTGTTGAGTACTTCAGTATCAGCTGAAAGATGAAATAAATCTATGAACCCTTGCTGACAAGGACTGATTTGAGCCCACACTTTACTCTGGGTTACCTGAAAAAAAAAATTTGTAAAACTAATCAATAAAAGAAATGTTTTAAAAAATGTGCATAACTAACAAAATGCATATTTATTTTATTTTACACTTCGAAAATTTGTGGCAAGGTTTAGTAAAAAGATTTACAAACACTATAAGTTAAATGTCAAATTTTTAAAAGAAATTTCCAATCAAGCAGCTTCAGAGCAGGGCTGGAGGTCCAGCAGTGTAGTAGATCCTCTTCTGGTGACAGGGCTGGAGGTCCAGCAGTGTAGTAGATCCTCTGCTGGTGACAGGGCTGGAGGTCCAGCAGTGTAGTAGATCCTCTGCTGGTGACAGGGCTGGAGGTCCAGCAGTGTAGTAGATCCTCTGCTGGTGACAGGGCTGGAGGTCCAGCAGTGTAGTAGATCCTCTGCTGGTGACAGGGCTGGTGACCAGCAGTGTAGTAGATCCTCTGCTGGTGACAGGGCTGGAGGTCCAGCAGTGTAGTAGATCCTCTGCTGGTGACAGGGCTGGAGGTCCAGCAGTGTAGTAGATCCTCTGCTGGTGACAGGGCTGGAGGTCCAGCAGTGTAGTAGATCCTCTGCTGGTGACAGGGCTGGAGGTCCAGCAGTGTAGTAGTAGATCCAGCAGTCTCTGCTGGTGACAGGGCTGGAGGTCCAGCAGTGTAGTAGATCCTCTGCTGGTGACAGGGCTGGAGGTCCAGCAAGTGTAGATCCTCTGCTGGTGACAGGGCTGGAGGTCCAGCAGTGTAGTAGATCCTCTGCTGGTGACAGGGCTGGAGGTCCAGCAAGGTAGTAGATCCTCTGCTGGTGACAGGGCTGGAGGTCCAGCAGTGTAGTAGATCCTCTGCTGGTGACAGGGCTGGAGGTCCAGCAGTGTAGTAGATCCTCTGCTGGTGACAGGGCTGGAGGTCCAGCAGTGTAGTAGATCCTCTGCTGGTGACAGGGCTGGAGGTCCAGCAAGTGTAGATACTCTGCTGGTGACAGGGCTGGAGGTCCAGCAGAGTAGTAGATCCTCTGCTGGTGACAGGGCTGGAGGTCCAGCAAGTGTAGATACTCTGCTGGTGACAGGGCTGGAGGTCCAGCAGTGTAGTATCCTCTGCTGGTGACAGGGCTGGAGGTCCAGCAGTGTAGTAGATCCTCTGCTGGTGACAGGGCTGGAGGTCCAGCAGTGTAGTAGATCCTCTGCTGGTGACAGGCTGGAGGTCCAGCAAGTGTAGATCCTCTGCTGGTGACAGGGCTGGAGGTCCAGCAGTGTAGTAGATCCTCTGCTGGTGACAGGGCTGGAGGTCCAGCAGTGTAGTAGATCCTCTGCTGGTGACAGGGCTGGAGGTCCAGCAGTGTAGTAGATCCTCTGCTGGTGAAAGTAAGTCTTGGGTACCCAGTTCATCCAGCTTTTAACTGAAGTAAAGGCAGCTGGGCCTATGCCAGCTTTTAACAGGTACCTGAAGCCACACAAACCCTTTAATATGCCATGGCCACAGAAATAGTTGAATTCTACACTTCATAATCTGCCTTGATGCCTGACAAAGCCCCCCCCCTCAATCCAAAACATTAAATAATTTGCAAAATAATAGGCAAAATACAAATACAATCATCATGTTTTTTGATTTTTTTTTTTTTAAATACTCATTGGAAAATAAAGTTAAATTTAGGAAGTTAGTTAGCCTATTGCTTTAATCATCAAATTAGAATTCCATCAGTATTGATATTTAATTATACTTAAAGTACAAATTAGGCCAATGTGCAGATAAATGTGTGTTAATATTGTTTTATTTAAATACACAATGGTTTTAGATTGAGAAAAATCATCGAGTTTATCAAAATTTATGTCTGGACATATCAAATGTTGTAAAATCAACATATACATGTACTCATAAAAGTATTTATTAGCTAACAACCTTTAATACCAGCAACTAGGATTTTAATCTCTTTTCACTGTACTTTTTATTCTTATTAATGAAAATACAATTTAAAAAATATTTTTATAATTAAGTACACAAATTTTGAAAAGTTTTTGCAGGGTTAAGCTAGTAAATATAAATACTGATGAATATAGCAAACCTTGGTGACATAAGCCATGACTTTCTCCCCTTCATTAAGGTTATACTTGAGGGTGAAATCTTTTTTATCTGGATGCATTTTGCTCTCTTTCATACTGCACTCCAACAAAATGTGTTTCTTATTAGAACCAGTCAAGGGGAGATATCTGAAATACCCAAAAATATATACGGTGAAGATTTCTTAATTAACCTTGGTGAACTGTGTGTGTGTGAATTCTGCAAGCTGATGAAACATGTATGTCTAACAAGATTCATTACAATGAGAATATTTTTTTTAACTACTCAGCACTGTTTTAAATGATGTTTTTCTTTTATTTGACTTTAAATCAATGGTTACTTTACATGATTCCAGATTGCATCAAACTTTACTCATAATTGTTAAATAATACAGTGTGTAATCAATATTAACAGGTACTAATAAAAAAAAGGAAGCTTTGACATGGAGTTAACTGACAAATGAAACAATGTATGTCAACTTTTGTAGACTTTTCAAGGCTCCAAAAAAAAAGTTTTTAAAAAATAAGCCATATCATGATGTTTCACGATTATCAAAATGTGAGCCAAAATCCAAAAATAAGCTGTATGAGCACATATTTATATTTAGAAAATGATTGTCATAAATGAATGAAAATACATAGATATACATGCTTAATTATTTATCAATACTTACTTGTGTGTTAATAAATCTCTAAGTCCAATAACTTTTACTTTTACCATTTGCTCAGGGTGATAGTTACTAAAGGGATTTTCCCCCTGTAAAAGTCAAAATGTAAATATATTGAAACTACTTGTTTTACAGTTTCTATGAGGTTGGTATGAAATCCCCATAGTCAAAGCTGGCCATGGGAGGGAATTAGTTTTACAAGTGCAAGCTGGAGAAGTTTCTCATCACCCCCTTGCTTGCTGGGCACTGACCAACGCGATGGTATGGCTTAATGGTGGCCGCTGACAAATGTTCAGCAGATAAGAAGTCTGTGTGCACTAGGGTGACAAAGAAAAATCAAAGTGCTCGAAATCCCTTTATTGCGTTCCTTTTAATTAAAAAGTAAACTCTGCAAAATATTATTAAGATATTTTTATATTTAGAGGTTGCTCAATGAACTTGAAATTATAATTTTTAAGGGTCAACAAAAAATAAAAAGAATACATTTTTTTTTCTAATACAAACTTTTAATTATGTTATTCAAATTAAGTGTTATTTATATGATTTTATACAATGTTTGATTTCAGAATACTTCACCTGTTGATTGTGCGTGTTTTCATTAATGCGTTCACAATTGTAGACTTTCACATATCTGGAATTTGATGTCGATGTTCTTCCAAGGTTTGCAAAATATATTGCAATAGAGTTTTATCTTTTATTAAAAGTTTTGCATAATCTGAAATGAGTTTCACCCCTCTTTCGGCTGTATCATTTACAACTTTTATAGAATTAACGATTTTATGTGCATCCTGGTATTCAGTTGCTGTACTCCATGTATCTGGGTGATTTTCATTCATGAAGGTCCAATTTATTCCAAGCACTTCAAATACATATTTTAATCTCTCTGTTACAAAGTCATCTAAGTTCATGCTTACAATTTTATCCATTAATACTTTGCTTTCAAGCCTTTTTACCTTTTTTTGTTATTTGACTGGCTTTTCAAGTGCAATCAACATTTTTTCTTTATTTTGGTTATCAACATCGTAGATGAAAAAAGAGAGACTCACCAGGTCTTCATTTAAATACTATAAATGTCATGCAATGGTTTTAAAGGAAGATTCACCAACTTCTTTGTGAAATATTTTGAAATTATTCAATTTCTTAATCAAAGTCAGGTCATTGTGAGGAGCAGATGAAGAGATGGGAGCCCGAAACCAATGTTCCATGTAAATCAAAATTTAAAAAATCGAATATCATAGAAGATTTTTTTCTTCATTTTTTGTTAAATGAAATTGAAGTCGAAACAAGTAAATTTTAATAGAGTACAGTGCTTTTGCCATCCATCATGCTTGGTGTATAGCGCCAGGAGATATGAAAAGTTGTTCCGCTTTGGCCTGGAGGAATTTCTCCTAAAAAAATGATTAACAGTTACAAAAATTCTTTGTAATCGTCATGAGGTTGTTTTGTTCCTTGCAGCGTATTTACAGCAAATTCTACCACTGATAGCACAAGCGAACCATAAACTTTGAGATCTGCATCAATTAAATGCCATGATTCAGAATTAAGTTTACTCCACTGATCACGAAATCGTTTTGTAAACATGGGATAAAATCCCTTCATGAACATAGTATCGACAGGCTGTGTATAATAAAGATTTTCCAATTAATTTCTCCAGCAGGGTTCAAGCACCTGAATGTATACATGTGTTGTTTGAAGTAGTATCAAAACTGAGTGCCATAATTTTATCATATGAAATGACCCAATAGTTTAAAGCTTGTCCAATGATGCAATACTACAGTGGGTGTTCTGAATTTCAGCAAACTTATTTTATTTTTTTTTTAACTTATTAATTTTCCCAAAAAAAAAATGATTTGTATTATGTATGATGACTCATAAATAAACAAAAAATAAAATATTGATAACATTCTCAACCTATTTATTAAAATATAAGAGATAAATATGAAAAACATATGAAAAATGTGGATTCGAGTAACCTTGCAAACTGAAACAGCGTTGAGAAACCCCTTAAACATCAACAGATTATCTCCAAAATTTCCCAATATAATTTTTTCATTAAATGGAACCAAAAAAAAAAGGTTGAGAGCATTGAAAAACAATTTTGTTAGAATACATTTGTTTGTCAGCCTAGTGTGGAGTGTGGGAATAACACCATGTGTGTTGTATGTGTGCATGCATGGAGTGTGGGAATGACACCATGTGTGTTGTATGTGTGCACGCATGGAGTGTGGGAATGACACCATGTGTGTTGTATGTCGCTTTAACTTCAGTCTGGTCCCGGCTGGGAAACAAGAAGGTCGTGCCAAGTCTGATTGGGGGCATACTGTGAGGTAAAGGTAACATACTCATCCCTTGAGTAGCAAAGGGTCAAACACTATGGGCATGCAGAACTTAAATAGATTAGGTGGAATAAAACTGATTACAGGAATCACTCTGGCGGTTCCCTTAAGGCGATTAGACATATGTGATGTTCACCTCATTTCTCACTTAAGAGTTCAACATGCTTCATCATGAATTCATTTTAATACTACCAGCCACAGGCAGAGATCAAAACCAAGGGGATAGACCTAGTTCTTTTGAGAATACTCAGCTCACGTAAGTTTTGAGTGTACTTTTCTTGTTGTATTGTATGCATCCTATGGAACCATGTTGCTGGGCACATAGAAACCAAGCCCAAAATTCAGTATGTGATCATACTCATCATTGATCTTGTCACTTATATAGTGTCACTTATATAACTACTGGTTAGTGTCACTTATACAACTACTGGTTATGTCAAACAAAAAAATGTCAGTCTTTAATAACAAATACACTTACTTCTTCAACATTATCGGAAACTTCTGTAATATGGACACGCCCATGATATTTGTTTATTACAACATTCATCTGAAAGGCATGAATAGTTCTTATCCTGAAAAGAAAGGTGATTACCTGAAATAAAGTTTTCAAAAAGACAAATCTTAAGATTTTTTTACTAATTAAATCCAAATTTAAGCCATTTACTTAGCCTCAAAAATGGTTCCAACTAAAGTGTTTTGAGTTGGTAAGCCTAAAGACTGGGTTTGTTCTTCAGTAGATGTATTCAGTTCTAAGTCATGTCTTTTGAAAACAGCCAACTGGTATTCATCTATGCAACTAAGAAAAAATAAGAAACTTTGAAAATTCATGACTATAAAAAAAAGTCATAATTTTTAGATTTTTGTATACATTAATACATGTGAGCAAGTTGGCAACCTTCTAAAGTGAGATTGCGAAAAAAACTACGATCAACTGTCACTTTAATCATAAACAAAACAAATGCGAAAAACTTATCTCTTTTTCTGAATGCGTTAGTCCATGTAACTAGTAGTTTTTAATAAACACCAAAATTATTTTATTTCTAAGTTATGCTTATGAAGATTAAATACAATAGCAATCTAACATATGTAAAGTAAATATAAGCAAAAATATTTTAACATAAACATTTAATACTTATTTTCAAAAAACATAAAAAATGCATATCCAAAAGTAAAATAGTGCACAAGTTACTTACTCTTTAAGAATAACTTCAGCAAGACACCCTAATTTATAAGCTTTATTAAAATCCACATCATTCAAGTGCTGCAAAGTTTTAAATATGAAATCATCTATGAAGTTTTAAATAATAATAAATGAACTAGCTGTACCTTGCAAAACATTTGCATATAGTTATATTCTCTTAGGTTTCATCAGAAGACTAGGTTATTTTTGGTTTCAGACAGATCCGATTTTTTCACAATTTTATTACAATTTAAAGATGAAATATGTTGTAGAAATACAAAAAAAAAAAATATTTAAAAGGAATTATTTTACATTTTGGCTTTAGGGGTTTCATGTTTAAAAACCAAAGAAACTATTCAAAACTAAGATTGAAAAAAAAATATTTATTAAATCGAGATGCGGGGAAGACGCCATTTTGAATTCTTGTTTTCCATTTTCAATTTAACGTAGAACCCAGACCGCTATTATTATATTGCATGTTACTTCTTGGGTTAGGCTAGTAAGACTTAAAACACTTCTTGCATAAATATATATAAATATATGAAGTATAAGGGCATTGTGCAAGTCACATAACCCATTATTAGGCCATGGAAATAGAAACACTTATTTTCTGCAAAGGTGCCCAAGAGCTAAGAGAAATATATTTTACTATATAAAGCATTTAGAGCCATCATTGGCTAGTTTGGCTTAAAATGCTTCAATTATGCCTTTAAAAAAACTGTAAAAATACTATGGTATATCATCATTGATTATATGTTCCTATTATTTAATGATATTGATTAAACTGAAATTAAATTATGAAAAATATTGTATAGGATCTGTTTGCTACTTATATTTCTTGTTTTAAAAAAAGCTTTAAACTAAACAGCAAACGAATGAATACTGACTTTTTTTACTTTAGAAATAATAAACTTAAAAAAAATATTAGTAGACAAAGAGTAATTCATTGAAAAATGCAGCCCCCATTATAACAAAAGTAATTTACAACAGCAGGTTAAAGTGCCAGTTATTTAGTTCACAGAACTAAATAAATCATCAAGGTAAACATCAAATGAAATGTAAATTAACTAACAGGATTGACGAATACCATTCTCAACTAATGCTAAATATCATTCATGTTTCTAATAAAGCTAAACTGTTAAAGGAATTACAATAAGTGAATTAAATATGCATGTGACATAATGTTAAATCTGATATATTTTTTTTACATTAAAAGGAAATTTACACAAACTAATGAGGAGTCCACAGTAACAATAGACTACAACAGAGAAAAATGAATTTTTAACACAAAGTAATGCTCTTTTTTCAATTGTTTTTAAATTTTTTAAATTCTTCTAACTTGTTTGAATATCTGTCCATCTTGATTATTATTATCTTGAAAGCTAAAAAAAAAATGTTCCTGTATTTTGTGACAAATCCTGGTCTTCTCATGGACTCCTCAGTTCAGAATTAAATAATTGTTTATATGTCAAGGCTTTAGTTATTTTTCTTTGATTTAAAAAAATCATAAAATTAATTTCATAAATTTAAAGCTGATTAATGTATTTTTCTATTAAGTTGTGAGATTATAGTAAAAAATTTTTTAATCTTATAGACTGTTCAACACAAACCTGTCTAACAGGAACATAAGCAAATTTTCCATTTCCATGACCTCTTAAACTCACTAAAATAAACTCTGGCTTGACTAACAAGATTTTTGCCTTTAATGTCTGATTTTTCTTCACCTGAAAACAAAAGTTTCAAATCAAGGTTGTTTTCTTTTAAAATGTTTCTAACAAATTGATGCATGGGTTAATTTGACATTACTAGCCACCATTTATAGTTAAACATGCTAAATGATCAAATTTAATGGTTTCACTAGAAAAATAAAATGTATCTATTGCTCCATTTTTATGTTTCCTTCAGATTAAGAATTTTTTTAAGTGAGCATACAGTTTAGAACCAAACGATGTTTAATTCACTTTTATTTAGATTGATTTGTCTGTCAGATCGAAATAAATTTTTCCAGTAAATTTTCTAATTCTTGTAACCAATTTTTCAATTCTAAATGTCTGATTGAGGTCAAATTTTTAGCATTATGGTATGCTCAAAAATCTAAAAGTTAATTTTCTTTGAGTATAAATACATCTTGTAGAGTTCTGAAACTAATTAATAAATACATCTTGTAGAGTTCTGAAACTAATTAATAAATACATCTTGTAGAGTTCTAAAACTAATTCATAAATGTTTTTATACCATACCTGTGACTTAACATTTTCTTTATGAGATAAGACAGACTGAATAACTTTAGAGTCTAATGTAAGTTCAATACAAGGAGTCAGAAGATCAATGAAGAGTACCACTGCTCTGTAAGTTTTGCCAGATTTAGGTTCCACATCTGTTACAGATATTATAAATAAAATTATACCTGAGTATTAAATTTTGAGACAATTCGGTTGATTACAAAAATTGTTGAATTGGAATCTAAAGTTACCTCCTAAAAGGTCCTTTGTAACCAGTCCTTTAGCACCACAAGTTGTGTCACAAAGAATGCCTTTCTTCAGGACGGAATTAACAATAACCTGAACAACATCACCCACTTTCAGATTCATGTAAGCCCCAAGTTCATCTGATAATAAAATATTTATTGTAAATGAAAATAAGCTAAAGAAATTATTAAAGACTTTAACATAAAATCAAAATGAATTTTAATTTTCATCTTATGGCATAAATTCATGGTGCCAGTAATCTGAAAGCTCAAAGACATCACATGGTAGGACTGTCTTTGAACAATGCAGCCACAATTATATGAAGATATTGAAAATACACTAATAAATTTACTTCAGATTATTTACAAAGATAATTTTTCAGATTATTGCCCAAGATAATTTTTTAAAACCATTTTTCACAATAGCAAGAACTAGGGTAGTAGTTTACAACTACTTTCAGACAACATGCTATCATCACAATGATTCAGAAATTAAATTATTTGGTATTATTTTATCTTTTCAGCAAACAGTGGATGTGCCTAAGGCTACTTTTAGACAGTATTCAATTGTCAAACTGAAATAGAAATTAAACCACAGGTATTATTTCAACTTACTATTTTGAGCAAACAGCTGCTGATGAACCTTAGCTCTGGATTGAAGATAAGTTTTGAGTAAAACTAGGGATGAATCTACTCCACTTTCTGAACATTCATTCATATGTATACTTCCAAGAAATCTTTGTTTTTCTGCATCAATCTTGCTAAGTCTAGTTATGACTGACTGACCAGGTTGAAAAAGTTCCTGTAAATTTGATGGCTGAAGATAACTTAAAGTCTGGAGATATAAAAAAAAAAGCCATGTTATTTATAATTTACACTGGCAACATCTTAAAAAGTGTCAATTTTACATTTAAATATTTTATTAATTTAGTGCATTATTCTACAACTTAAAGACTCTGAAGAAAGAAACAGCAAGTTGGAGGAAACAAAAAAAAACTGGCATCACTAAACAAGAATGAAAATAGAATAAAAAGAGACATTCCGCTCTCAAACTTATAAACATAATAAATTTTTTATAATTTTCTTCCAGATAAATTTTTTGGAAAGTATGTGTGATTAAATTTTTCTCTTCTTAAATGATGAATGGCATGACATTTTTGATCACCACTTTCAGTTGACTGCAGAACTTTGTAGATGAAAAAAAAATATTATGTAGATGTTTACTTTTAGTACTTGACCAGGCAGATTGAAGTTAAGTTCAAGTTTTAAACATGTACAAGTTTGTTTTAATACAAAAAAAATTGTAAATACTAAAAGAATTTAATATGTTTAAATTATAATTTGTGCAACAAAAAACACACATATCAAACTTAAAAAAAACAATTTAAAAAATTGCTCATATCTAAATTTACTGGACCAGACATAAAATACTATGAATTTACAATACACTGATGAAGTAAAGTAAATTACTGATGGAACTACAATTAATCTTTTTATGTAACTATAGCATATAAAGTGATTGTGCGATTAGCACAATGCCCAGCTGTCTTTACTTTTCCAAACTAACATCAGGTACCCATTTAAACTTAGGTGAAATTCGAACAACTTTCAGCTAGAAAATCTCCCCTGGTTTTCACAGAGGACTGAACCCAGTCAAGCACTATACCCAGAGGACTGAATCCAGTCAAGCACTATACACAGAGGACTGAATCCAGTCAAGCACTATACACAGAGGACTGAATCCAGTCAAGCACTATACACAGAGGACTGAACCCAGTCAAGCACTATACACAGAGGACTGAATCCAGTCAAGCACTATACACAGAGGACTGAACCCAGTCAAGCACTATACACAGAGGACTGAACCAAGTCAGGCATTTTATATACTATAGTGACTGAACCCAGTCAAGCACTATACACAGAGGTGACTGAATTCATCAAGCACTATGGCTATTAGAAGACTGAACCCAGTCAAGCACTATGTACACAGAGGACTTGAACCCAGTCAAGTTAATTATACACAGAGGACAAATTTATACACAGAGGTTATAACCCCTTATATAGAGAAGAAGACTCTCTGATTTTGTTATTTATGGCAAAATAGATTTCAGTAATTAAAATTAGAGGGCAAAGTTTGAAGTTTTCACTTGACTATATTATGGGAAAGGGTATGGTTTTTTATGCCTTTTTTTTTTTTAATTTTTATAAGTTAACATTTTTGAGGGGGGGAGAAATTGACATAATTTTACTAGGCGTGGGGTCATGGAAAGCCCGGGATAAGTAAAACGCCGGCAAATGAGAATCCTACTCTAGAGTTCTGATTCTTTAAATCGTTCATTTTGTGTGATGTATAGACACAATAGTGTGTTTAACTTTACATCAAATAGCTGCATACATAAAAAAATATTCATATTTAATTCAAATGTTAATAATTGTTCGGCTTTTACCAATCCTTTCGAAGACAGAGATTCGATTATATGTATTAGTTAGAGCTGATCCCTTCTACACCTTGTCTGACACGGCAGCTTGTCCCTGAATAGTGAATTCTTTGTAAAAGATACCGCATCCGCGAATTCGAAGAAAAAACAAAACCATACATTTGAAGCTGTCATTGAGTTGTTTGCTGGTCAAAGTGTCACATAAGTGTACTCTATACTTGCCACCATCTTAAACTTTTTTACTATTTGTGATTTTTTTAATGGAGAGGATGACACGTTCTTAACCTCTTTCTCACCCCATCCACATATCCACTTTTTTCATCCGGGTTTAGGTCCATCCTGAAGTAGTTAGAGAGGTATAATTGTAATCTCTGATTATATCTCTACTTATCTGGATGTCCTGCAATGCTTGTATATACAGATGAATGACAACTACAGTATTCAGTGTTCAATTTCTAATTGGATTATGACAGTATAGCAATAATGACACACTTATTAAGATTAGTTGGAATGAACCTTTTCCCCATAATAATCACATCTGTGTTAGAATGAACTTTTGGCATGTTAGTAACGTATATTTACAAATAAATGTTTATCAATAATGTGTCATTTGTCTGTATGAAAACGTGTCGTCTGTTTGTAATGAAAGAACTGTCGATCTGTCTTGCTATAAAGAACGTGGTGTCTGTATAAAAGAACGTGTTGTCTCTGTATGAACCAATACGAATAGCATTTTATCAGAGATGGTTTAATTGGAACATGTTCCATTCTGACAGGTTTCACTGAGACAGACTTTACTGAAATCGGTTTCATTGGGACAGGTTTCATTAGGAAAAGTTACACTGATACAGGTTTTATCGACACAGGTTTCATCGACAAAGGGTTTATCGACACAGGTTTTATCCACACAGGTTTTATCGACACAGGTTTCATCGACACAGGTTTTATCCACACAGGTTTCGTAAACTTCCTGGTCTGACAAGGAAGCGAGTGAGATGTGGGGGGAGGGCTTTCAGTTTCCGAGAGAAGCGTCTGCTTCTCGTCTAGTACGACACTGCCTGAAGATAAATTTTCCAAACCATTTCATTCAAAATGTAAATGTCAATGACTCTTCTGAACTTAGGCCCACAACACAGTCAGCCACGTCGGCCGTGTACACATAAAGTGTGTCACCATATCAAACGCCAGACCCCTTTAAAAAAAAAATTACAGTAACGCAGTGGTTCTCAAAGTTAAGCTGCGACCACAAAATGTGATTCTCAAAAAAAAAAGAATATTCATCGGAATACCTACCACACAATCAAAACAAACTTTCATTAGTGTGTACTCTTGTGCATTTTTTTTAGGGATGTAGATTCCTCTTGACACCGGTTGGGAAATATAGTCATTTAAGTGAGTTTCAAACCAAGCCATTCTTTCATTTGGTGTATTTAAATAAGCGTTTTTTTATTAAAAAAAATTACATTATAAAAAAATATTTTATAAAAAAAACAACGTTTTTCTTGCGTACTAAAAAGCAGAAAAATAATTTTTCTATGAGCCTGAAAAAATTTCTGAGTAAATTGGTCACATGGTAATAGACTTTACAAGAGCTTCTAATTTTTATAAAACGAAAAACGGAAAGTGTAATAAAATTGGACTGCAAAAATTCGCGGACAAACAAACAAACAATCAGACAAGAAGTGAAGTTAAGAAAAACGTTGTAAAAAGGTAAACATTAACCGAAACGGTGCAGACAAAGTAACTTATAAAATTAAGATATATTTTGTATCCTCTAACTTTCACGTTATATGATTAGCATTACATAAAAAAAAACAACTCACAATCTAAAAATAAAATGTATTTCATACCTATCCCGCTTCGTGTTTTGAAATAGAATGATTATGCTTTTACATTACATCTTTGGGGCCGTCCATAAAGTACGTCACGCTATTTTTGACGATTTTTGACCCCCCCTCCGCCCTGTCACAAAGTGTCACAAATCTCGGGACCCCTCCCCTAAAGTACGTCACACTTTCGAATTTTTTTTAAAATTACCAACTAATCAAAATTTAATCGAAAACTTAAATCGCACTTCACTATTAAACTGCCTTAAAATATAAATATTAAAAGAACTATCAGATTATTAAATGACTTTAATAGTAGAATAACTAATTGTCAACAGTTGTGTCAGTTATTGTTTGAAACAGTAACTCAATCCATTGAATTTGAAAAAAAAATTGCAAAAATTAGAATTGACAATTTATTTCAATTTATTTTATACATCATTTCTCTGCTAACTATTCATTTACAATGGGTGAGGTCAACTTTGAGATGTTCTTCCGATTATGCATTCTATTGACACAGGATAAGAAGTAGATTAGCGAAACTTGACCTCAACCAGTGATTAAATAATAAAAATGGAAACAAAACAATGCGACTAAAAAAGGACTAGTTTGACAAATTATGTGAGCAGCTCTGGTGCTATATTGAATATGTTTATAGTGGGCCTGTGAATTATGTTTTATTTTAAAAAAATATTCACTAGACATCATCCATCCATGGTGAAGTGAAGTGTTCATCCATAGTTACGACTGACCTAAATATTTCCCCATCATCGTTTCCTGGAAGGATAGTTGCAGACAGATCAACCTCATCCCCATCTAGCCACTCAACATCCTCTGAATGTGCATTTTCCATTCTGCCAATAATTGCCATGAATTCTCTTTGCATTCTAGCAGCGATTCTCAAAGGACCGATGCATTTTATCTGAGTTGATTCTGGAAAATTTGGGGCTGGCACATTCTCCTAGAGGACGGGTGGTCGAGTGGTGTAGATCGCTTGGCTGTCGACCGGAGGGTCCCGGGTTCGAATCTCAGTGAGAACCTTAGGACTTTTCAGGTCCTGAAAGTCCCCAAGTCCACCCAGCTTTAAATGGATCTGACTTTATGTTGGGGGAGTAAAGGCGGCTGGGCACAATCCCTTCATATGCCTAGGTTATAGAAACAGATAAATTCTACAATTCATCTGCCCCGATGGCCCTTTAGGGCTAAGGGAACTTTACTTGTTTACATTCTCCTGCGCCCAGTGGCGCAACCAGCAAAAATTGCTGGGGGGGGGGGGGCTCACATATTGAAAAAAAGTCAGTTTGACAGTCTTTTTAGTAACTTTATATAGTAAAATATGTATGGATTATTTGGTCGGGGGGGGGGCTCACCATCCCTTCCTTTCCCTGAGCCCCCTCCACATTCCCACCATCCATTTCTTTTTCCACAAACCCCCTCCTACCTCTTCCGTCCACAGTTAAATAGGTGAAGGACATAAGCTTTTCACTCTTATAGTGTTACCATGTAGTATAGTTATATAGGTGGTAGTTTTATTCACAAATATTGACAATAATGAACTGTTGCCATGGCCAATGGTATAGGGCGTCTGATTCATGATCGTCCGAAACAACTTCATAAAACCAGTTTTTTTGTTTTGTTTTACTGTATATTTACAGTATACCAACAAAAAGAATAAAATTTTGGAGTGGCATACAAAATAGAATGTACATCTACTGTACGGAATCTATTTTAGTACTACAGAGCTATCAAAAGAAAAATAAAATTATATATATGTGTGTGTGTGTGTTCTTCGAACACAATGTAACTAATGACACATTTGTGCCCAGCCAAACTTTATCTCATCTAATTAAAGGGAGGCTAATATCAAAATGGATAAAATTTATCCCAAATTAAAGTTTTAAATGAATTTTAGAAGAAAAAAATATGAGTAAACTGCGATAAGGAGTTAAAAGCAGAGGTAGTAAATTTCTAGTATATACTAAAAATGAAAAATGTCATTGATGCTAATAAAATATAATATTTTTTTTATATTTAATGGTCTTTTGAACTTACATATTTCTCATTGTTAAAAATGTGTAATATTTCTTCTAGATAAAAATGAATCAGTTGAAATAAAAAAAGAAAGAAAGCATTCAGAAGGAGATCAGAATACAGGAGAGTAATGATAAAATGAATGATGATGTTCAATGCTACTTGAAATATTTTTCTTATTTCATTTAAGGCTACATTGAAAGCATACAATTTCATCAAATCCCTAAAACTTAATTAACCATCTTTTTCTATGGTGTGTTGTGCTAAAATTGCACAAAGAATTACTAAATACCAGATATTAATGCAATGCATTAGAGGATCTTTTAAGATCTCATATTAGTTTAACCGGACACTATTAAAAAAAAGTAGAGCTGCTGTTCGATTAAAAAAATTGATCGAAATTAACACATGTTTTGCATTCATTTGGTCGCAGAATTAACGCACATTTAATCGACATAATATAATACAAACTGTTTGTATTCAAACTAATATGTCATAATATCAAAGCATAACATTGGCATAATAAACAAGTCATTTTAATTTACGAAAGAGGTTTAATGAATTATAACATATTTATTAAGCATTAGCATATATGTCTATTGGATTAGTTATTGAGACCATTTTATGGACATGTATCAATCACGTCAATGATGCGAGCATTAGCATATAAGTCTATTGAATTAGTTATTGGGATTGTCAGTTATGGACTTATCAATCACGTCAGCGTGCGAATTGTTTTCTTTTTTATTTCACAACAACCAAACTTTTTAGTACCGCAGTTTCGGACTAATGACGTATGTCAGCCCCTCTTCCCTCCTCCCTGTCATGTACATTTTACATCGCCCATAGTCTTGTTTTACCTACCCTCCACTTCCCATCCAAAAAAAAAATACACACGTCATTTATATCTCAAATGTAACTTTTCTTTCATAAAATAATACCATAGCCAGAAAGTTGTCGCTCACTTATTATCATGGAAATCTAGATATAGCATCAGGAAGGACAACCAATATTTAAAAAAATACGTTTTAGGCTGACACACAATCAAGTGTTTAGCGTTAGTCTTCATGTTTAATAGCAGTTTTGTATATTTGGTAGTTATGTTTTTATGGAAATAAACACAACGCAATTTAAGTTTGAAAACTTTTAATAACAAATTTTTTTAATTTAAAATCTTTATTTTTATCAATTTAATTTATTTTTTTTGTTTTTTCATTGGTTTTTCTTGTGAATATTATTCAATTGCTTAACATAATTTTAGACGAACAATTACAAAATTTAACATAAATAAGTTCTTTTAAATTATGATTGAAATAAAAAATAATTTCTTCAATCAGCAATGACTCATCAATTGTTACTCTATCAACAATTTAAACAATTTTTTTATTTGTTTGTCCTCAGAAATAGTTTCAAGACTTCTGCCTTTGATCTTTTCAATGAATTTAATACTTTCCAATTTAGTAGGCAATAGAAGGTGTACTCAGATGGCTTCAATAGCCCTCTCTGTTGACATTGTTAAAAAAAACATCCCAATCTTTTTTCAATCTTAATTAAGTCAATGTCTTTAAGATTTTTTATCGACTAATATTTCTCTGCAGCTTTTATTTTTAAAATTATGTTATATAGTAATATATATGAAAATGCAATAAATTGAAGGGCTTTTTAACAATATATGTTTCAAAGTGATATTATTATGCAAGTATTTTTATTATTTTTAAAAAGTTTAGAGGAAAAAAATAAACAAAAAATAAATAAATTAAACAATTCACAAACACAAAAGAAGAAAAAAAAATTCATTATGATTCATTTCAATAAAAGTTACTTGTTATTAAACTACATTCAATTCTCTGTGTGTAGGATATTTTTGAAGATATTATATTCAGAAAAAAAAAATAAATTAATTAAACAATCCACCAACTACAAGAAGAAAAAAAATCCTATTGACGTCAGCCTAAACTAGTACACAGCTAGAATGAGAAATTTTGTTTGGTTTGCCTATCCTGTGGTGATGTCGAGATATCCGTGACTTCATTATTAGCAGTTTTTTTTTTTCTTTTATTCCCCCCCCCCCCTCTCTCCAAACAAGTCACATTTTTTAACACACTCTCTCTCCACTTAAAGATATGTGCCCGAAGACAAGTTGACACCGGTTCCATTGTTTCAAACTAGGACTGCGTCGGTAAGGCGGCAAATCCTCTTTGTTTCTAAGGTCATACAGCTACTATAATTTTTTAAATGAGCGTGGCGTTTACCCCACCAATACTGATCACGGTGTATTTGAGTTGAAGGACAAATTTACTTTTAATCTTCTTTTGAAGTTTTTGTTTTGTGCGTCGATGTTACTCTTTTATTCTTTCATTCATTTACTTTCTTACTGTCAACTATTATTTCAATGTTTGAGTGAACAGCAGAAAAGAATTTTTTTTAATCGGTCTGTCAGTTGTATTGATAAAAAAATATCTTGTAAAATGAGACTCTTTAATGTTACCGTATGGCAATTTTCAAACGTTCAAAGCTAAAATTTTGAAAGGTCGGCTTTCATTTTTCATCTTCTGTCGTTCTTTCTTTCGTGTGTCAACATTAAAGATTCTTTCTTTCGTTTCATTTTGGTTATAGCAAGGGGGCAGGAGGTTCACTTGTCGAAGGGATATAATGCAAAACATCTTCATTTTATATTACAATTGGGGCTTTTTTGTCGTACCTAGGGGTGAGGGTGTGTGTAAATTGTGACATGGTGGGGGTGGTAGATCTACTTAATAAGTGAACGCAACTTGTAGCGTGAAAATCCGTTATTTATCGATTTGGTGAACTTTCAGCATTTTGGTCAAATTAACGCATTTAGGTATTAACGTTAAAAGATTTTAATTCGCCAAATTTTTTTTGACGCGTTAATCGCAAATTAACGCAGTTTAATCAGCAGCCCTAAAAAAAAGTAATAATTTTGTGTGTGTGTTTTTTTTCGCAGCATGAATATGATCAAATCAAAAACATCCAAAAAGTTCAAAGCTCTGCAGATTATGAAAAACTAGTTCTTCAGTCACCCAATAGTTCTGTGATCTGGATTGCTTATATGACTCACCATATTTGTTAGGAAACAGAGAAAGCACGGATCGTTTATACAAAGGGAAGCCTTAGCTTTAATTTTGTTTAGGTCTGTTTGTAGAAATCTGTGTTTAACTTCTAAATATGACATAACAGTCCTGAAGTGAAACCAATACATGTGTTTAACTTCTAAATATGACATAACAGTTCTAAAGTGAAACCAATACATGTACATGAAAGAAACCCATCAGAGTTGAATTTTTATTCAATTAAATTATTTGCATCCTTCGCTGCAACCATTTATGTTTTACTTAAATTATTTCTCTCTTTGCACAAAAACAAAATTCCCTGAATGAAATAATCTATGTAGATAAATTTTAACACTTTGCTGCTTATACTTATTGAATAATCAAAGTGATTCAAAGCCTAATGATAATTCTGAAACAGTAGGTACTTTCATAATTATTATCATTTTTAAATTATAATTAATGTAAAGATTTTTTCTTTGTTTAATTATTGTCCAGTAATATACTGCATTATTTTTATGTATTACTTTTGTTATTATTATTATATTTTAAAAATATCTTTCTTGTCTTGTTTACTTTAGAGAGGAACAAGAAAAACTGAACATTTGGGTGGCTTACTTGAATATGGAAACTATTTATGGAGACCCTAGAGATGTTAAAGAGTTATTAGATCGAGCAAGTGACATTTAACAACCCAAAATAGATATCTACCTGAAAATGTGTATTGGCATTCTAGTTTGTGAAAGACTAGGAACAGTCTGGTAAGTGAGCAAACAAATTAAAGTTACTAAAATAAACAATTGAATTCCTTTCAGTCAGGAGCATTAAAAGAACCAAAATATTTCAACATAAATTCAAGAAAAGTTACCAATTTGGAATTTTAATCTATCAAAAGTGTGGCAACTTGCATAGGCTGTTGTAGATGTGGCAACTTGCATAGGCTGTTGTAGGTGTGGCAACTTGCATAGGCTGTTGTAGGTGTGGCAACTTGCATTGGCTGTTGTAGGTGTGGCAACTTGCAGCATAGGCTGTGCATCTTGCATAGGTTGTGGCAACTTGCATAGGCTGTTGTAGGTGTGGCAACTTGCATAGGCTGTTGTAGGTGTGGCAACTTGCATAGGCTGTTGTAGGTGTGGCAACTTGCATAGGCTGTTGTAGGTGTGGCAACTTGCATAGGCTGTTGTAGGTGTGGCAACTTGCATTGGCTGTTGTAGGTGTGGCAACTTGCATTGGCTGTTGTAGGTGTGACAACTTGCATAGGCTGTTGTAGGGGTGGCAACTTGCATAGGCTGTTGTAGGTGTGGCAACTTGCATAGGCTGTTGTAGGTGTGGCAACTTGCATAGGCTGTTGTAGGTGTGGCAACTTGCATTGGCTGTTGTAGGTGTGTCAACTTGTATAGAGGCTGTTGTAGGTATGGAAAACAATTTATGACAAGTTAGCCTCAAAACTGTGTTCAAATATTTTCAGATGAGAAAATCTAGAACACATTAAAAATATTTAGCAATGTTCTATACAGACTACAAAAGATGAGCATTAGTTTCTTTCTAATTTTTCACAATTGCTTAAATTGGAGGAGATCTGTTTATTTTGCTGTTTGATAACTTTATGGATTTAAAAATTGAATTTATTTATTTTTTTTAATTTGTTTTTTTTTTTCCATTATAGGAAGCTGAGAAACTTTTTAAAAAAATGACTGAGAAATACAAACATGAAAAACTAATTTGGAAAAGCTATGGTCAGTTTTTGTTTAAGAATGGTCAGGTTGACATTGCTAGGAATTCACTTCAGCGTGCTCTGCTTGTGTTAGACAAAAGACACCGTAAGTTATCTTTGTTTAAAGTAAGAAGTATTTAGTTCAAGAAATACTTCATGTATCTAGTAACTGGTGCACAAATTTTAAAAATCAATAATGGTAATAGAAACAAGTTCATAAAGTAGGAATATTAGAATCAAACTTTTGGCTAAATAAAATAATGCATTCATTCTATAAGAACACAAAAGTAAAGATTGGAAAGGAAACAATGCACTCCATGTTCTTAATTGGTCAATAAATTTAATATATTTCGCTAATTCTTTACTAAAATGTTTCTTTTAATACTAACTTTTATATTTAATTAACTTTTACTTCAACTCATTTGCAAGTTTTATTATTAAAAAACTGAAAAAATATTTATTTAACTAAAATCTATGGTTGAGACAACTTTTCAATTATTAGTTTGATTCATATACTTTTAAAGTTCGAAGAAAAACAGTTTCATCTTATTTTAGCTCTCATTGTCATTAAAACTCAAGTAGTTGTTGACAATATTAAATTGATTAGGGCTTTCTCACTCAACTTTGACTCATATCTTATCCCAAAAATGATATTAATATGAGCACTTATTTACAGCTCAAATATTTTATCTGGAAAATTTACAAACTTTATATTATTTAACTGATATCTCTCTATATAAGACATACCACAGTTATATAATTTTATCCAACTCCCACCTGTCCCATCCAATTCTGTTCCCATCCTCATCCATTGAGCTGAAAGAAACATAATGCCATGAACTCAGACTGGATTTAAACACTGAATGTAAATTAAAATTAAAAACAAAACAACAAATTTATATTAAGACAAATTAATCACAAAATTCAAATTATAAAAAAAGAAATTACAAATTTATATTTAAACCAATAAAGGCGCCTAAATTACTTGAATAATTCAGACCATGTGAAAATCAAAGGCTGTCAGTATCATGATATCAAGAACAAGTAAATGTTCTTTCTTTTGAGTTGCTTGATGCCAACACTCATAGAATTTGCAGAGAAAATTATGGAAGAATCTTCCATATTGTTGTTTGTCTCTAATAATCAAGAAGACCATCTTTCATTGTGTGATTGACTGCAAATCTTCAGAGCATTGTTTCAAATGGGTTGGTAAATTGACATCACTCAACAACTTATGGATGCAATATTTTTGTCTGGTGATCGCTTTTTACAAAACCTAAATTTATCCATAAACTTTTGCGAAGACTTCCATGCTAAGTGTGGTGCTCCATGTACTCATCACATTGGCTCCATCTAAAGTTTAAACACACCATTTTGAAATACTTACCTAATGAACTAAACTGCAGTACTTTTATGTTTGGTTAAATACATTCCCATTTCTGTTCATTTTTCTCCACAGTTTCTCAAAATAGATTATTACTTTAAAACCTTTTTTATTTCTATTACAGATGTAGAGGTAATTATAAAATATGCAACTCTTGAATTTTCACATGGAGACATTGAAAGAGGGAGAACGATCTTTGAAAATTTAATAGCCAGCTATCCAGGTCGGACTGACATTTGGTCAGTCTATGTGGGTATGGTTGTCAAGGCTAGTGATATAACTGATTACAAGGTAGGTTGTCTTACTTGGAATATTGAACATATGGGTTTATGCTACTTGAGACTCATTGAAAATATTTTGTATGTATGTTTAGTTTTGTAATGATTATTTCAAGTAGCTGTCACTATTGTGTTCTATTGCTATATATTTTGTCCTTGAATTCTAGACATCTAATGGAACGAGCTGTGAAACAGAAAGTAAATGCCAAGAAACTTTCATTCCTCATTCAGAAGTTTAAAAAGTTTGAAGAAACCTACGGTACAGAGGAACAGAATTTGAAAAAGTCAGCGGAGTAGCCAGCTCTGTACCTCAACTAACCTTGACATTCTACTTCTAAATGTATGATGGCATTTCATGTATGTCAATGTGGCTGACTTTACATGTAAACTTACTATAATTCATTAATAAATTGATAAAAACAAATAACTTGCACCATGCTTTATTCATATTTTTTTTTAGTTTTAAAAGAGTTAGTACATGTACAATCTACATTCACTATTTACCTAATTAGAAAGAATTCCATGAATTGTTTAGCATTCTATCTATCTTTGTTACTCTATTGCACTCACTCTGTCTCTCACTCTCTTTCTACACACACATGTTTATAAATTATTAAAATATATATCCATATTTACTTATATATTCAAATATAGGCATACTGCTTTATCTAAAACAAAAACCTTCTATCAAACGTTATTGGTCTAAATAGGTATACTAAACTGATGAAATTGGCTTGTTTAGTGCACATAGGTAAAAAATTGATTTCTCATTTTTGTTGTATATTTTCTTAAAGTTCTCTTATTAGGCCAAACTTCATTTGAAGTATCTTAGTTCTCTATGTAGGCCAAACTTCATTTGAAGTATCTTAGTTCTCTATGTAGGCCAAACTTCATTTGAAGTATCTTAGTTCTCTATGTAGGCCATACTTCATTTGAAGTATCTTAGTTCTCTATGTAGGCCATACTTCATTTGAAGTATCTTAGTTCTCTATGTAGGCCATACTTCATTTGAAGTATCCGTTTTCTCTATATCTTAGACCAGACTTCACTTGAAGTATCTTAGTTCTCTATGTAGGCCAAACTTCATTTGAAGTATCTTAGTTCTCTATGTAGGCCATACTTCATTTGAAGTATCTTAGTTCTTTATGTAGGCCATACTTCATTTGAAGTATCTTATTTTACTCGTAGTAGATTTTGTGGCACTTGCTATATGCATTTAAAAACAAATGTATTGTTAATTTATTAATAAAAAAAACTCTCTTCTTTGAAAATGTGAAATTAGTATAATTGTATTTAGCTTGTACAAATCAAACTTGAAATTATTTTAAAATCTTGAAAATAAAAATACATTATGCATAACCTAGCTTATGGTTGTGTTTCAAGATTCGATTCTCGAGGTCACATGACTTTTTAAGACCGAACCCTGAAATAGAGACTTGTAGCCATGGAGTAAATATTGTACTCAGATAAAGTAGACATTAGTCAGTGAGTTCATACACCTATATGTATCTATCATATATGTATGTCATCTAGTCTAACCTAGAAAGACACACAATAGTTTCATAGGTCTCTGCCTTAATGAAAAGTTAACGTATAGATAGGACAGTGTATTTTATAATTAATTTCGCAAGAAATAGCAACTTGCTGCATCAACTAAATTCAGTTGCCCCAAATGCTTATCTTCAATTTACTCTTGTATAGATATCATTATTGACCTAATTTTTAAGTAAAATATCACATCTTTAAGGATTTATATAAGAGAATCAAGTTATAACATTGACTTCATTCTATCACTACAAATACTTAAGTAAAATTTAAAGCAAAACTGCTCAGTTGGAAAACTAAGAAATTAAAAATATACTTTTAAACATGTGCTACATTGTGTCAAATTTTGCTGATGGTGAGCAACATATTTATGATTTTTTTAGTGAGAAAATTGATGTGCTACTTTGTTCTACATTGGACCACTGGGTGGGTGGTGGCTTTTTAAACAGACATTGAAACCAGTGGATACTATATCATCTAACCCCTTCTATTGAAACCAGTTGATACTGTATCATCTAACCCCTTCTATTGAAACCAGTTGATACTGTATCATCTAACCCCTTTTATTGAAACCAGTTGATACTGTATCAACTAACCCCTTCTATTGAAACCAGTTGATACTATATCATCTAACCCCTTCTATTGAAACCGGTTGATACTGTATCATCTAACCCCTACTACTGAAACCAGTTGATACTGTATCATCTAACCCCTTCTATTGAAACCAGTTGATACTGTATCATCTAACCCCTTCTATTGAAACCAGTTGATACTGTATCATCTAACCCCTTCTATTGAAACCAGTTGATACTGTATCATCTAACCCCTTCTATAGTAAAAGAATATAGGTGTAACGAATTTTTGTTAATCGTACTTAATGGTTGAAAATAATGTATATTATATAAATTTTTTTGATTAAAAATGATTACTCCCTTAGGTAAGGATTATCTGTTTAAGCGGACTAAACTGTACATTATTCTTCAAAAGAAGCAAAATACTCAAAATGTGTAGAATAATTTTCTTTGAAAAATATAGTACTTAAATATTAATGTATTTTGTAAAAAATTATGCACTTAGTCTATAAAAAAGAAATGAAAGGTAATATTCTATTATTATATTTTTTCCTGACATGAAAACTAATTATATATAAACTTTTTATCTTTCAAACTAGAACAGTTTATGACAATCCTCAGATGTTATAAAAATAAATTTTTATATTCTATGCTGCAAATTATTAGTTTATAAACATTTGGTGGTGGGGGGGGGGGAGACATGTTTATGTGAAACCGAACATCCGCCATTGATCACAAGTTGTACATCCCTCGTTATTGTACCAAATCAATTTAAATTGTCCCACTGAGTTTCGTTTCTCTTGGAAATATTTTCAGAGCACAGTAGTCTGTTTCAACTTAGCACATTTACAAAGTACAATAGTCTGTTTGACCAATTAACTTGTCAGCACATGTTACAAAGTACAAAAGTCTGAACAATTAACTTGTCAGCACATGTTACAAAGTACAATAGTCTGAACAATTAACTTGTCAGCACATGTTACAAAGTACAATAGTCTGAACAATTAACTTGTCAGCACATGTTACAAAGTACAATAGTCTGTTTGAACAATTAACTTGTCAGCACATGTTACAAAGTACAATAGTCTGTTTGAACCATTAACTTGTCAGCACATGTTACAAAGTACAATAGTCTGTTTGAACAATTAACTTGTCAGCACACGTTGCAAAGTACAATAGTCTGTCTGAACAATTAACTTGTCAGCGCACGTTACAAAGTACAATAGTCTGTTTGAACAATTAACTTGTCAGCACATGTTACAAAGTACAATAGTCTGAACAATTAACTTGTCAGCACATGTTACAAAGTACAATAGTCTGAGCAATTAACTTGTCAGCACATGTTACAAAGTACAATAGTCTGAACAATTAACTTGTCAGCACATGTTACAAAGTACAATAGTCTGAACAATTAACTTGTCAGCACATGTTACAAAGTACAATAGTCTGTTTGAACCATTAACTTGTCAGCACATGTTACAAAGTACAATAGTCTGTTTGAACAATTAACTTGTCAGCACACGTTGCAAAGTACAATAGTCTGTCTGAACAATTAACTTGTCAGCACACGTTACAAAGAACAATAGTCTGTTTGAACAATTAACTTGTCAGCACATGTTACAAAGTACAATAGTCTGAGCAATTAACTTGTCAGCACATGTTACAAAGTACAATAGTCTGAACAATTAACTTGTCAGCAATGTTACAAAGTACAATAGTCTGAACAATTAACTTGTCAGCACATGTTGCAAAGTACAATAGTCTGAACAATTAACTTGTCAGCACATGTTACAAAGTACAATAGTCTGATTTGAACAATTAACTTGTCAGCACACGTTGCAAAGTACAATAGTCTGTCTGAACAATTAACTTGTCAGCACATGTTACAAAGTACAATAGTCTGTTTGAACAATTAACTTGTCAGCACATGTTACAAAGTACAATAGTCTGAACAATTAACTTGTCAGCACATGTTACAAAGTACAATAGTCTGTTTGAACCATTAACTTGTCAGCACACGTTGCAAAGTACAATAGTCTGTCTGAACAATTAACTTGTCAGCACACGTTACAAAGAACAATAGTCTGTTTGAACAATTAACTTGTCAGCACATGTTACAAAGTACAATAGTCTGAACAATTAACTTGTCAGCACATGTTACAAAGTACAATAGTCTGAACAATTAACTTGTCAGCACATGTTACAAAGTACAATAGTCTGTTTGAACAATTAACTTGTCAGCACATGTTACAAAGCACAATAGTCTGTTTGAACCATTAACTTGTCAGCACATGTTACAAAGTACAATAGTCTGTTTGAACAATTAACTTGTCAGCACACGTTGCAAAGTACAATAGTCTGTCTGAACAATTAACTTGTCAGCACATGTTACAAAGTACAATAGTCTGTTTGAACAATTAACTTGTCAGCACATGTTACAAAGTACAATAGTCTGAACAATTAACTTGTCAGCACATGTTACAAAGTACAATAGTCTGAACAATTAACTTGTCAGCACATGTTACAAAGTACAATAGTCTGTTTGAACAATTAACTTGTCAGCACATGTTACAAAGTACAATAGTCTGAACAATTAACTTGTCAGCACATGTTACAAAGTACAATAGTCTGTTTGAACCATTAACTTGTCAGCACATGTTACAAAGTACAATAGTCTGTTTGAACAATTAACTTGTCAGCACACGTTGCAAAGTACAATAGTCTGTCTGAACAATTAACTTGTCAGCACACGTTACAAAGTACAATAGTCTGAACAATTAACTTGTCAGCACATGTTACAAAGTACAATAGTCTGAACAATTAACTTGTCAGCACATGTTACAAAGTACAATAGTCTGAGCAATTAACTTGTCAGCACATGTTACAAAGTACAATAGTCTGAACAATTAACTTGTCAGCAATGTTACAAAGTACAATAGTCTGAACAATTAACTTGTCAGCACATGTTACAAAGTACAATAGTCTGTTTTGAACAATTAATTTGTGAGCACATGTTACAAAGTACAATAGTCTGTTTTGAACAATTAACTTGTCAGCACACGTTGCAAAGTACAATAGTCTGTCTGAACAATTAACTTGTCAGCACATGTTACAAAGTACAATAGTCTGTTTGAACAATTAACTTGTCAGCACATGTTACAAAGTACAATAGTCTGTTTGAACCATTAACTTGTCAGCACATGTTACAAAGTACAATAGTCTGTTTGAACAATTAACTTGTCAGCACACGTTGCAAAGTACAATAGTCTGTCTGAACAATTAACTTGTCAGCACACGTTACAAAGTACAATAGTCTGTTTGAACAATTAACTTGTCAGCACATGTTACAAAGTACAATAGTCTGAACAATTAACTTGTCAGCACATGTTACAAAGTACAATAGTCTGAGCAATTAACTTGTCAGCACATGTTACAAAGTACAATAGTCTGAACAATTAACTTGTCAGCAATGTTACAAAGTACAATAGTCTGAACAATTAACTTGTCAGCACATGTTGCAAAGTACAATAGTCTGTTTTGAACAATTAATTTGTGAGCACATGTTACAAAGTACAATAGTCTGTTTTGAACAATTAACTTGTCAGCACACGTTGCAAAGTACAATAGTCTGTCTGAACAATTAACTTGTCAGCACATGTTACAAAGTACAATAGTCTGTTTGAACAATTAACTTGTCAGCACATGTTACAAAGTACAATAGTCTGAACAATTAACTTGTCAGCACATGTTACAAAGTACAATAGTCTGAACAATTAACTTGTCAGCACATGTTACAAAGTACAATAGTCTGAACAATTAACTTGTCAGCAATGTTACAAAGTACAATAGTCTGAACAATTAACTTGTCAGCACATGTTGCAAAGTACAATAGTCTGTTTTGAACAATTAATTTGTGAGCACATGTTACAAAGTACAATAGTCTGTTTTGAACAATTAACTTGTCAGCACATGTTACAAAGTACAATAGTCTGTTTGACCAATTAACTTGTCAGCACATGTTAGAAAGTACAAAAATCTGTTTTTAACCAATTAACTTATCAGCACATGTTACAAAGTACAATAGTCTGAACAATTAACATTTCAGCACATGTTACAAAGTACAATAGTCTGAACAATTAACTTGTCAGCACGTTACAAAGCTAGTTAGTTATTGTGTTAAACGTGTCTGCCAAGTATGCAATTTTAGTTATCTAATGTCTAATAACATTCCTGAGGTTTACACACTTCTAGATAATTTCATAAAAATGTACACATTATGAGGTGGAGTTCAAACAGAACCGCTGAAAGGTTAACAAATATAGGTCGATACTTTCGATATATGTGTCACGTGTACTGCTTTAGCCGCTGCACACCTTCGACCATCTCCTGGCACACCGGTTGTCGGGCAATGGTCTAAAATAATCGTATGGGGTTCTCCTAAAGAATCGAGAATATAGGGCAATACATAGGCCTACATAAAATCTTGGAAAATAATTACCAGAATAATGTTGGAGTGTCTCCCGCGTTGGAGTAAGTGTACACGTGTTGGGGCAAGTGTGCCCCGTGTTGGAGCAAGTGTGCCCCGCGTTGGAGCAAGTGTGCCCCGTGTTGGAGTAAGTGTGTCCCGTGTTGGAGTAAGTGTGTCCCGCGTTGGAGTAAGTGTGTCCCGCGTTGGAGTAAGTGTGTCCCGTGTTGGAGTAAGTGTGTCCCGCGTTGGAGCAAGTGTGCCCCGTGTTGGAGTGAGTGTGTCCCGTGTTGGAGTAAGTGTGTCCCGCGTTGGAGCAAGTGTGCCCCGTGTTGGAGTAAGTGTGTCCCGTGTTGGAGTAAGTGTGTCCCGCGTTGGAGTAAGTGTGTCCCGCGTTGGAGCAAGTGTGCCCCGTGTTGGAGTAAGTGTGTCCCGTGTTGGAGTAAGTGTGTCCCGCGTTGGAGCAAGTGTGCCCCGTGTTGGAGTAAGTGTGTCCCGTGTTGGAGTAAGTGTGTCCCGTGTTGGAGCAAGTGTGCCCCGTGTTGGAGCAAGTGTGTCCCGTGTTGGAGTAAGTGTGTCCCGTGTTGGAGTAAGTGTGCTTCAAGTGTGCCCGTGTTGGAGCAAGTGTGCCCCGTGTTGGAGTAAGTGTGCCCCGTGTTGGAGTAAGTGTGCTTCAAGTGTGCCCGTGTTGGAGCAAGTGTGCCCCGTGTTGGAGTAAGTGTGCCCCGTGTTGGAGCAAGTGTGCCCCGTGTTGGAGCAAGTGTGTCCCGTGTTGGAGCAAGTGTGTCCCGTGTTGGAGCAAGTGTGCCCCGTGTTGGAGCAAGTGTGCTCCGTGTTTGAGTAAGTGTGCTTCAAGTGTGCCCGTGTTGGAGCAAGTGTGCCCCGTGTTGGAGCAAGTGTGTCCCGTGTTGGAGTAAGTGTGCCCCGTGTTGGAGCAAGTGTGCCCCGTGTTGGAGTAAGTGTGCCCCGTGTTGGAGCAAGTGTGCCCCGTGTTGGAGCAAGTGTGCCCCGTGTTGGAGCAAGTGTGCCCCGTGTTGGAGCAAGTGTGCTCCGTGTTTGAGTAAGTGTGTCCCGTGTTGGAGTAAGTGTGTCCCGTGTTGGAGCAAGTGTGCCCCGTGATGGAGCAAGTGTGCCCCGTGTTGGAGTAAGTGTGTTCCGTGTTGGAGCAAGTGTGCCCCGTGTTGAAGTGTGTCCCGTGTTGGAGCAAGTGTGCCCCGTGTTGGAGTAAGTGTGTCCCGTGTTGGAGCAAGTGTGCCCCGCGTTGGAGCAAGTGTGTCCCGTGTTGGAGCAAGTGTGTCCCGTGTTGGAGCAAGCGTGTCCCGTGTTAGAGCAAGTGTGTCCCGTGTTGGAGCAAGTGTGCCCCGTGTTGGAGCAAGTGTGTCCCGTGTTGGAGTAAGTGTGTCCCGTGTTGGAGCAAGTGTGCCCCGTGTTGGAGTAAGTGTGTCCCGTGTTGGAGCTAGTGTGCCCCGTGTTAGAGTAAGTGTGTCCCGTGTTGGAGCAAGTGTGTCCCGTGTTGGAGCAAGTGTGTCATTTGTTGGAGTAAGTGTGCCCCATGTTGGAGCAAGTGTGCCCCGTGATGGAGCAAGTGTGCCCCGTGTTGGAGTAAGTGTGTTCCATGTTGGAGCAAGTGTGCCCCGTGTTGAAGTGTGTTCCGTGTTGGAGCAAGTGTGCCCCGTGTTGAAGTGTGTCCCGTGTTGGAGCAAGTGTGCCCCGTGTTGGAGTAAGTGTGTCCCGTGTTGGAGTAAGTGTGTCCCGTGTTGGAGCAAGTGTGTCCCGTGTTGGAGCAAGTGTGTCATTTGTTGGAGTAAGTGTGCCCCATGTTGGAGCAAGTGTGCCCCGTGTTGGAGCAAGTGTGCTCCGTGTTTTAGTAAGTGTGCTTCAAGTGTGCCCGTGTTGGAGCAAGTGTGCCCGTGTTGGAGCAAGTTGATACATTTTGACCGTGCATCTTGTAAATGCTATGTCTACTTTATGTATTTCGTCTGCTGAAAACACTGTGATCAAAATATGCAGGAGACGAATTATTTACATATGTCGGAGATGTGGAGCTACTTACATATGTATTCAGACGTCGGAGATGTGGAGCTACTTACGTATGTATTGAGATGCATGAAATGTGGATCTATAAGATACACAGATGAATTTATCTTTGCACTTCAAGCTAACCATTTCTTTTTTTTGGGGGTTTTTAAAGCCCTATAAGCCCCCCACCCCCCGCCCAACCACCGTCGACAAAAAGATTAAAAAAAGAAATGAAACAAACACACACAGATATTGAGCCAATATATTTATGTTTATTTTATTTTCCCACTAGAGGGGGGGGTGTTTTTATCAGAGGAGGCGGGGTTCTAATTGTAAATGGGGCTGGTGTTTTAAAAGTAATTGGACCAGATGTTGCGGTAGCCTTTGAAGTTGTAGAAGGTGATGAAGTTGTACTTGATGTTGTTGTCACTGTTGACGTTGAAGACGTTGTTGTAGTTGTGCTTGATGTAGTTGTGACTTTTGGAGTTGTTTGTATGCCATCAACTGAAAACAATAATAAATCACTTCCATGAAAATTGCGTTTCAATCAGTGGCCTAAAATGGGGGGGGGGTGGAAACATGTCTTTGAATACCAATTAAGTTTTGTATATTTTCACACATAATCATATAAAATGGATAACTCCTTTGCTGGACCTCTATGCAGGGCCGTTTTAAGGCCATCGTAGGCCCTAGGCACTTTTAAAGTCGTAGGCCCTCTCCGACTTAATTTTTAATATTTTTCAAGAATGCACCCCACTTCTTTGCGATTTGAAATCTCAATAAACTTTCCGCATTGTTAATTATTCTATGCAGACTCTTATGCAGTGATGACGTAGTAATTCCGGTGTTACATCATGCGCTTCGCATTCGTTGTTTATCGTTAATCGTGTGCTTCTTTTTTCTTACAAAATTTTAAAAAGTAACGAAAGTACTTTTAAATAACCATGTCTGATGGATACAAGAGGAAACACGAGAGTGGATTTGAGAAGCGGAAGAAAAAGGAGGAGAAAGAAAAAGCATTGAAAAAATTCGGGGTTCGTTGCTGCAATTTATGAGCAGAGACACTGATTGCATTACTGGTAAAACTAGTAATACTAGTGATAATGACATTTCATTTACTTCTTCGGCCACAATGTACACCAACAATCCCGCAATACCAGAAATAATGTTGCCGGACTGTGCTGAAAAAAGTGAAACAACCGAAACAAGTGTTACAAAGGAAAATGTATCTGCAAATTCTGTTATGGGTCATGCTGAAGCTGCTGTGTTTGATTTGCCTACAGACTCAGACTGTATATTAGGGTCAGTAGGAGATGCCGGTTTGAAGCATGAGCTGCATGACAAAGAATACAGTTATTCAAGTGATCCAGCTGATTGGGAGATAACTGCACATCTAAGAAGTTATTATGCTGAACATCTTCCTTCACAAAATTTGGAGTCAGATTTTACATTAAAGGGTAGACAATTTGGTGACAAGATCAGATATGCACGCAAAAAATATTTTGCTAGAACGTTAACAAATGGTGAAATTGTCACGCGAGACTGGCTTCTCTATTCTCCTTCAACGGGTAAAGTGTTTTGTTATGTGTGCAAGCTGTTTGACTACAACACCGGTTTTGCAAATCAGTTTATCGATGGTTTTGATGACTGGAAAAACGCCATCGCAAGGATTACATCACATGAGAAGTCGAAGGATCACATTGCTGCTCTGTCAAGGATGTTAGAATGTCAACAGACATCTAGAATTGACGAAAAACTGCAAAAGGAGAAGCAAAAATTGTGCAAATACTGGACTGATGTTCTCAAGAGAATAGTTGCTGTGATAAGATTTCTTGCTGAAAGAGGGTTAGCTTTTCGCGGTGACAGCCATTTACATAACTGTATAACAATGGAAATTACTTTGGTTGCATTGACCTTTGAGCTGAATTTGATCCCTTTCTAAAGGAACACATTGAGAGACATGGAAACCCCGGAAAGGGGAATGTATCAAATCTTTCTGCCAGTATATGTGATGAATTTATTGAGTTCATGGGATCCAAAGTATTGACGCAGACACTGTCTGAAATTAAGAATGCTAAATTTTATGGAATCAATATCGAAATATCGAGTCCACTCCTGACATCAGTCATGTGGATCAGCTGACAGCTGTTGTTCGCTATGGAACTGTTGTAGAGAGTTTTCTTCACTTCATTCCAATTGAACAACATAATGGTAAATAGCTTTTCTCAGACTTCATAGTATAGATATCGGCAATTGCAGTGTGAGTAATATGAGTGGGATTTATTCAGGAGTACACGCTACATTTAGAGAGATTAATAAATTAGCGGAGTGGGTGCCATGCACTGCCCACAGCTTAAATTTGGTATGCCCATTTGCTGTGGAGAGCTGTTCAGCTGCAGTCAACTATTTTGCTATTGTTCAGTCAGTCTACACGTTTTTTTTTCGCTTTCACCGCAGCGATGGTTAAAATTGACAGAGTGCCTGAAAGAAAAAACCTTTATGTTGCAAGGGTTATCAGCAACAAGGCGGTCAGCTCGAAGTGACGCTCCTAGAGCTTTTTATGCCAATTATAAGGAAAATCGACAAACATTGTCTGATGTTGCTACAAGCGAACGTCAACCACCAGTATCTGTGCATGAAGCCAAATCACTCACAAAGAAGTTGGACCATTTAGAGACATCTTTAATGAGTGTGATTTGGAAAGACTTGCTCCAAAAAATTGATATTGTCAAGAAAGCTCTACAGGAGCCTGGAATTGAGTTAACGACCATCATCGACTTGTATGACAGTATTGTTCTTAGCTCACAAACGGACTATAAAGAATGTTCACAACGCAAACGACAGCAACACCGAATTCATGATGAAGTTCTGGATGATAATAATCCGGTTTTAGGTATGAATCCTAGTGAAATATTCCGTACTCAGTCTTTTTATGTTATCATAGATAGACATATTACTGAGATGGGAAAACGGCGAGCAGCCTACACAACACTACATGAAAGGTTCAACTTTCTTCTGGACAGATCTCTGTCAACTGATCAAACAGTTTCGAAAGCCAAGTCACTAATTGAGATGTAACTACCAGATCTGGAAGAGGCATTTACTAATGAATTTCTTTTGTTCTCACGGATGTTTGCTGACAAGAAAACTGAGGCTGAAATGCTTACAGCACAAATACAGAATAGGTTGGTGACAAGTTTTCCATATGTAAATATTGCTTTCCGGATCTTTCAATTTTTTGGAACAAGTGCTGATGGGGAACGTTCTTTTTCTAAACTCAAATTGATAAAAAACGTATCTTCAACGATGGGACAAACACGACTATCCTTTCAGTTGAAAAGGATTTGATGAGGGAAATGACATTTGAGGACGTCATATGTGACTATGCTAAGACAAAGAGCCAAAAAAAGTTAGCATACTGTAATTTACAGATCTACAGCACTGCAGTTTGACTTGCTCAGGTGCTCATCTCACACGGTTATATATAGTTCCTTTAATACAAACATTATTAAATTTTACTGGCATTCTGAACTTGTTTTCACTTTATGTTCTGGCTTTCGTAGGCCCTAGGCACAGTGCCTACTGTGCCTAGTTGATAAAGCGGCCCTGGCTCTATGTAAACTCGACCAATTACACTGGAGCTCAATCACTTACACTTAAATCGAGCTCTGGTGAAAAGTATTTCAACTACATAGTTACGCCTAGACTGCATGATTCCAAGTGCAAACATGTATACCTGAAAAAGTGACTGACACATTTTTTAAGATTTTCTGTCATTAAAAAACATTGCTAAAGTTTTCTTTTTGTTATTGTTTAGTTTATTTTTTTTCTTATATTTTTACTAATTATTTAATATTAGCCGAGTTACTACAGTGTTACTAGCCGAGTTACTAGCCGAGTTACTAGCAGTGTTACTAGCCGAGCTACTAGCAGTGTTACTAGCAGAGTTACTACAGTGTTACTAGCCGAGTTACTAGCAGTGTTACTAGCAGTGTTTGCACAGTGCAGTTAGTGAATCTCCTAAACATCGGGACATTACAATACATCCACATTGCGGAGTTTTACAAAACTATTCCATTCTCAGTAGACTTTGTGAAATAGTGTGCTCCCTATTGCCATTTCCGTTTGGGGACTTAGGGTGGACTAGAGAAATAAGTAAATATGTTGGTCACACAGTTTCAATTGTATCCAACCACTAAGCTCTCAGTGATGAACATTTTAATCCGTTTCTCTTCGCAAGAATGCCCATCCAACAATTTTTAGTTGATGCAAACTGTACAGAAAAGTTATTCCGATTGGCTTGTAAGGTTTAGAAACGGTGACCCGGCTGGTGAACAATTGGTGATAATTTATTGCTGTCAAATTGCAGAGCAGAAGGTTAAGACAATGGGGATGATATAGTTATCCTGTCAATTGCATTCAGTGTACAAGTAGTAATAGCAGCTGCAAATCGTAATGCTAGATTAGTGCTCTGAGCTGCAAACACGGTGCTATTGCAGAGCTTCTGCAACACATTTTTTGGATAGTTCAGGCAATTATTTTGCAGCATAACCATTGCGATGAAAAATATAACAAAACAACTACTGTCTGTTGTAAAACAAACATTAAAAGGCCACACAGAAACAAGATGACATCAATATCAGAAGCAGTGATTGTATTGTGCAATAAAACAAGATGGACATCAAGATCAGAAACAGTGACTGTATTGTGCAATACTGAAGTGTGTGATCAACATCAATATATGTCTGTAATAGCGGAAAGTAATTGTGATGCTATATCTGGAGCAGACAATCTATATTTAGGCATATAGAATTCGTTAACTATAAAGCAGCTCGATTAGTCATTTCTCATTCATTGTATGCTGGGATTTTAGTCAAGATTGTTGATATTGAAAAAATAAATCAGCAAGTCACTGCAAAGTTATGACATATCCAGTGCCTGCTTTAGGTATAGGTGATATAAGTAGCTGCCTAGAGCGGCATTATGTTAACGAGCGGCAAAATAAAATAAAAAATTATCGAAAATATAAAAATGAAAAAATAAATTTATCCTTGAGAGTGCAGTCTGATCGTTAAATTTTCCTCATAATGGAATTTTTTTTTATTTGATCAGGAAATAAAAAAAAATATAAGACGTATAAAATCAGATGAAATTCATGACCATTATTTCGGAAAAAGAAATCAGAATGAGATAATTAAACGTTTAGTAAGACGGTCAAACAT
>JAGDYQ010000043.1:5873686-6106003 GCA_021962125.1 Bulinus truncatus | reverse complement strand
ACATATTTCTACTAGACATATTTCTACTAGACATATTCATACTAGACATATTCATACTAGACATATTCATACTAGACATATTCCTACTAGATATATTCCTACTAGACATATTCAGACAAATACAGTACATGTCACACCGAATTCAGGTTATTCAATAAATGACACGACACATTTAGGTAATACATTGCATTATATAATACAATATATGACATTTCACATTCGGGTAATTCAATACACAAAACACCACACCCAGATAATAAGAGTAGGCCTGCATGGCATACCACAGTCGGGTAACATATTACGTGGTATACCAGTCTACCACATTCAGGTTATAAATTACAACAACTGTAGCTAATGCATTAGATGAAATGATAACACATGTAGTTAATGCATGACACCACATACAACAAACATTCTGATGTTGCATTACATGACATACCACGTTTAGGTATCTATGTACATTAGATGAAATACAGTACAAGAGATGTAATACAGTACAAGAGATGGAATACAGTACAAGAGATGGAATACAGTAGGCCTACATGTTATACAATATATGATTAGCAATACATTAAACAAAGGGTAATACAGCACGGTTTTTTTTAAAATTAATAAATACGTGATTGGTAACAGGGCCGGCCTCAGGCCGATTGCTCCAAATTGGGCCCCACGCCTGGCAGGGGCCCCGCAATTTATATTTAGCATTAATAGTAATAGTTGTTATTTTAAAAAAAAGATTAGAAGAGGGGCCTCGCAAACATCCGTTAAATTGGGCTCGGCGATTCGTAAGGCCGGCCGTGATTGGTTATACAGTGAGTGATTGGTGATATAGTAGTACACCAGTGGTTCTAAATTTTTTTTTTCGCGACTAACTTTGGTAACCGTTTTGGTTTCGCGACCCATCTAAAAAAAAGAAAGAAAAAAATCTACGATAGAAGAAAGATTAAAAAAAAAACCTTTATTAAACCTTAATTTATATATATATATATATACTAGTTGCAAGTACCCGGCTTTGCCCGGGTTTAAAATAAGGTTTTCTGTTTACCTTTTGTTTTCTCCCTACCCCTCTCTCCCTCCCTCCCCCTCTCTCTCCCTCCTTACCCCCTCTCTCCCTTTCTCTTTCCCTCCCTTTCTCCCTCCCTCCCTAACTATCCCATCTCCCTCTCCCTATCTCCCTCCCTCCTTCTCTCACCCCCGTCCCCCCTCTCTCCACCTTCCTCCCTTCCTCCTACCCCCTCTCTCCCTCCCTGCCCCCTCTCTCTCTTTATCTCTCCCTCCCATTTCTCCCATCCTCTTTCCCTCCCTCCCCTCTATCTCCCTCCCTACTCCATCCCTTCCTTTCTCTTTCCTTCCCTCCCTTTCTCTCTCCAATCCTCCCTCTCCCTCCCTCCCCCTTAATCTCCCTCCCTACCACCTCTCTCCCTCCCTCCCTCCTTCTCTCCCCCTCTCTGCCCCCTCCTTCCTCTTCCTCCCTGCCCCCTCTCTCTTTATCTCTCTCCCCTCTCCCTCTCTCTGTACAATTAAACGTCAAATTACGCTTCTTAAATAAACAGAAAACCTTATTTTAATCCCGGGCAAAGTCGGGTACTTGCAGCATGAAAAAAAAACAACAACAATATATTTTTTTTTCCCGTCCCTAGCCCTTTCTTCACCGTCCGTTCAATTACACATTCACTTGGTGCGCGATTTTTATTTATAGTGAAGGCGATCCCATACCGAGAATACTTTAATATAGTAAAATACTAAAATAATTAATTACAATTAAACTACGCATTGAGATTGTATTAATAATGTTAATAATGTCACAGAAACATTTTAATTAACTTATTTCGGTTTATTAAAGTGCACCTTTAATTTTAATCTTCCGAATACATAAAACGATAGGTAAATAGATATGACTATTGATTTCATCATGTTTACAATTGGAGTTTCCGGGAGTTACCCCTCTTTTAAAAATGTATGATAGGGAAATGACGTCACAGAGGAATTTTATCTATGGCGCCGTCGAGATTACTTTAATATAGTAAAATACTAAAATAATTAATTACAATTAAACTACCCATCGAGATGAAACGAAACCTGTCCTATAACCTTCCCCATGTAATTATGTGTATGTGAAACAAATTTCACGTTATTTGTTTTTCTGGATCTTGAGTTATAAGGGAACAGACAGACATACAGACAACAAATGCCTCTTATAAGTATAGAGATATATATAGTAGGAATTATACATAGATAGGCTCTCCATCCTATAATATTATAAATGTAAAATTGGGTCTTGACCAGCAGTTTGAGAGCCACTGAAGTACAAGGCAATACGGCACATGATATACAGTTAGGTAGTGTACCTCCCTCAGCCAGTATAACAGAGCCATCCCCTTCGTCTTGGTTCTTCTCTTCACCCCCGTGGCTGGCCGTGTAGGGGAGGATCAGACACGGCAGGCTGAAGATGATGGCCACAAACATGATGGCCGCCAGGTAGTGGAAGGACGATCGCCTCTTCATCACCACCCTCCCTTCCTTCAGGGACTCCCTGTTGGTGCGCACGTCTGCGGGACAAGAGCGTGACACACAGTAAGTAGAGTCGTCAAAATAAATAAATAGTCGGGACTTTCTCCAGAATACTATACAATAGTACACTAACTCTATTAAAGTTTTCTTGTATTGCACTTAAGACATTTTTTTAAAGTTTTTACAAAACTACTGTATTAACTTAGCTACCTCTTACTCGCTTTAGGGTTATTATTATTTCAGGTTTATTTTAAGATAACCTTTATATTAACCACACAATTCAATTAAGTGAACGAGCACGTGGATGAGTTAGCGAGCCCGTGGTTGAGTTAGCGAGCACGTGAGTGAGTAAAAGAGCATGTGGTTGAAATAGCGACCGCGTGGATGAGCGGTCGAGCACGTGGTTGTGTGAGCGAACATGTGGTTGAGTGAGCGAGCACATGGTTGAGTTATCGATCACGTGGTTGAGTGATCTAGCTCGTGGGTGAGTGAGCGAGCGATAGCGATCAACTGGGTGAGTGAGCGATCACGTGGGTGAGTTAGCAAGCACGTGGTTGACTGAGTGAGCACGTGGTTAAGTGAACGAGCTCGTGGTTGAGTTCGCGAGAACGTGGATTAATGAACGAGCACGTGGTTGAGTAAGCGAGCACGTGGTTGAGTGAACGAGCTCTTGGTCGAATTAGCGTGAACGTGAGTTAGTGAGATAGCCCTTGGGTGAGTGAGCGAGCGCGTGGGTGAGTGATCGAGCACGTGGTTGAGTTAGCGTGCACGTGGGAGTGAGCACGTGGGGAGAGGGGCGGGGGGCGAGCGAGCAAGTATGTAAGTGAGATAAACATGGGTGAGCACATGGCTGAGCGAGCGAGAATGTGGGTGAGTGATAGAACACGTGAGTGAGTAGGCAATCACGTGGATGACTGGATGAGTACGTAAGTGAATGAGCTAGCACGTAGGTGAGTGAGTACAATGGTGAGTTTGTCTATCTATTAAAGCGCAGGCCTAGCGGATTTTTTGTTTTGAGTCTTTGCGTAGTTTAAAGTCCAGTGCAGGATATACTTATAAGCTACAGAATCTATACCTTAGGGCCCCCACTTTCTTGTTGGGGGGGGCCCAATAAATTGTCTGAGTGAGCGATTTTCAAATGTACTTAAATATTTGGCACTGACATATACCATCTGGAGTTGTAAAAGGCCGCATATCTCAAACAGTTTATGGCCTTATCAAGTCTAAATCCGGGCTCTGTTAAAGTCCCTTACCTTCAAACATACATATATAGGGCAACCGGGCGCTACACGAAACGGGCTCGAAGGTTCCAGCACTTGTCAGCGCCACGCAGCCGTCATGATTTTCTAGCTTCACGCCGACCCAGTCTGTACAAGATGATACAATCAATTTGAAGAGAAACGTTAGATTCCCCCTCCCCCATCTCACCCCACCCCAACCGATTAGCTACTATTTGATATATCAGTGGTCCCCAACCTCTCGGGCCCCGGACCGGTACAGGTCCGTGGAACGCATGGTACTGGAGCCGCCCAAGAACCATTAAATTATTTTCTTTTTATTTTTTTTTCTCTCTTAGTTGTGCGACTTTTCCATGGACGGGAAATAATCAACGTCCCCACCCCTTCCAGTGGGCCGCGGTGAAATTATCAAACGCTGCCCTGGTCCGTGACGAGAAAAAGGTTGGGGACCACTGTGATACATTACTGACAACATGAAATTATTAATTCACTTGCGTCCTTACTATTTAGTAGACCCCCCACTCCCTCTCAAATCACTGATTTATTGGTACAGAGAACTTATAAAAGTAATTTTTTCAAAAATAAAATTTGAACGAAATATGATTCTAATAATCTTAAAATTAGATAAATTAATACTATCAATCCCTCAGTAAAACCAATCCATCATCAGGATAATAGATCGACCAGTTAACCAATCAGCCAATCAAATTTTAAATGCGTTACCCAAATAGTCAGTCATTTTATTGATTTGAGAAAGATCGATTAATCAATTTGCGTACATATTTGCCAGCCCATCATCTAGCATCAGTGGCGAATCTTGCTATTGCAACACGCAACGGGGCGGCATTTGTAGGTTTCGTCTCGGGCGTCATCCGTGACGTTAGATCTAAAGATTGAATCCACCAGTACACGCCCACAAACTCTTAAAACCGGAAGGACAACAACAACAACAACAACAACGCTGGGTAACATACAATGATTTGTAAAGTTCCACCTGAACTTGACGTTCGGCATGTCCCGGGGGTCCACAACATGGGCTAGGTATCCGTCAGTCTGCTGGCAGGCGTACTGGTGACAGTAAATATGTTGATACATATGTTTATATTGTTGTTTAGACATTTATATGTCATAAAGATATATAACTATGACACCTAATTTTAAATATCCCCCCCCCTTTTTTTCCCCCAACTTTTCTTCAAACTGCATTAAAATACAAAAAAAAAAAGAGGGGCAGATAAATTTTCAGCCATCAACAGTAGAGTCCCTTAATGATTTAAAAGATAAAAAATAAAAAACTATAATTTAAAACAACAGAAACAAAACAAAAGAAATACCCACCTCAGCTCCCATCCTTGTCAACCTTTTAAAAAAATACATGTAACACAACGCGTAGTAAGACCTCATGTTTTTCCACACACAAAACTTGTTTTCATTCTCATCTAAAATAAATAAATAAACATTTATTTCAGTAAGTATAGTATATTAGTGTCCCGTGGATTATACTAATAAAATCTACGTCCAGCTTATTAAAAGGCAACTATTTTCGTAATAAAAGAACATGAAGCAATTCTTAAAACTTAATGAATATTTTTTTTAAAAGTTTATGACAAACAGAGCATTCATTATGGATATGTAAACTAAGCCGCTGCATAAGGGGGACCCCTACTTTCAGTCATACATTGCTAACAGTCAGGCCTGTCACAAGGGCCATTTCAGCTATTGTGTGGGGCCCGGGGCTCTTATGACTATAAAAGTTAACAGGTGTCTCAGTTGTCAGAGATAAGTGAAAGGGCTCAGAATTTTGTTAGGACCTCGAAATTAGCCTGCCCCCCTTCCAAAGTTATTTACCTTTGCCCTTTGCTCCCAAATGTACCTTCACCAAAGCCACCCCTTCCCCCAACCCCTTAAAAAAAACAAACAAGAAATAAAACCAACAAAATAAACAACAACGTAAAAATACAGCTCTGGTTACCAGTGGCGTATAACCTCGGCATATGAAGGGGTTGTGTGGTTAGCACAACGCCCAGCCGCCTTTACTCCCCCAACTTAATGTCAGGTACCCATTTAAAGCTGGGTGGACTCGGGGACTATCACCAGGACCTGAAAAAATCCCAAGGTTCTCACTGAGATTCGAACCCGGGACCCTCCGGTCGACAGTCGAGCGCTCTACACCGCACGACCACCCGCCCCTTTACAAATTATGGGTGTAGGATATTTTACAATCATACCTTCTTCTTCTTCATCAGACGATCTTATGTACTTGATTGACAGCTGTTTACCCTTTATATCTTCTCTGTTGGGTAAGGAAACGTTATGTGCTGAAATAAAAAATCATCATTATAGACACAATCATTATATGCCATAGGCACAATCACTATATGTTATAGACACAATCAAGGTATGTCAAAGACACAATCACTATATGTTACAGACACAATCACTATATGTCGTAGACACAATCACTATATGTCGTAGACACAATCACTATATGTCGTAGGCACAAGTACTTTATGTCATATACACAATCACGGCGTATCTTCAAACTCTTATAACACAATAGAATACCTACTTTTGAAATTATAATTTTAAAGAATGGAAATTCACTTTAGAAATTATTCCGAATGTGTTTTTTTAATTTACGACAAAGTGAAAAGAGCGAAAAAATCCAGAGTATCCCATCCTCCCCTCTCTTCCCCTCTTTCTAAAGACGAGGTATTGCACAAGTCAGAGGGGGCGCTTCATAGAAACCCATTCTAAATCTCCACCTTAGCTGGTACATAAATGAACATGGCGGCTCCTAGAAAAGACAGGTATCCTCGATCCCTTAACCTCTATAGATCTAAATCCTAACCCATTCCGGCGGCCAGCAAACAAACTTTTATGAATCACCGAAAAACAATTGTATATCACTTGATTAAATCATGGATAATTTAACAATGGTTAAAATATACGTTTATTTTGATTTTCATGTAATGTAAACAGTGTTGTGAGGGACATACTCCATACGCCGAACTAGGAAGAGGCGCTAAAATGACAAAATAAATAAACTGAACAGGGCGCCATATTGGTTACAGACGGCTCTGTGATTCATCATTTGGAAATTACTGGAACGATAAAAAGTCACATCCTTCAACAATATATAATTTACAGATTAATATTTTTTGGGCAAAGATTCCGAAAGGTACTCTTACTACGATGATTGGCTTCCATTGGGTCAAAGACACAAGTAATAAAAAATATGGTTAAAATTTGGAAGTTTCTGAGGGTTAAACTGGTTAACTGTGTTCCACCAGGTTTGTCGACTGGACAGAAAGTGTTCAACACAGTCAAATGTTCCATTTTATTCAGAGTGTCTAGCTAGACCATTTATATACTATGAGCTAGACAGCATCAGCGACAAGAATGAACACAAAAATGTAAACAATGTACATTCATAGCACCGGTGTTGTCTATAAACATGTTACTATTAATAACTCTTCTTTCGCACCATGACTTATCTTTCTGTTAGTGGTGGTGTATTGTGGCTATTCTATTTATATTGAATATAATTTTTTGTGTGTCTGTATCGCCAATACATAGCCATTCTGAGGTTTTTGAAGCCATAGCCATAGTCTTTGAGATGTATTCGGCAGCCATAGCCATAGTCTTTGAGATGTATTCAGCAGCCATAGCCATAGTCTTTGAGATGTATTCAGCAGCCATAGCCATAGTCTATGATATGTATTCGGCAGCCATAGCCATAGTCTTTGAGATGTATTCGGCAGCCATAGGCAAAAGTACGTATCAGGGCCTCAATAGTATTAGATTTAATATGACGTTGTTGTGATTGGGGGGGGCTAGTTGGCCCATCTTTAAGATATATATAAGGGAGGGCTAGTTGGCCCATCTTTAAGATATATATAAGGGAGGGCTAGTTGGCCCATCTTTAAGATATATATAAGGGAGGGCTAGTTGGCCCATTTTTAAGATATCTGTAAGGGGGGGCTAGTTGGCCCATCTTTAAGATATCTGTAAAGGTTGGGGGCTAGTTGGCCCATCTTTAAGATATTTGTAAAGGGGGGCTAGTTGGCCCATCTTTAAGATATCTGTAAAGGGGGGGGGCTAGTTGGCCCAACTTTAAAATATCTGTAAAGTGGAGGGGCTAGTTGGCCCATCTTTAACATATCTGTAAGAATCATGAATAAAAAACACTAACATACCACACATTCATAAACAGACAAATAATTTGAGTTGAACAAGTTTTATAGAGTTTTTTTTTTAACAATTAGTAACTCTTCTTTTCTTTAAAAATATCAATTTGGTATATTCTCAAAACGCAGTGGCTACGGCTAACGTACTCCGTATTATTTTTTTTCCGGGGTACGGATATAGATGTGCGCATGTGCGGTAGACGGACTGCATTTTATTGCATATTTTTTTGTTTTCGGGGCTAGGGTTAGGGTTAGGGTTAGGAATAGGGTTAGGGTTAGGGTTAGGCGCAATATATATAGAGACGGACTCCGAAAAAAATAATACGGAGTCCGTCTAGAGCGCATGCGCACATCTATATCGGTAACCCGGAAAAAAATAATACGGAGTACGTTAGCCGTAGCCGTAGTCACTGCGTTCTCAAAAATCTCTAAAAAAAAAAACAAAATAAAAGTAGAAAATGAGACGAGAAACGAGTAAAATGTCATCTGCTTTAAAAAGTTTACATTTGATTTGGTTTAGAAGCAATGTCTTATAAGAAGTAACTCTGATTTGTCTGGAGAATGTCATAGGCACTTTGCTTTCCGCTACGTCTCTGTCCTTACATGAGTCCAAAATAACTTTTCAGTAGATTCACGCCAAAGTCGGACTGCCCGTTGAGTGTCAAACCTAACACGCCATCTGTCCAGTCGGCTAACGTCCCGACCATTTCGTCCTCGTTTAACCTGACACTCCAACTCAGACTCAGACTGTCCTTATCTGGTCTTGCGTTCCAAACGTCCAGCCAGGTTTTTGCTGCGCCGTTTGTGAAACTGTTCAGTATATTGAAGGGCGACAGAAGAGGGTTTCCCAACAGACTAGCCTCGTTGGCGTCGAGAAATTGGGCGTGAAATTTGCGAGAATCACCCAACAACGACGGTTTAAGAAACTGAGCAAACAACTCTGTAATGTTGAAAGTAAAAGTATTTAAATGGTTACTTTTTGTTATATTTAGGGTCATCATAGAATAAGTTTATAACTTCCCATTATTTACCCCCGAAACATGAAAAACAATTAAAGTTTGCTAATTATCTTTCCAGAGCAGTTATTAGATTTTTGGGGGTCTCTAAGCATAATCTATCTATCTATCTATCTATCTATCTATCTATCTATCTATCTATCTATCTATCTATCTATCTATCTATCTATCTATCTATCTATCTATCTATCTATCTATCTATCTATCTATCTATCTATCTATCTATCTATCTATCTATCTATCTATCTATCTATCTATCTATCTATCTATCTATCTATCTATCTATCTATCTATCTATCTATCTATCTATCTATCTATCTATCTATCTATCTATCTATCTATCTATCTATCTATCTATCTATCTATCTATCCTCTCTCTCTCTCTCCCTCTCTCTCTCTCTCTCAAGTTGGAATATGCCAAATAAGCTATGAGTGATAGTGAAACATTCATATGATCGGACGGACAGACAGACAAACAGACATACATACATACATACATGCATACATATTTGTCTGTCTGTCTGTCTGTCCGTCCGATCTTATGACTGTTTCTCTATCACTCATAGCTATATTTGACATATTCCAACTTGATTGAAAAAAAAAATTCAGTGAATGGTACTTGCAGGCCCCTAATATCAAATTGAAAGTATAACATTCCCCACTGTTAACCAAAAACAATGTACTTATTGCCCGATGTATTGGTTTCAAGTATACATTTCATTTAAGACGTTACAATGAATAAATTTGATACAAGAAACAAAGAGTTAATATGAGGAAGGGGTAATGTAAATTCAGTTACAATGTATTGATGCTATCGTTAAATTATAATTGAACCTCAAACCTGGATCAATTCCCAAGGCAGCTAAAATATTAGATGTTGATCCGCCTTTGACCTGTTCGATACTGTCACCCAAAATATTTGCTAGAAAACCTAGAATACTGTTTCTAAATCCTCCAACTGTTAGACAAACGTCCAGTGATTTTTTCTGTTGCTTAGCAACGTCGTACGCTGAATAATAAAAAAATAAGATATTTTGAATTGCGTGAAGTACTTTGTATACATATTGGTCTATTTATGTAAACATCTGAGATTAAAAATATACAGTTTATAAATTATCTTAGGCTAAAAAAAATATGTTAGTGCGGTTGTTTAAAAAAACATAGGCGGAGACGATGGCACACACAGGCAGACACATAAACATACATTCAGATTCTGAATTTCAGAGACAAACACACAGAAATACATAACAGACAGCCTTACTTGGTGACAAACGCACAGCCGAGACGGACATACATACACAGGCACATACACACACACACACATGTAGGAGCATTGGGACAAACGCAAATAGACGCACACCCAGACACAGGCACACACACACAGACACACACATTACTTACGTCATTTCTTACGTCTAACGCAGGGGTGGGAAAACGTTTTTAAAATTTGGGCCAACAGATTCTTGTATTGAAGAGAAGAACCGGGCAACTAGATTCTTATAATGAACAGAAGAACCGGGCCAACGGATTCTTGCATTGAACAGAAGAACCGGGCCAATAGATTCTTGCATTGAACAGAAGAACCGGGCCAATAGATTCTTGTATTGAACAGAAGAACCGGGCCAACGGATTCTTGTATTGAACAGAAGAACCGGGCCTACAGATTCTTGTATTGAACATAAGAACCGGCCACTAGATTCTTGTATTGAACAGAAGAACCGGACCAATAGATTGGTGTATTGAACAGAAGAACCGGGCCAATAGATTCGTGTATTGAACAGAAGAACCGGACCAATAGATTCGTGTATTGAACAGAAGAACCGGGCCACTAGATTCTTGTATTGAACAGAAGAACCGGGCAAACAGATTCTTTATTGCACAGAAGAACCGGGCCAACAGATTCTTGTATTGAACATAAGAACCGAGCCACTAGATTCTTGTATTGAACAGAAGAACCGGGCCAATAAATTCTTGTATTGACCATAAACCGGGCCATGAGCAGGTAGAAAGGGGAGGGGGGATATTGGACTAATATAAAGTACACACTAGTGTTGTTTTAGTCCCAGGTCATATTTTAGTTTCAGTTTTTATTTCGTTTTTTTCTGTTATAATTTTAGTTTTCGTCTAGTTTTAGTCTTGCTGCTAATTTTAGTTTTAGTTTTAGTTCTCGTTGACGAAAAGTCAACATTTTCGTTAACGAAGGTTTTAGTTTTAGTTTTCGTGAACGAAAGCAACACTATATTTAAGTTTCAGTTTTTATTTCATTTTTTCTGTAATAATTTCAGTTTTCGTCTAGTTTTAGTCTTGATGCTAATTTTAGTTTTAGTTTTAGTTCTCGTTGACGAAAAGTCAACATTTTCGTCAACGAAGGTTTTAGTTTTAGTTTTCGTCAACGAAAACAACACTAGTACACACAACTCAAATTAGATGCACAACGGTGGGCCGGAAACAGCCGATGTGGCCGTTCTAGTCCCGCGGGCACTAGTTACCCCATGTCCGGTATTTTTTTTTCCTATTATATCAAAACGTTCATAAAATGTTGGCTTAAGACATGAACAAACACAACCAATGTTGCCCTCAGCTGATTTTTTCATTCAACAGTGATACAGTGGTTACCTCTTCCTGATAATGTTTGGGCCACTTCACCGATAGAGTCCTGGACAGCGTTGAGGACCTTCCCTAAAGGATTATTCTTTGATTTAAGGGCACCTGTAAAACCATCTTGCAGACTGTTGGGTCGCTTCCCTGTTTTTAACTTTGTCTTTGGTCTGGTCGATGGTTTATTATTGTCTGGGACACAGAAACAAATTTTTTTTCCTTTAATGTCTTCAGTTAAATTATCTTAGCTTGGCTAACAGACCAACTGTGTAAGTTGTTTAAAACTGAATTAGTGAACTTTAACAATTGCTACCCACCTTTGTTTGGTGATTGGTTGAACAATTTATCTGTCTTTTTTTCACCTGAATCAAATCCGTTTGTGAATTGGTTGTCCTTATAGTTTAATTCATCTTTCATGCTGTTAAATGGGTTAAGTTGATTCACAGTGTCCGAAGATGTATTATTGTCTGAGACATAGAAACCAATTAATTTCAACCTTTGTTTTATGCTATTTATCTTAGTAAGTGGACTAGCAGGCAGTTTATTTCTTTACTGTATTAATTATCAAGCAGTATGTTTTGGGATGGGATACTAGAAAGGGGCACCGAAAGAGCGCTTACAATGTTGCCCCTTTTTAGATTAGAAGGAGGGCGCCTGAAAAAGTAACTGGCCCAGTGCGCCACAATAGCTACTTACGGCTCAGTTAGCAATTAAAACCTTCACTTACCTTTGCTCGGTAATGTATTTAAAAACTCGTCTATCTTCCCCCCCCCCCCCCCAGAATTAAAACCATTTTTTATTGAGCTGTTTTTGGAGTTGAAGAAGCCATCTTGCAGGTTGGTGAAGGGCTTAACTTGACTTTCATCGGTCGACGATTTACTCATGTCTGGGACACAGAAGCCAAGTATTTATACCACTGTTGTGGGGTCAATCTTAAAGAAATGACTATTATTAAGTAGTTCAATGAAAGTAGCGTTAACTAACCAACTGTTTCAGTCACTACTCACCATATCCTGGTAATGTATGTAAAAATTCCTCCAGCTTTTTCTCACCAAAATTCAAACCATCTTTGAATTGTCCATCCTTGGAGTCCAGCGTGTCTGTCAAACTAGTCATAAGACTATCTAGATATGAATTAACAGCTGGCGAATTTAGCGTTGCTCCGGTGAACGCTTTGCTATAACCTGGAATGATATTTCCAAACAGATTTGATGTTAAAGCTACAAGCGCGTTGATGTTGCCGGGAAGTCCAACAGCAATCAGAAATGGTCTGAACAGTTGTGAATACCTGGCCAGCGGTGCCACGCTCAACTGACCCAGTCTGAAAAAATCAGCTCTCATGCAGATTTCCAGATGCCTAGTATCTGTTGATAGAATTACTTAAAAGTTTTAGCCAGCTGCTGGATGAAGGCGTTTTACACTGTTATTGCTCTGCATTTTACATGAGAAAACATGTTACAACATGGTTACAACCATAGGTTATAACCAATGGGCGAATTCGTAAAATTATCACACTAAATGCAAAATAAAAGTATAAAATTATTAAAGGGGATAAGGAAACAAAAAAAAAAAGATAAACCATTTCGATTTATTGTTTCTTTTCTGTTCTCGGTTGACAGAGTTGAAGGTGCTGACATTACTAAGGCGATTGCTGTCATAAGGTAGAAAACAATTGTGCACGACATCTGTAAGTGAAACAAACATTATTTTTTTTCAAATATTTAAGACATTTTATTATTTTTGTCCAAATATTATGAAACCCATTGTCTTTTAACGTCCGTCACTATATAATGAACAATAGTTGGATCACCCACATGGCCTCGTCAATAAATCGCTCTCGAAATCTTTTCTCTAGATATCTCGACATCTTTTCTCTAGATATCTCGATATCTTTTCAGACGCTGCAATCAGGGCCTATAAGCACAGTGAGTCTAAGTATTACGAGCATACAGGGGCCCACAAACCTACAGGGGCCCACGAACCTACAGAGGCCCACAAACCTACAGAGGCCAACGAACATACAGAGGCCCACAAAACTACAGGGGCCCACAAACCTACAGAGGTCAACGAACATACAGGGGCCCTCAAACCTACAGAGACCCACAGACCTACGGGGGCCCACAAACCTAACGAGACCCACAGACCTACAGGGGCACACAAACTTAAAGAGACCCACAGACCTACAGGGCACACAAACTTAAAGAGACCCACAGACGTACAGGGGCCCACAAACCTAACGAGACCCACAGACCTACAGGGGCCCACAAACCTACAGGGGCGCACAAACTTAAAGAGACCCACAGACCTACAGGGGCCCACGAACCTACAGAAAGATTAAAAAAACCTTTATACGCAAAAGTGCTTGGGACCCAGAACAATCGTAAAACGGCCCTGTGGGTGACGTCAGACACTGTCAATGGATAAGGTGTGACACGAATTCGAACACATCACTTGTGCGATACCTAACGGTTTCACAACACTACTGACCAGTAACAATCACGCCAACTGCGAGGGTTGTTGTTGTTTGTGTGCTTACCTATAACCAGCTAACTCTGGACAGTCCGAAATAAAGTGTCGAACCTGTTATGATAGAAAGTATATCCTCTAATTCACTTTCTTAATTATTGTTTAGCTTTTGTAAAGTCTTACCGTAATTTACCAACGATGTCCGAAGGAACGAAAAATCGCGTCAGTCGTTTAACTTAAGAATAAGGTAAAGTCATTGTTTTCATTATGTCTTCCAGCATCCATCATAATGCGATCAATTTGAGTTGTTACAATAAATGCTCAACATAACGCTTGCATGATCCATTGGTTGTGTTTTTATATAGCTTTATAATACATTAAAAGTACTTTTATTGAAATAAAAAAAGTAATTCTATAAAATGCGGAAATATGAAACTTTTGTTTATATTGAACGCTAAATTGAAATTCAATTTGTAGACATCAAATTACTGTTTGATGATGGCAGTTTATACAGTGCAGATTTTATCTGTTATTTTCAATGGTTTGAATTTCTATGTAGGTATGTATCAAAAAACATGACTTTTATTTCTTGAATAAATCATAGAACCATATATATATATATATATATATATATATATATATATATATATATATATGCATAGAAACCATGTATAGAACTAAAAAAGAAAACTTCTGTAAACAAGAGTTAGGTATGCGCGCAACATCATGTTTAGACACAATTATACATAAAATGACGTAATCAATTTCGAATATAGATGATCTTGTAAATACCATACCACGTGATGCAGTGGCCTCATAAGGCGTGGTGGTCGCGGAGGTAAGGTTGGAATGGGGGGGGGGGGACGGCAGTTTTTAGATATCGCCCGTTAGCGCTGCTACTATGTCGCTTCGCAAGGACGAGTTTACATCTACGGGATCTTTATTTCGCTGTCCCCCCCTCCCCCCCTTTTTTTTTTTAGATCTTTACCACAGGTGATGGGCGTCGCTAGGGTGCGAACTTGTGGGTCTGTACTACGCCGTGCGATTGCCAACCAAAAGCGCATCCTTTCATGTGTACAGAAGGATATTATAACACAATTGTATTGTACGCTAGAGAGACATATGTAGGCCTAACTGGCAAATACATTTTTGGTTACATGTATTATTTCTGCAACCTATTTCCGTACTTTGGTATGACATATCTATAACAAAGAGTACCTAAGTATGGAACTAAATATAGAATTGTGGGGAATCCCTTTATTAAACTGTTTCAATATATTGTTCAATATTTCTGAACTATTGCATTCAGTGACTCTTAAGGTTAATGGAAATAGCATTAACTTTAAAACTAGTTGAAATAAAAAAAAAATAAAGTAATTCTTCAAATCTTTGATATTTAAGTTGTTACACAATATTAGGATTTCCCCGAAATTATCTGTTTTTTTTTCTTTACCGTATCTTTCAATTTACATTGCATGCGTGTGAGGAAAAACGTATGAATTAATGCATGCTGTACAAATTGGCTTTCTATACACTTTATTTTGTAAAGAATTAATATCGTTGCTGTTTCATTTTCATTTCAACAAAGGCGTGATATAAACATGGCTGCCGTGTACAATACCGGCGACATCCAGAGCATGGAAGCATTAGAATTTTTCGGCGGTGTGTATGCTTATAGATATACCAATATTCGCTTTTGAACTATTATTGTATTTAAAGTATACGTGATATACGGTGTATCATGGCGTTACAAATCAAGCCCTTCACTTACAGGCTTGTAAATCAATTTACGTCTGAAATTTTTTCAAATCCATTCGATTGAAAATTTCGTAAAAGTTTATCAATAAAAAAGATTTATTTTGCCGAACTTTGGCTTGAAAAAAAAAGAGTCTGTATTTTTTGCTAACAGCTTCGAGATAAAAAAAAAGTAAAGTTCCCTTAGCCCTCTAGGGCCATCGGGACAGTTGAAGTGTTGAATTTATCTGTTTCTATAACATCGGCATATGAAGGGATTGTGTGGTTAGCTGGGTGGACTTGCGGGACGATTTGCACCATATAAAACCAGGAAAAATTTATATGGTTCTCACCGAGGATCGAACCCATGACTCTCAGGTCGACAGTCGAGTATCTACACCACTCGGCCACCACGTCCCACTTTGGAGATTAAGAGCTTCCTAAGTTATTATTTTTTTGCCATTTCCGTTACGTTACATCGATATTTAGGTGTTTTATTTGCTGGCCGGATCATGAAATACATTTTGCATGACGCTGAGCTCTTAAAAAAACAATAACATTTTTTTCTCGTAATGGTCGCAGGAACATTTGACTTTCTCCTTGCTGCTATGCCTTTTTTTTTCAACAGCAATCACTTTAAATCCAACGACATCTATCCGAGACGTGTGATGGTCCTTAAAATTTGATTACGTTGAATATATTTCTTGAAAAGGAGATTGTAATGTTAAGGGAAAAAAATACTTAAAGTAAGAATCTACCGGTCCGAAAAGTTCCGCAGCGAAATTTGAACGAATTTTTTTCTCTTCAAGATCACGAAAAAAAGATGTGCGAAGGAGAATTATCTCTTCGAAATTATATTCTCGGTGTCAGCGAAAGTGACTTTTCATATGCCCCTCCCAAGGCCCGTAGCTTGTGGGGGGGACCAGGGGGGCCGGGTTTGCCGAGAATATTGCTGTTTTTTTCATACAGCCTTTTAAAAGTAATAATAGCTTATTTTGAATTTAACTTTGACCTTATATATATATATATATATATATATATATATATATACATATATATATATATATATATATATATATATATATATATATATATATATATATATATATATATATATATATATTTTTTTTTTTTTTTCTTAAAGACGGCACTAAAGAACCAACAAACTGGAAGAAATGTGACGAATTGGATAGAGGAGCATTCGGTGTAGTCTATAAAGCAATAATTGAAACGAATGGCTACACGCTTGAACTTGCAGTAAAGAAAGTCAAAATATCTTGGAACGGTCCGAATCTTATGGTAATTAGAGAAACGTTTTCTTTATTTAAAACCATATGCAACTCTGCATTTTAATCAAATTACTAATGAACCGCAAAGTAACTTTTTGTTACACTGCACTTTTTTTTACTTATCTAATAACAATACAATAATTAATAATTTCTTTATAAACTAATTTTCCTGCCCATAATGAATCCTTATGTCCTCTATAATAATCTTTATTTTTCCTATCTCTAGCAAACGTTTTTATTTGTCCTCTGTATCATAAACTTTGGTTTCCTCTCTGCAACTTACCTTTGTAGCCAACAGTGTTTTAGAACTATAGTAAACCCATAGTAAACCTATAGTAAACCCATAGTAAACCCATAGTAAACCTATAGTAAACCCATAGTAAATCTATAGTAAACATAAAGTAAACCTATTAACCCTTGTTTTTTGAGCCTCGTCAATTCGAATTCAAAGGATATCGAGATTATGTTGAATTTTAATTTTTGTTTAGCTTTTTGGTACTTTTGTGAATTTCAAATACAAGTAAATCTGTTTTTAAATTAGGAACCTCAAGTAAACAGAGAAATAGAAGCTCTGAAAAAGTTGCGCCATGACAGGATTGTAAAATACTACAATTCCCATCTGCACAATGATAGGTTATATATTTTTATAGAGCTGATGAATGGAGTAAGTTAACTGACAGTAATTCAAAAAAAAAGTTTTACGAATAGTATTAAAATTAATGAATTCAATATTGCTTTACTTTTTTTTTTCAAAATATTAGATTTTCATAATTTTGGCCATTGTTGTTCGTATTTTCTTTTTTAAATTAATTTAATCATTTTTACCACACCAGGGATCTCTGGAGAGTTTTTTAAAGACGAAAAATGACAGAAATGAACCGATCGATGAGCAATATGCTGGCAGAATCATTCAACAAGTCATTGAAGCTGTTGACTATCTACATAAGAACAAACGGTTCCACAGAGATATTAAAAGTAGGATTATAATTATTAGGCGTCTTACTGTAAATTAAAAAAAAAAGTAAACATATTATGAATTAAACAAGCTGTTTAGTCTAGTATCCTATCATTACCAACAGAATTTTGCTTCACGGTGTCAGTGCGTTTTCATCAACATTAAAAAAAAAAACACGAAACAAACTGAGTTTTCTAAATTATATATATATATATATATATATATATATATATATATATATATATATATATATATAACTAAGTAATTAAACCCCTATACCCCCATTGCATTTTAAAAGTCGCTGCTGATTGAAGAGATAGATAGATAGATAGATAGATAGAGATAGATAGATAGCTAGATAGATAGATAGAGAGAAAGAGACAGACAATGTAACACGCGTGTGTTCTGCTTTGACATTCCAGCACGTAGTAATGGGGTAGCATAGATCTCGAGCTAAAACATGAAACTTTTATTAAAGCAGGGGAAGTAGCCCATTTATTATTGTCGCTCGTCATTGTTAAACACTGTTATGTCCCTTAATTCGTTTAATGTGAACTATTTTGACTCGTATCTTTAAAAAAATAAACAAATTGCTAAATTAATTATTGATTCATGCACTGTCATAGAGCAAGAACATGTAAGCGAAATTTCAAGAAAATATATTACTAAAAAGCACCTTATAAAATCGATTACAAAATTTGTCCCAAATAAATAAAATAACAGAATTTTCGAGTAGAGAAAATGGAAAAGTTGTATTTTCTGTTCTTCATTAATTACTTTTTGCCAGGTGGCAACGTTCTGATGTCTGATGAAAACAATGTGAAACTTGCGGATTTCGGACTAACAAAAGAATTTGCTACTATCACTAAAAGTAATACAAAGGGAGTTGGGACCATTTGTTTCATGGCTCCTGAAATGTTTGGTGTAGACAAGGAAAACAAACCTATTGAATACAACAAATCTGTGGACATTTGGTAATAAGAAACGAAAATGAAATTATAGTTTAATTGATAATATGTTCCTAAATAACATTACAGTTAATTATTAAGTTCAGTGCTATTTTTCTGAAAAAATAAGGTACCGGAACGCCGCCGTGTTATAAAGAAAAAAATCTGAATATAGTGCAGAAAACAAAAGTCTGAGGAAAAAAAGCTGCCGGAACGCCGTTCCGGTGCGTTCCGCCAGAAAAAAAGCACTGATTACATTGGCAACATTGAAATATTTTCATTAAAACTTAACCAATATTGATTTATCATAACTCTTGCGCTCCACGAAATGTTTTTTTTTTTAATTTTTGAAAATGACAATCTTTTTTATTTTATTTCAGGGCCATCGGCTGTGTTGTTGTTCACATGTTAACAGGTCAACTGCCATTTCATAATCTAGAACAACAACAAGTTCTATATCAGTTAATTGCCAATGACGCAAATCCTGCCAAAGAAATAAAAGTTTCTGAAAGCTGTAGGAGATTTTTCAATAAAACTCTGTGTAGGGATCCAAAAGGAAGAGCGACTGCTGAGTCATTATTAAATGACAGTTTCGTCACAGGCAAATTTTGTTTTCTCTTTTATATCTAACTAGCTTTACCCTGCAAAACCTTTGCATAGAGTTATATCCCCTTAATCTTGATCGGAAGACTAGGTTATTTTTTTGGTTTCGGGCAGATCCGATTTTATCATGATAGTATTTTAAACTGGGAATAATGTTGTATTAATTCTTTGCTTTCGATTTAACTCAGAGCCCAAATCGCTATTATATATATATATATAAAATTTATGAAAACAGTTCAATAGTCAACAGGTTAAGCAGAACTTTATTTCTGTAATGCAAATATAAGAACAAAAATGCAACTATAATAAAACTATGCCTTGAATAATGTATTTATTTTTCTCATTAACGTAATAAAAAAGGATTATGAAAGTGGCCGCTATCGCTCCTTCCCCCTCCACGGTTGGGGGGGGAGATCGTAAAGTTCAAATGGGTAAACATCGCTAATGTAGTTAGGAGGATTACGAAGGTATCAAAGTTGTATTTATTTGTTGATCACATATTAGAACAAATATAATATAGTAATGAAATTTTTTTAGATTATTCATTGAAAATTTTATAAAGTAATGAAATAATATAACTCGCTCATTCTTTTTATTTATTTTTTTCAGGCAAAGTATCTGATATTGACACAGATGCTGTAGTGGATGAACAAAATGTGACAGAAGAGGATAATAAAGAAGATGTAATGGATGAACCCAAGTAATTATCTATCTATCTAATCTAAACTTATCTATCTAATATAAACTTATCTATCTATCTATCTATCTAGCTATCTAATCTAAACTTATCTATCTATCTATCTATCTATCTATCTATCTATCTATCTATCTATCTATCTATCTATCTATCTATCTATCTATCTATCTATCTATCTATCTATCTATCTATCTATCTATCTATCTATCTATCTATCTATCTATCTATCTAACTATCTATCTATCTATCTATCTATCTATCTATCTATCTATCTATCTATCTATCTATCTATCTATCTATCTATCTATCTATCTATCTATCTATCTATCTATCTCTAATCTTAACGTATCTATCTATCTTTATGCCTGTCTCAATTTTTTTTAATACAAACCCACTTATAGGTATATCGACTACCTCATCAGTATACATACAATATATACATTTTTATACTATATAATATACATTGATATATGTTATATATAATAACATGCAAAAGTTTTTCTATGCAATATTCCTTACCATATTGAACAAAACACCTGTTGATTCTCTTTTTTTTTAAATCATTAAAAATAAATGCGGATTGCTCGGTTTACTCACAAAACAATTTTCTCAGACATAGAAGATACCAAACGAATAACGGTATGGAAAAAAAATGTTCATTTATACTGACCTATAAAATTTAAGATTCGATATGATCCACAATGAACTGCCCAATCAAATTTTTGTACATTTTTTTCACTCAAATATATAACAAAGAAAAAAATTTCCAATTTAAATTCCATCATAAATAGATATGCTTCCCTTATTAATTTGTTTTTTCATAAAACAAAAATGAAAACTAACTAGTGAAGGATTTAATTATCATTCAAATCTTATGTCCGAGTGACTTATTATAATTGTTACTAGTTTCTTTTTTTTTTAAAGTATCGGGTTACTTGAAATACAGTATCTAACTTGGATATAGACACTCAAGTACAATATCTTCAATTTAATTTCATTTTTTTTTTACGTTTGACATTCTTCTTATTCAGTGCTAAACTACAGGAATTTGGTATCAAAGGCCACTTGCAAAATCAATCAGCTACAACTAATGTTACAATGTAAGTATCTAGGGTTTGTATTATTACACATGTAATGCAGTGGATTTATTATGAACTATAATTGTATAATTAAATGGCTTGGCTCTAATAGTGTGTATCTATCTATCTATCTATCTATCTATCTATCTATCTATCTATCTATCTATCTATCTATCTATCTATCTATCTATCTATCTATCTATCTATCTATCTATCTATCTATCTATCTATCTATCTATCTATCTATCTATCTATCTATCTATCTATCTATCTATCTATCTATCTATCTATCTATCTATCTATCTATCTATCTATCTATCTATCTATCTATCTATCTATCTATCTATCTATCTATCTATCTATCTATCTATCTATCTATCTATCTATCTATCTATCTATCTATCTATCTATCTATCTATCTATCTATCTATCTATCTATCTATCTATCTATCTATCTATCTAGCTGTCCGTCTCTCTGACCATCCGTCCGCCCGTCTATCTTACAGAATCCATTCTTAACTTATTTCTCTTCAGTGGTACGCAATATAAGAATTGTACTACCAACATTACGTTTCAAGGTATTGTAAACTTCAACAGCAGCTCCCATTTCGATCAAATAGGCCACCTTAATGTGAACCACCTGGAGAATTTAAAAGCTGATCAAATTGGGAAGGTAGATGTACAACAGGCCTCGGGGTCAGTGAGTGTCGGAAAGGCTGAGGCCGTGAAGGCTCAGGGGAACAGTGTCCACATCCAGAGGGCTAACACAGTGGAAACTAAAGATACTAAAACAGTCAATGTCCATAAGGCAGACAGAGTTAAAGCTAATAAGCCAGAAGTGGTTAATATAGACCACGTACAGACTTTGGTCATTAAGTAGATGTTACGGTAAATTTCGGATCCGCTGTTAAAAAAAATGATGGCAATAATGTATACTCAGTTTTTGACTTGGATAATTTTATCATTCATTCCAGTAATCAGAAACGTTAAGTAAACGTAGACCATGTAGATAATATGATCACCAATGAGCAATGGCATCTTCAAACTGTATCACTATAACCGCTCTAACAATGAATTAAAAGAAAAAATATTGATGAGAAATAAATTTAATGACAATATTTGACAGTTTTTTACAATGTTTTTTTTTTTAATTAAAATCGAAATTCTATTTTTTCTGTTTGCAAGGGAGTTTAAAAAAATCCACAAGCGATTTTTTTTATCATCAAACGTCGAAATATAACAGAAAAATGTTTTGCTCTGCTATTAAAATTTTATGTATTAGTCTTTTGTATTTTTAGCGCATTTTCGAAAAGTCGAATGCGCTATTGTCCCCGTTTTGTCCGTCTGTCTGTCTGTCTGTCATCACCCTAGATCTCAGCAACCATAAGTTTTAGACCCATGATGTATATACTTTTTTTGTAGGTCTTGGCCTGCCATTCCTGTATCAAAAGTCCATTTCGCGATCTGACCTCTGAGGGTTTGGCATTAGTGTTTTTTTTTACCGTTTTTTACTATAGAAGCTATATTAATAATTTGTCATTTTCATGGCCCCCATTCTACACCTTATACGCTTTGGTGGCGTTCCAAATTAATGGGTTATGGAACGGAAGTGAAACAAGATTGGCAACAACAATTTATCAAACAACAATTGACGGAGTTTTCGGGCGATTACATGACTACAATTTAGAATGTTTCAATTATGAGTCCTATTTCTGTGACCACAAACCAATTGTAGTTAGATTTAAGAAAAAATAAACTTTTTTCAAATATAAAGAAACGTCTTTTAAATATTTTTTTCAGATATATGCATTACACAATTGAATTTATAAACATTTCCAAAATTTAAAAATATTTACTGAAAGCTAATATATACATATACATATATATACATATATATATATATATATATATATATATATATATATATATATATATATATTAGGGAGCGACCGATATGCCTTTTTACCGATAGTCCGATACCGATATTTTCCCCCAGCATTTTTACCGATACCGATACCGATACCGATATTTTATTTTTAGGGGCTGTCCATTATTTATGTCAACAAATTTTTGGTGATTCTTACCTCCCCCCCCCTTGTCAACAACTTGTCAAACTTTCCGAGACCCCCCCTATAAAATTACGTCAACATTTGATCCCCCCCCCCCTAAAAAAGGTGGCTTCCAAAATGTTTATGTGGCAAAATTAGTAGGAATATAGTTAGTTTAATTAAAATACTGAATGTTAAGCGAGTGTGTAACACAGAACTACAAACGCTGCTTAATTTTCCTATTTATTAAGTAATTATATTAAATTTAAAAAAGTAACATTGTTGACGTCAACTTTTCTTGACCTCCCCCCCTCCCCTTGTCAACAATTGTCAAAAATTTTCTGACCCCCCCCCCCCCCCTATTTTGTTGACGTAATTAATGGACAGCCCCTTAAGCAACAACAATGCCAATTGCCAAACACGTGTTTCTCTCGTGCTATAATACAGCTAATGACGTATGTCAACCCATGCTTACCCCTTCCCTGTCATATTTCATGACGCTTCGCCCACACATACCTGTAAGTCTTGTTTCCCCCCCCCCCCCCCCCAACTTCCCATCCCAACAAAAAATATGCACAGATGTTCACTAATTGTATCATTCAAGGTCATACATTAGAATAAAGAAATGCCAATCTTATTGTTTCAAGGTCGTATCTCTGATGTATACGTGACAATTTCTGTGTACGGGTTTTTCTTTTTTTTTTTTTATAATCTTGTCTGATCTAGTTATAGAATTGGGTTATTTACTGATTTTCTTTTCTGCAACTCTGTTGTGAAAAAAAAAAAACAATGTATCGGCAGCCGAAAAACGGCAGGTCCAACAGTTAACCCATAGTGCCAATATCGGTTCGACTATCGGTCGCTCCCTAGAACAATCGGCCGATCCGATATTAACCGATAGTGCCAATATCGGTCCGATACCGATAGCGATCCGATTATCGGTCGCTCCCCTAATATATATATATATATATATATATATATATATATATATATATATATATATATATATATATATACAAGCATTAGACATGGCTCGCGGGCCAAATCAGGCCCAGCAGGCTAGTTGATCTGACACGCGCCCTGTTCCTCTCTTCTCGTTCATATCAATGACATTTCTATTTGAAATTGAAGAACCCATCATGGCCCATCCGAAAAAGGGCCCTCTTGAAGCTTTGTTCCAGCCCCCGTGCTCCTTCTAATTACGCCACCGGTCTAACCATAAATCGACGACCACTAAATTTAACAATATTTCAAGATACTAATCCAAAAAGTTTCAACATCATTGCGTGAAAAATTGTTTCATATACGAATGTTTCTCCACTTCCGCCTGGACCGTCCAGATAAAACAGCCGCTGTGGATAATTTGTCACCGTTCATTGCCTTTGTAATTTTTAAGTAGGAATTTTTCTTAGCCCTGACTTATGTCCTCGGAAGATGTCAATTTGGCTTCTTTCTTACATGTTGTGTGATCTTTGGCCGTGACCTGTGACCTCGATCAGGCCCACAAACGAAGCATCTAAAATATAACATACAGATCTGATCGCCTAGCTGCTATACAGGTCGACAAAGGGAAGTCGAGCTTTGTGAATATAATTACATTGAACCAGATAAAATTACATTGAACCAGGTCTAATTACATTGAGCCAGGTCTAATTACATTGAACCAGGTCTAATTACATTTAACCAGGTCTAATTACATTTAACCAGGTCTAATTACATTTAACCAGGTTTAATTACATTGAACCAGGTCTAATTACATTGAACCAGGTCTAATTACATTGAACCAGGTCTAATTACATTTAACCAGGCCTAATTACATTGATCCAGGTCTAATTACATTGAGCCAGATATAATTACATTTAACCAGGTCTAATTACATTGATCCAGGTCTAATTACATTGATCCAGGTCTAATCACATTGAACCAGGTCTAATTACATTGAACCAGGTCTAATTACATTTAACCAGGTCTAATTACATTTAGCTAGGTCTAATTACATTTAACCAGGTCTTACATTTAACCAGGTCTAATTACATTTAACCAGGTCTAGTTACATTTAACCAGGTCTAATTACATTTAACCAGGTCTAATTACATTGATCCAGGTCTAATTACATTGAGCCAGATATAATTACATAGATTAGTACCCACGTTGGAGTATGCCGATTGGAAGAATCCGGATTTAAACATCGGTATGTGTGTGTGTGTGTGTGTGTGTGTGTGTGAAGTCCCTGTAAGGATGAGATGAAATCTCTTAGATCTTATAAACCACTTTTAGGACGGTTTTATAGTGCCCTTCTTTCATCCCCACCATAGCCGATAGTGCAATGGCAATGGAGGCACCAAGGGAGATATTTCGGGGATTTTTAAACCATGACCTGAGACATCAATTGGTCTTCACCGTAGATCGAACCAGAGACCCTCAGGTCGATAGTCGAGAGCTTTATCGCACGACCATCCGTCCCCCCTTGTTTCTTCATCTCAACTTAAATTATCCGTAATTGAATCTTTGATTACCTTCTACTGGCATCATTTTTTTTAATCTAACGAGCAGGCTTGCGGAGCCGGAGCCGAGGAGCCGGAAGCCGCTACTTTTTGCTGGAGCCGGAGCCGAAAAAAATCTGGCGGCTCCACGGCTCCCAAATGTTTTTTTTTACAGCAGAATTTTTTTTTTAGCTTTAAAATTGCAAATTTGTTTGATTGTTAGCCTCCTACAATTTGAAATGTTGTCATGTTTTACGAACGCCACAACAGTAACACGCACATCACCACAAGAAATCTTTAATGGGGAATCGTTTTGTGTTCGTTTTAAATCTTGTTTACCCTCCAAAATTTTTTTAATGGCATGTTATTTTGTTATATATAAAGTTAAAACAGTTTTATTTCATAGAATAATTGTATCAATCATTTAAAAATAATTTTTTACTACGAAGACAAATAGAACGCGTCATTTCGTGTATTATTTGACCGCGAATTTGTAATAGACTAAAAACAACATGGTCGCTTTCTTATTTAACAATTTTATTATAAACAGAATATCTGAAATAGAGTAGATAAATTTATAAGGCTGTGGCTATTCTGACCAGGGTCCCAATAAAATCCGATTGTTATTCGGACCCGTGGCAAATATACACTAAGCTTAGCTATATTTAAACTTTATTAGACGGAACCCGAAAAAAATATAATAATACAGAGTCCGCTGAATGGAACCCTAGACACTGAGTAACGATTAAATCATACAATTCAAACAATTATAAAAAAATAAACAAAAAACAATAATAAAGTTTATAAAGCTAAACAAAGTGCATATTTGCCACGGGTCCGAATAACAACCAGGCTTTATTGGGACGGGGTCCGAACAAAAAATCGGAGTTTATTGTTACCCGGGTCCAGGCCCGTAGCCAGAGTAACGAGCATGTCACACGACTGTCTACCGGTGGGGTCCTGGGTTCGAACCTCAGTGAGAGCCTTGAAATTTGTTCAGGTCCTGGCGTAAGTCCCACAAGTCCACCCAGCTTTAAATGGGTACCTGACTTTAAGTCGGAAGAGTAAAGGTGGCTGGGCGTAGTGCGAACCAAACAATCCCTATATATGCTGAGTATAATTGCTGAGGTTACTGAAACAGATGAATTCTACACTTCATCTGCCCCAATGAGCACGTAGGGGCTTATGGTTTTAAGCCCGTAGGGGCTTAAGTGAACTTTACTTTTGTCACACGATTAGATCATAACTTTTTTTGTAAAAAAAAGATTTACGCGTGGCTTATGCAATTATGTCTTTTCAACATGTTGGGTTAAAAAAAAAGAGGAATTTATTCTAGGAAATAACGTTGCACATAATTCCAGACTTGTATATATATATATATATATATATATATATATATATATATATATATATATATATATATATATATATACTTGTATATTTTATTTTCTGTGTGAATTAAAAAAGGAATTCGGTATAATATTTATCGATCAAAGTTGTCTGGTAGTTTTGACAGAATGTATACATATTCTAAATACCTTTTGCAAGTTATTATTTTTTTTTACAACCAATTTGAATACTTTGGTATGATTTATTATTGGTTGATAAATACACACTAAAAACAGCATAGGAAAATCTTTTATCAAAAAGCAAAAAAAAAAACCCACTTTTTTTTTGCATGTTTTCTATATTTTTGGCTAACATAAGCGAACAAAAGTTATTGTTTTTTCATTTGGTGTGAAAGTTATGTTAAGATTTAGCCAAATTAGATAAAATGATAATAATAATAAAAAATCTAAATGTTCGGGAGTTCCCGATATGATTTTTTTTACTTCGTATCTTTTCTAATTATATTTAAAGTAAAATAAAAAAGATATGTAGATAGATTAAAGGACAATTGATGATACGAGCTAGATAGATGTTGTGATGTTGCACATTTGGGAATAAATAGTTACATTTTTTTCTGGCTGATTTCTCTACACACGAACTTATAGTACTGTTTTGTTGTAAACCAAATAAGGACACAAAACCCAAAATAAAATGGCTTCAGTTGACATTGCTGGAGATGTAAAGACCACAGAACGATTGGTCTTCTATGGGGGTAAGTTTGTAAATTTATTATGCGTCAATAAATAGGTCAGGTTTTATAACTACATTCAGAAACATTTTGATTACAGAGTGATTTAATGATTAAATAAAATGGGAGAAAAAAATCCTTTTCTTTTGGCGAAAAAAAAAAATGAGATTAAATTCACTTTGATTGTGATTTAAAAAAAAAATCTTATACGTATTGAAAAAAAAAATTGCTCTTTAATTAATATTTCTGCCAAACTTCATTGGATTAAAACCAATAGTAATTTACACATTTTAACTTTTTGAGGCGGTATATATATATATATATATATATATATATATATATATATATATATATATATATATATGTATATATAATGCTACTCTATAAAAAAAGATTAACGTAACAGGATGTCATTGTTCCAAAAATCAATACTTCACATACCTCAACGAAATCGCTTATCATGAAAAAAATCAAACAAACACCGGGCGGAAAAATCTTTTTTTCTGGAAATACGTTCCGGATACTTTTTTCCGTATTGAGATTTTTCCGCCCGGTGGTTGTTTGTTACATAAAGTAGCAGTTTTTTAAGCGATTTCGTTGAGGTATGTGAAGCATTGATTTTTGGAACAATGACATCCTGTTACGTTAATCAGCAGACACATAATAATTCGTCAAAACCCCGAAAACTGAGTTTTAGTAGGGCTTAATTTGGTTTTAATCATGCCGATCAGGTCACCACAAGCATTGCCAAAACATCAAACTATAATTTTGTCTAAGGGGGGAAATATTTACTAGGGTAAATTAGGGGCCTACGCTAACACATTTTTGCACTTTTTTAGACCCCTCCCCACCTTTGAAACAAATGTTAAACTTTCGATGACCCCCCCCCCCAGTAAAAATTATGTCACATTTTTTTTAAACACCCCCCCCCTTTAAAAAATACAAACTTATACCAAAATAAAAGAAGTATAAATATATCCCCCCCCCCCTTTTTCGTTCCATATATAACGTTAAGTAATAAACTGCAAGCTCGTCCGCTAGTTGTAACAAATGAAATCTTATTTGACTTGTTGACCGTTATATATATATATATAACGAGTTTATTTTTATTAACCCATCTCCACCCCTCAAATATTATATAACAGTATGTGGATCTTCTATGAATCTTGTTTTGCTAACGGTTCCGCAATTATTTTCACAGAGCCGTAGCTAGCTTTTGTTGTGCCCTGTGCCAGTAATTCCCCCCCCCACCCCCGGGGTCCCTCTCCGACCCACCGTTCTGAAAAAATGTAAAACTCTTAATGACGTATAATATTTTTAAACTACACTTTTCATGTTTATTTCGTGTGTAATACCACTTCTTTCATACACTAATTTTTTTTTTTTGTGTTCTCATGGTCTCAATTGTCTTTCTCTCTTTTAAGAATAGTTCGAGAAACTTCCATCTTGAATAATTGTCCGCAGTCCTTGCCATGACTGCATTTCATTATTTTTGCACTCTCTGAATGGCCACTTCTAAGCATCGTAGCTGTATTATTTTTTTTTTTAGATTTGTTCTACTTTGGAGTGACTTGCTAGCTTAGTCAATCACTGACAGCAAGTTTCAACCAATTTCCCAGCATACACATGCATGAGAACTAAATTAAAGGTACTGAATTTGATGCTCCGGATTAAGTAATTAAATTATGACCTGCGTACTCTAACAGTTATTACTTCAAGATGCACTGTGCATTCATTACTGCTGCTCTTGATGTCCACCTCTATGTGTGAACTTTCAATGTTACATGTACAACTGATAATAATAATTTTTTCATCATAAATGGAAATGCTAAAAAATGGTTAACAATCTATTTTTTTAACAGTCCATTTTTTTTTTCTTTTCCAAATTACAGAAGTACTGTAAACAAAATTAAAGTTCATTTATTTAATCAGCTCATAGTACTTAATGCGCTGTGATTTGCAGCTGATATGTAGATTTATACCCACTGAATGGTCACAATGGATTCTTAAATTTGATTAAAGATCCGGACCAAGAAGAATGGAGTGTTTATAATATTGTATATGAGCTAACATAAATTAAATGTAAACGTCATGGATGTAAATGACGGAGGGGAGTGTATACTGCTCAACGGGTCGTACTTGCCTGCGGGCTGTGAATTGTTGATGTCTGGTCTGGTGGTTGAATATTGTTTTCAAGATGACTATTACAGCGCACCTTCTAGTTCGGCGCCCAACAACCGGTGGCCCAGTTCAATAACAAAGAGAGGACACAAAAGCATCGTCTGTAAATAATAAAAAAAATTACGCGGCGAAAATATATTTAACTACAGTGTACTTTTTCTAAAAAAAAAAACAGATACCGTGTGCCGTGTCGTAATTTATATAAAAGCGATTTTGGGTTCTGCGTTAAATCGAAAGTAAAGAGTTAATACAACAGTATTCCAGTTTAAATACAATCATGAAAAAATTGGATCTGCCCGAAACAAAAAAAAAATAACCTATATGTTACGGGTCCTTGTATTGAAGATACTTTTAGAAGGTGTAATAAATCAGACAACACAAATCACGAAGTTAACTCCAGTGAAGTAACATTCAAATAATAATTTAATACTTGAACATGAACTGACATAAAGGTAAATCCAGGAGGAGTACAATAGCAAACTGTAAATATGCATCCATCTACATAGACACCCAAAGCTAGACTAACTATAAAACAAAACATGTGCTCCCAACTGTCGGTTAATATACGTCATTTGTACCAAATGACGTATACACTAAAGCTCCCAATATTTACACTCAAGATGGCGGAATGACGCCATAGATACTGCGGTGGGCGGAGTCTAGCGAATTGCGTCATCAAACTTAGACTATATTATTTCTCCACATTTCTCCCCTCTACCTAAGCATGATGTAATCATGTAAAACCCAATACTAATACCGACAAAAGGAAGCCACGTGAAACAAAGTTCAATCATAGAACATATCCAAATCATCATAACAACAACATAAATTATACAATGATTAATCAAATCAATATTGCATGGAAGCATAAATCAATACATGCAAACAATATAATAAATATCATCAATCATATATGCATAAACATATTGAATTAAATTCAAATTTCTCATCATTTTTTTTCCGTCACTGATATTTACTATTTTATAATCTTTTTTTTTCTATGTGACTTGTTTACTTTTTTTTTTTATGTCACTTGTTATTCCATTCAATTTTTTTTTCATGTGACTTTTGTTTAGTTTTTTTTTTTCATGTCACTAGTTATTCTTCATTATTTTTTTTTCAGTGACTTCTCTTTTTTTATCATAATCATCAATTATTATTAAATATCATTATGTCATCATATAAACATATATGTGCAAACATGTCATCATATAAACATATACTACATGTAACATAGACATTATGGTACACAGGATTTCTTACTGCCAGGACATAGGTTTGTTGAGAACTTAAGCTCATTTCAAATGCAACGTGATAACGTGTCAGCAATAACGTTCTCTTTCCCAGGTATAGCTTGGACGATAAAATTAAAATCCTGCAGTAGGAGTGACCATCTGGCTACTTTATTATTCCCTAGCTTTTTGGAATTTATAAATGCCAGCGGCGCATGGTCAGTCCGAAGAATAAATTGGGCACCTAACAGATACCTTGCCAATTTTGTAATGCACCATGTGATGGCTAATCCCTCCCTCTCTATTGTGGCATATCTTGTCTCTGGTGAGGTCAATTTACGACTGACATATAGCACTGGGTGTAACACACCATTGTGGCTCTGTAACAGGGCCCCCCCTATGGCAAAGGCCGAGGCATCTGTGGCCAGAACGAATTGTTTACCTATGTCAGGTAACTTTAATATGGGCCCCTGAGCGAAGGCGGTTTTAATAATCTCCAGGGCCCGTTGACATTCATCAGACCAGATGATTTTGTTTGGCTCTCCCTTTTTAGTTAGATTAGCCAGAGGTTCCATTATATGAGCGAAATTCGGAATAAACTTCCGATAGAAATTACATAAGCCCAAAAGACTGCGCACCTGTTTCTTTGATGACGGTTTTTCAATATTTAATATCTTTGACACTGATTCACCTATGGGTTTTATTATATTATTTCCCACTTTATGTCCTAGGAAAGTTACTTCCGTCAGTCCTATCTCTACCTTAGTCGGTCTCACTGTTAAATTATGTCTCTTTAAAACTGTAAAAATTTCTCTTAGACTCCTAACATGTTTATCCCAGTCCTCATGAAAAATACAAATGTCATCCAGGTAGCAAACAGTGTCTTGTCTATGGGAAAATAATTTGGCCATCATCCTATTGAAGGTGGCTGGTGCATTTACTAGTCCAAAACTCATGAAATTCCATTGGAACAACCCAAATGGAGTTATAAATGCAGTCAATGGTTTGGCTTCAGGGGTCAGTGGTATTTGCCAATACCCTCTTGCTAAATCCAGTTTAGAAAAATATTTAGCTCTGGCTAGCCTGGTCATTAACTCCTCAGGATTGGGCATGGGATACGAGTCCATAATGGTTATTTTATTTAACTGTCTATAGTCTACACACAGTCTGATGTCACCTGTCTTTTTCTTAACTAACACTATGGGAGCTGCATATGGTGACTCTGATGGTTCTATGACACCCTGTTTCTGTAACCCTTCTAACTCTTTCTTGATATAGTCGCGGTGATGTAATGAGAGGGTGTATGGTCTCAAACGGATAACCTTGTTTTCTGACAGCTTTATGTCATGTTGTATTATATCAGTTTTACCCGGTCTATCAGAAAAATATCTGTAAAGTCACCCAAAAGTGTCTTAATACTAACCACTTTGTCATGAGTTAGGTTATTTAATGCTATATCCTCCCATGTTTCCTTGTTTCCAACCTCAGGTCCCTCACATGTCTGAATGTCAGCGTCAGGTACATCTTCCTCCCTTAACATGAAACAATTTTGAACCTGTCTCTCAGCGGTCTGAACTAATTCAATTGGTCTATTATAGTATACTTTCAACATGTTTATATGAAAGACCTTTAACCTATTTCTAATATTGATTTCATAATCCACGTCTGTCACCTTTCTAGTAACCTTAAAGGGTCCTTGCCACTTAATGAATAATCTATTGGTCTTGTCCGGTAATAAGACAAGTACATCTTCACCTGGTCTAATATGTCTGAGTTTCCTGTCTCTATTAACCCTCAATAATGTGCTTTTATTTTTTGTTAAAACATTTGATCTAGCCACATCACAGGCCTTTATCAGTCTCTGTCTTGTATTAATCACTAGCTCATAGGCAGTTCTTACGTCAGGGGATAAATCTTTCTTTATCATTAAGTCCTTAAGTAAGGACAGTGGACCCCTTGGATTCGCACCGTACACCATTTCAAAGGGTGAAAATCCTGTTGTTTCCTGTGGAATTTCCCTATATGCAAACAACACACAGGGTAACATGAGGTCCCAGTCTCCCGGATTGTCATCAGACACTTTACTGATCATTTTTTTTATACTGCCGTTCAGTCGCTCACAAATTCCATTACTTTGGGGATGGTATGGCGATGTAAAGATTTGTTTGATCCCCAATACAGAGGTAAAATGGTTGGTTAATTCAGATACAAACTGAGTACCTCTGTCAGATAAAATAACATCAGGGAAGCCTGTCCTACAAAAAATAGTCATTAGTGCCTGTGCTATGTCCTCAGCCCTTGTGAATTTAAGAGGAACCGCCTCTGGCCATCTGGAACATACATCCACCACCGTTAAGATAAAACGATGCCCTCTATTGGACAGCACTGGCATAGGTCCAATTATATCAATAGCTAATTTTGTGAACGGTCTGTCAACTACATCGGTTGTTTGTAATGGGGCTTCCCCCCTGGTACATTTGGGCCCCTTTGATTGACACAGGTCACACGTCCTAACATATCTCTTTACGTCTCTGGTAACCCCGGGCCAAAAGAATTTTCCTAAGATCCTATACTTGGTTCTAGTAACCCCCAAATGACCCGCTAAAGGTGAATCGTGGGCTGTCCTAAGAACTAATTTCCTATACTTCATTGGGACTATAAGTTGATTCACCGTTTTATTCATGTACTGTGTCTTTCTAACCCAAACACCTTTTTCTAACTGAATGATTTCCCTATCTCTAAATGATTTTTTATCCCGGTTGATTAATTTTGACAATGACACGTCATTATGCTGTTCGGTAAAAAAGTTCTCTCCATCTATGGTGACCCTGTCAGACATCTCACCCACAGGAATGTCACTAGACCTATCATTGTCAGTCATGGGTGGATCAGGAAAGTTGACTACATTTTCTTCCCTTTGTATACCCTTTACTTCCTGAGTATTAATTGGGCAGTTATCTGTACTACTAATTGATAACTGATTATGGAGGTTTTCCTCTTTAGCCTGAGCCCTTGTCACAGCATTACAGTTTCTAGTAGGATCATTAAGTTTTTTCCATTCATCCAATTCCATGGGGTCACACTCTATTACGCCCTCAATATTGCCCACTAAAACGTCATAAGTTGGTTTCTCGATGACTAATGCTTCAACTAGCCCTGTGTAAAATGGACTTCTAAGATTAATGGTGGCTATGGGTAACTCATGTACCGTCCCATCAAATGACGCACATAGACCCATTCTTCCCGTGAATTCACTATCTTTCACCAATGATCTACGGACACACACGCACGTTGCCCCAGTGTCACGTAGCACCTTCACAGGTACATCACCCACGAACCCAGGGTAAAAATGTAAACCATTACCTCCCCCCTGAACTAACATTGCCTGTTGTACCCTATCTCTTTGTCTCTGTCTGGTCTTGTCCATGGTTCTGGTCTGTTGTCCTTTTCTCCCCTGACTATTTCCCCGGGACCAAGTGCAGTTCCTAGCATAATGCCCCCTCCCGTTACACAGATAACATAAACTATCACTACCTCCATTTCCCCTTTTGCAGTCTCGCGATCTATGTCCGGCTCTCCCACATGAGAAGCATAATTTGTCCTCGTCATGTCGGTCACTGGATCTATTCCTGTTCCCAGGACTTAAGCTACGGCCACGGTTAGGATATGGTACAGCCTTAGCAAAACACAGCACATCCTGGTTATGGTCTGGTTCTAACTTAGATATGGGTTTTTCTGGATGTGCAGACCTATACTTTCTCAATAAATCAGTGACATCTTCTAAAGTTTTTGGCCCTTTTTCTTTCAAGAATGCCACTAAATCTTTATGGCACACATTAATTGCCCTGTCTACTAAAATCAGTTCCCTTAAATCATGGTACTCTTGTTTCGCCCCAGACAAAGCCACCCATCTATCAAAAAACAAACTAAGGTTGGTGATGAATAAATTAGGGTCTTCCTCTCGTGATGGGCGAATATTATTAAATTTTCCCCTGTAACCATCACATGTGTTACCGAAAATCTTCATCAATGATTCTTTCACAACATCATAATTTTTTATTTCATTTTCATTTAGTTTCAAACATACATCCAGGGCTTTGCCTCTTATAAATCCTAAAATTGACGCGGCCCATGTATTCTTCGGCATACCCGCACTAGTAGCTAGCATTTCAAACCTAGACAAGTATGTGTCCATACTGTCAACGCCCTCTGTAAAATAAGGTAATTTAAGTGATGTGGTCACTCTATCACCTGCTCCGTTAACTCCGGGGTTAGCTGACTGTCTATTGTTCTCAGACTCTAAGCGCGCCCTTTCGTTCGCGATTTCTTCCTTCCTCATTTCCCGTTCTGCGGCTCTTTCTTCCCTCTCTCTCTGTTCCTTTTCCTTTCTTTCTTCCCTCTCTCTCTGTTCCTTTCTTTCTTCCCTCTCTCTCTGTTCCTTTCTTTCTTCCCTCTCTCTCTGTTCCACCTTTTCTCTCTCTACAGATACCCAGGTTTGTAACTCCTGGCCTGTAAGGCCAAGTGCTTTACCAGCTTCAACAATATTTAAAATTGATGACATGGCAGTAACCAAAACCAATTATAACTAATAAATGAAAATGTTTGATACTATATATCATACACAAAAAATATTCTATTATGTCATCAACATACAAGTACTAACAAAATAAATACAATATTCCTTTTCAAAAAACCAGCAAATTAAATGTTTTGGCTGCTCAGGGTGGACCCTATTTTAACCTCTACTGTATTAAATACAGAATTCCACCAAGAACAACAAACAAATAATTACACCAGATTTCAATAATACAATATTCTAATTAATAAATATATAAAAAAAAATATGCCAACTTACATATAAAGAAATACACAATAGTAAATTCTGTTCCTTGACTTCGATGGTTGATCCTCGGTGATCCCGGTCCGCGATGTTCGATGTGGGGTTGACTAACACACGGGTTGATCCTTGGTGATCCCCGTCCGCGATGTTCGATGATCCTTGGTTGATCCTTGGTGATCCTATGGTGGGGTCCTCTGACGATGAGGAGGTGATTCCACACGGTAACGTCGGCCCCGTCAGTATACAGCAACTCTGGCCACTTTAAGCAGTAAAGTTGGCCACTTCAGCAACAGTAAGGTTGGCCTCTTCAGCAAACAGTAGGGTTGGCCTCTTCAGCAAACAGCAAGGTTGGCCTCTTCAGCAAACGGCAAGGTTGGCCTCTTCAGCAAACAGTAGGGTTGGCCTCTTCAGTAGCGGCAAGGTAGGCCTCTTCAGCAGACGGCAGGGTTGGCCACCTCAGCAAACAGTAACGTTGGCCACTTCAGCAAACAATAGGGTTGGCCACTTCAGCAAACAGTAACGTTGGCCACTTCAGCAAACAATAGGGTTGGCAACTTCAGCAAACAGTAACGTTGGCCACTTCAGCAAACAATAGGGTTGGCCACTTCAGCAAACAGTAACGTTGGCCTCTTCAGCAAACAGTAACGTTGGCCACTTCAGCAAACAGAAACGTTGGCCACTTCAGCAAACAGTAACGTTGGCCACTTCAGCAAACAGTAATGTTGGCCACTTCAGAACACAATAGGGTTGGCCACTTCAGCAAACAGTAACGTTGGCCACTTCAGCAAACAATAGGGTTGGCCACTTCAGCAAACAGTAACGTTGGCCACTTCAGCAAACAGTAACGTTGGCCACTTCAGCAAACAGAAACGTTGGCCACTTCAGCAAACAGTAACGTTGGCCACTTCAGCAAACAGTAATGTTGGCCACTTCAGAACACAATAGGGTTGGCCACTTCAGCAAACAGTAACGTTGGTCACTTCAGTAAACAACAACGCTGGCCACTACAGAACACAGTTTTCACGGCGCGCACCCAGGGTGGTGGCCGCCACGTAATTCACCGATGAATACTTAACCGGTAATTACAACGAGTCTTAATGTACTCACTCCGCTGCTCCTGAATCCAGCTAAGTCAGTCAGTTCGCCGTCGGAGGTGCCAAATATATGTTACGGGTCCTTGTATTGAAGATACTTTTAGAAGGTGTAATAAATCAGACAACACAAATCACGAAGTTAACTCCAGTGAAGTAACATTCAAATAATAATTTAATACTTGAACATGAACTGACATAAAGGTAAATCCAGGAGGAGTACAATAGCAAACTGTAAATATGCATCCATCTACATAGACACCCAAAGCTAGACTAACTATAAAACAAAACATGTGCTCCCAACTGTCGGTTAATATACGTCATTTGTACCAAATGACGTATACACTAAAGCTCCCAATATTTACACTCAAGATGGCGGAATGACGCCATAGATACTGCGGTGGGCGGAGTCTAGCGAATTGCGTCATCAAACTTAGACTATATTATTTCTCCACACTAGCCTACCGATCAAGCCTAAGGAGATATAACTCTATGCAAAGGTTTTGCAGGGTACAACTAGTATAAATATATTTGCATTTCTTTGTATTTATCTACACAGATGGTGTCAATGAAACAACCAATTGGAAAAAGGGCCAAAAACTTGGGCAAGGAGCATTTGGTAAAGTATTCATAGCCATTATTCATAATCGTGATAAAGAACTTGAATTGGCTGTGAAAAAGATTAAAATAGTGGAGCCTCAACATTTGGTAATTAAACACAAAACCAATTTCTTACTTAGCTAGAAGATAGGTATTATTTTTATTTTTCTAACCAATCAGTCAATCAATCAATCAATCAATCAATCTATCTATCTATCTATCAATCAATCAATCAATCTATCTATCTATCTATCTATCTATCTATCTATCTATCTATCTATCTATCTATCTATCTATCTATCTATCTATCTATCTATCTATCTATCTATCTATCTATCTATCTATCTATCTATTTATAAATCTATCAAGCAATCAATCTATCTATCTATCGATCGATCTATCAATCTATGTACATATCAATCAATCAATATATCTATCGATCTATCAATATATGTACATATCAATCAATCAATCTATCGATCTATCAATCTATGTACATGTCAATCAATCTATCGATCTATCGATCTATGTACATATCAATCAATCAATCTATCGATCTATCTGTCTATTCTTAAATTGCCTCCCTGGGCGGCTAAAAATTTCTTTTCGGAGAATCCAATTTCTGGAGTTTCCGCAACGGATCTGTTCATCTATTAAGTCTAATACATTTACAAAGAGGAGAGAAATGATTCAAAGTTTTGTATATATTTTGAAATTGAAACGGTTATAATACAAATTAAGTTTCTATTCAGACGTATCACGACACTGAACACACAAACTGCCCTTTTTACATACCCTTCCCCTCTCCTCCTTCTCTATTAAGGCTGCCACCTGAGTGTTTTGCCCTCCCCCCCCCCCCGCGGCACTTCTTGTACTTACCTATGATCCGTTATGAACCATAGAAATCTGCATAATTAATTTAGCAGTCAACAAACTTGTTACGCCACTTATTTATGACCTTTTGAATCCACTTTGCAAACTATTTTTCATTAAAATTTTTCAGGAATTAGATATTTTAGCTAGAGATAACTTTTCGAAAAAAAAAAGATAATGAGTTTGATAAAAAATAGTTCCTTCTTAATTTTAAAATTTATGTAATATTTCAATAAAGAAAGAAACGGTGTCAATGGAAAAGATGTGCCACGTAAATATTGTAAAATGCTTTGGCTCCCATGTAAATGAAGGCAGCTTTTATATTTTCATGGAATTGATGAAAGAGGTAATTTAGCTAGAGTCATTCAATTTTTATTATATATCAAGATTTGCAATTAAAAATAAAGTGCATTACAATATATGATAATATTCTTAAAATAATAATTAAATAATTTTTTCTGTTTAAATTTAAAGTTATTATTATTATTATTATTATTAACACAGGGATCTCTGGAGGAATTTATAAAGCAAACATATGCAAAAAAGAAAACTATCGATGAGCTATATGCTGGCAGAATCATTCAACAAGTCATAAAAGCTGTTGACTATCTACATGAGAACAACCATTTCCACAGAGATATTAAAAGTAGGATCACAAAATGTCACTTTTAAATGAAATAATATATTTTTTCATAACCTATATTATTGAGTTAGTCATCAATTCTAAAGGATCACTATTCTATCCGTTTGTGCAAAGTCTGCAATATACATAACTGTAAAATACCATAAACAAACGTCAATCATTCCTTTTTTTTTTCTGCCAGGCGCAAATATTCTAATGTCAGATGAGCACAATGTTAAACTAGCGGATTTTGGTCTGACACGAGAATTTGAGGAAATGACTAAATCTTATACAAAAGGAGTAGGGACGAGTCGTTTTATGGCTCCGGAAATGGTTGCTGTTGACGACGATGGCGAAGCCTTGCAATACAGTAACCCTGTCGATATATGGTATCAAGTAGCAAAAGTATAATTTTCGGCTTAAAAATTTAACATTAGCAACAACACAACCGATTTATTATCGGCCTAGATAAACTATAGCATTAGTGCATCATGAATATATCAATAATAGCGGTGTGGGTTCTGCGTTAAATCGAAAGTAAAGAATTAATACAACAGTAGTCCAGTTTAAAATAATAATCATGGCTTCCAGTGCTATCTAGTAAAGAATAATTTTTTTCTTTCATAGGGCCATTGGCTGTATAGTTGTTCACATGCTAACAGGCGCACTTCCATTTTCAAACCTCACTGACAGTCAAGTAAATTCTAGATTATTGCAGCCAGATCCAAGTCCTGCCAGAGGTAGTACACTGACGTTTTCCGACAGTTGTGAGAGATTTTTTAAAAAAACGTTGGCCAAAGATCCTAAAGCACGAGCAACCGCCCATTCACTATTAAAATACAATTTTGTCACAGGCAAGAAATTTTTTTTTTTTGTGTATGTATCTAATCCGATGCAATATAAACTTACTACGTTATTTACGCGTCATTTTTTTTCATGTAATCCATCTGTACAAATTTAATAAAGATGATGTTTAGATATTTAATTACTTGTACTGGAACACACTAACGCAAGTTATAGCTGCAATTGCAAAAGTTTTGAAAGAGAAAATAGAGGCATTTTTAGGATAAAAATAATAATGAACAATAATGATAGTTTTATTAAGCTAAATAAAAAAAAAGAATATTCTGTCAATAATGTTATAATGAACGATATGAATTTAATTTTAAAAAAAAAATGGAGTACCATTAAATGACGTAGAAGCAGATGCTGTAATGGAAACATCGAAGTAAGTAATTCCAAAGATAATAACATCTATCCATCCATCAATCTCTCTCTCCCTTTCTATTTATTTTCTCTCTCTCTCTCTCTCTCTCTCTCACTGTCTATCTCCCCCTCCCCCCACACCCTCACTCTTTCTCCATCCCACCCTCACTTTTTCTTCCCCTCTCTCTTTCTTTCTGTCATGCTCTTTCTCTCTCACACACTCGCTGTCTCAACTACTCTCTCTCCATCGCTCTTTCTCTCTCTCTCTCTCTATATATATATATATATATATATGTATATATATATATATATATATATGTGTGTGTGTGTGTGTGTGTGCATTAAGCTTCGATCGTATGTATTACTGTGTCTCTAATAGTATGTCATTCTTGATAAAATACTGAGCCTATTTACAATCTGATTTCATCGTTGTTAGATCGCCTGTTGACAAGTTGGATGAAAAAGACGACTTAAAACACCCGTCAGTTATAAAAAATATTGCCATGTTTTTTTTTATATATACGACTGAGATTATGAGAATTTTACTTCGATCAAATCTGTGGAAGTTTTCTCACATTTTTGTTTTCAAATTAATTTATTTGGTAGTTAACAAAACTGATATTTTAATTTGTAGAGATTGAAATTTATTAATCAGCACCGACCTAAAACCGTTTTGTGTAGTTTTTTTTTTGTAAAAACTGATATTGTTATTTACTTGCTCCGGAAATGAATATCTTGTTGATATTGGCGTTCTAAAGGTAGTTATATATTTTATTTTGAATCGTATGGGGCATACGGTATTGACGCCCCTGAATGAATATAAACTAGGCATTAAGTAAAAAAATAAATAAATTGCTAACAGAATATAGCTGTGATATATGGCTGTGATGGTATAGCTGTGATGGTCAGGCTTGTCCATGGGAATGGGATTCCCGTGGGAACCCCATGGGAAACATCCCATGGGATGGGACGGGATGGTACAGCACCCATTTGTATTTTCCATGTCCCATGGGAAAGAGTGCCCGCGTCATAGCGACTTGATGTGCACCTCAGCTAACCCAAATTTGTTAATTTTTAAAGCTTTTAGTCCTTCTTTTTCAATTAAATATGTATTGCGTAATCTGTTCTTTATCATGTGGTGGGACACCGGATAGCAGATAATAAATAAATGAATACACATAACCTTTTATCATATAAGATGGTTCGTTTCCATTTTGGTGCGTCACGCCCAAAGTTGTGGTATAAACAACTAGATGGAGCGCAAGCTATTAACACAAATAGTACGGCCTGATTTTAAGAGACGGGCGGAGATTACGTATAAATTTGCCATGCGTAGCTGAAGCAATACGCATTTATGCATAATCTGTTTACCGCCTGCGTCTAGCGGAGGCACAACCGTTACGTCAGTAATCATACTGTCAGCCATTGTTGTGGTTGATGATTGGTGTCGATAGGCGATTTCATGGGATTTCATGGGAATCCCATGGGACGGGACAGACATAAATTACCATGGGATGGGATGGGATAGGATGGGACAGAAAAATCTGTCCCATGGACAAGCCTGGTGATGGTATAGCTGTGATGGTATGGCTGTGATGGTATAGCTGTGATAGTATGACTGTGATGGAGTAGCTGTGACGGTATAGCTGTGATGGTATAACTGTGATGGTATAGCTGTGATGGTATAGCTGCCTTCATTTAGGCTTTATGTTTTCAATATAAACTTTATTAATTTAGAATAATTGAATGATTTCATCTTCAAACGAAAATAAATTGATTGCAGGCCCTAAAAAGAGTTAACAATTAGGAAAAAAAGAAACCTAACTTCTGTTTTAAAACACAACTAGTTAACTTCTATCTATCGTTTTTATACGTTTTAAATATATAACGGTACGCAGATATCTAGAAAAAAATAGAATTTTACAAGCAAACAAACTGCTAACAGTGACCTTTTTTTATGGGCTCATTCATCAGATGCTCTGTGTTTTATTTTTTTCAAAAATATTGTTTTGTAATAAAATATAATGGCTAATCGTAGACTTAGGTAACTGCATTTAAGTTTGTAAATTTTCGAGTTAAATTTCGATATATAGAATACATGTCCGTATTTTTCTCGTTGAGTTGGAAGTATCTGAATAAAACGATCCGTCAATTCTTCGTTTGTCTACCACCCACAGTGGCCAGCAGTATCAGAACTGTGCAACGAATTATACTTTTGAAAAAGAGGTCAACTTTAACCAAGACGTCCGTGTTGACAAGGTCGATACACTAAATGTGAAACACCTGGAAAATTTAAAAGCTGATCAAATTGGAAAGGTAGAAGTACAACAGGCCTCGGGGTCAGTGAGTGTCGGACACGCTGAGGCCGTGAAGGCTCAGGGGAACAGTGTCCACTTCCAGAGGGCTAACACAGTGGAAACTAAAGATACTAAACAGTCAATGTCCATAAAGCAGACACAGTCAGAGCTGATCAGCCAGAAGTGGTTAATATAGATCAGCTAGAGTATTTGGTTCTTAAGTAGATGTGGCGGTAAATTTCGGATCTGCTGTTAAAAATGAATTCTAATCTATGCTCATTTTTTTAATTTGATAATTTTATAATTTATTCCAGTAATATTTCTCAATATCATATATGTTTTTTTTAATGTACTGAGATAAGCTAAAACATAAAATAATTGTTCTTGAAAAAATATTAATAACAATATAAAAATAAAATTATGAGTCGTTATTGCAAATTGCAATTATGAAATCATGCAGTTCATGTTAAAGAATTAATTGCTAATTTGTTGAAAATCTTTTATTTCCAGCATATTAATCAAAACAGTATTTAAATACTTAATTAAATATTTCATTTTCCATTAAATCAAAGCATGCTTTTTTTTTTTTACTTCTAGCAGAACATATCAAAAGGGGATATAAATAGTTCATTTAATATTTAATTTTCCATTAAATCAAAGTGTTTTTCTTTTAAAAAAGAAAGAAAGAAATATAATTGAAAATCAGGGTTTATTCAAGAAAACATTTTAAAATGGTTGCTATCAGATCTTGTTGTTTATTTAAATTTCACGTAATTCTTTCCATAAGTGACTAGCACCAGCCCCGTAGCCAAGGGGGGGGGGGGCACTGGGTGCCCCCAGCTTAAAAAGAAGAAAAAGAGGACAAAATAAAGAAAAAGTAACTAAAATGAGAAGGTACCCCCTTGCTGGGTATTGGTGCCCCCCCTGCTTACTTTGACCTGGCTACGGGCTTGACTAGCACAAGTCTTTTATTTTATTCTGGGCACGGACAACAAAAGCATCATATACCTTTCTTTTGATGTGTAGATTTTCTTTTTGTTATAGTCACACCATGAATTGGTATCATCATTCTTAGTAGACCCATTGTCACTTGGCTCTTTTGGTCAGTTGGTTCTTTCGGTCAGTTGGTTCTTTTGGTCAGTTGGTTTTTTTAGTCAGTGGGTTCTTTCGGTTTTTTGGCTCTTTCAGTCAGTTGGCTCTTTCAGTGAGTTGGCTATTTCAGTCAGTTGTCTCTTTTAGTCAGTTGGCTCTTTCAGTGAGTTTGATCTATCGGATAGTTGGTTCTCTTAGTCAGTTGGCTCTGTCAGTCAGTTAGCTCTTTCAGTCAGTTAGCTCTTTTAGTCAAATGGCTCTTTCAGTTAGTTGGATCTTTCTCTTAGTCAGTTGACTCTTTCAGTGAATTGGCTCTTTCAGTGATTTGGCTGTTTCCAAATCCAACGAATATTATTATTTCTCTTTTTAAATATTCACTTGTTTCACAAGTTAAACTTAATGAAGTCTAACATGGTGACAAAGAGCAAACAGCCTATTGCAGTAGTTGTACTAATGAACAAATAAACGTACAGCCAAGAGAAAAGAACATTTCCATACTTAGTTATTGTGATCTCTTTGCAGGCTTAAATGTTTTTTTTTTACATTATTAATGTCATTCACTGTGAACTAGGGAAACATTTTAAAGCAGCCAACTTATTTTATATCTTTGTACAATTTTCATTATTTGTTGCAATGTGGTTATTCTGTAAAAATAATAATAAAAAAAATTAACGTTGAAATGAAATATAAAACAAACAGAAACAGTTAAGTGGTAAAATATTCTATGATCACTTTTATTGTCATACAGTTTCATGAATGAAAGAGTTCAAACTATCACTATATAAAAAAGGGCCGTCTTGTCAAACAAACACAGAAGGTACCGTGCCTAAAGGCTCATGAATACAAAGGGTCCCACGAACATAAATGGGCCCGCGAAAATAAATGGGCACACGAACATAAATGGGCCCACGAACATAATGGGCGCACGAACATAAATGGGCCCACGAACATAATGGGCGCACGAACATAAATGTGCCCAGGAACATAAATGGGCCCACGAACATAATGGGCGCACGAAAATAAACTTGCCCACGAACATAAATGGGCGCACGAACATAAATGTGCCCAGGAACATAAATGGGCCCACGAACATAAACTAGCCCACGAACTAAAATGGGATGCTAAAGTCGAAATCATTTTTTTTTTAAGTACGAATGTTCCTTGATTATTAAAAAGAGTGTGTGGGGGGGGGGCGTCATTTTGCCCCCCGAATTAAAAAATGCCAAGGACCCAAGGCACTCATGAGATGGTCCTGCGTTTTAGTCATGTAAGATTGTTTCCTGTTAAAGCCTCAACATTTTTTATGCTAAAGAAAGTGTGATATGTATTTCTAAGTTTACAACGGTTTATTAAAAAAAACAAAACGTCTTTAGAAAAATATATTTTTTTTTACATCAGAAATGTAATAGGATATAAAGAGAATAAATAATGATATAATGTTGACTTAAGACTGAATAAACAACAATTGTGCGCATTATAGACTGGTGATGTATGTACGAATTTGCACATTACAGACTGGTGATGTTTGTACTAATATGCACAGTATATACTGGTGATGTAATTACACCGTAAACTATTTCACATCATTCGCCGCAAGTATAGGCACTATTACAAAGCAAATAGCTTCAGAAGTTTACACGATTTTATTGAATTGATTCGAGAATCTTAATTGGATATTGTCATTGAGAATACAACGTGTTTACTATTTCCCCTCGATTGGACATCAGGATTAAGGTACAAAATAAAGTAAACAAGTAATATGCAAGATTCGAACAATAAACATGCAAAATTTTGCCCTGTTAGAATAAACAACAACAAGAACAAACAAACAAACAAACAAGAAAACAAACAAACAAACAACCGATTATTGTAAATATATGTCCAAGAATACAAGTGGGTTTAAAAACACAACTAGGCTGAAGGAATCTACTTAGATTAGATTGTGTTAAAACTGTACCACAACATTAGATTGGGTTCAAACTGTTACCACAACATTAGATTGTGTTCAAACTGTTACTACAACATTAGATTGGGTTCAAACTGTTACTACAACATTAGATTGGGTTCAAACTGTTACCACAACATTAGACTAGGTTCAAACTGTTACTACAACATTAGACTAGGTTCAAACTGTTACTACAACATTAGATTGGGTTCAAACAGTTACTCCAACATTAGATTGGGCTCAAACAGTTACTCCAACATTAGATTGGGTTCAAACTGTTACTCCAACATTAGATTGGGTTCAAACTGTTACTACAACATTAGATTGGGTTCAAACTGTTACTCCAACATTAGATTGGGTTCAAACTGTTACTCCAACATTAGATTGGGTTCAAACTGTTACTCCAACATTAGATTGGGTTCAAACTGTTACTCCAACATTAGATTGGGTTCAAACTGTTACTCCAACATTAGATTGGGTTCAAACTGTTACCACAACATAATATTGGGTTCAAACTGTTACTCCAACATTAGATTGGGTTCAAACTGTTACTCCAACATTAGATTGGGTTCAAACTGTTACTCCAACATTAGACTAGGTTCAAACTGTTACTCCAACATTAGATTGTCAGATGTCATTGATATACTTCAACGTTTGACAGTTTGATAAACGCTGGTTGCTGTCAGATGGCATTGATATACTTCAACGTTTGACAGTTTGATAAACGCTGGTTGCTGTCAGATGGCATTAATATACTTCAACGTTTGACAGTTTGATAAACGCTGGTTGCTGTCAGATGGCATTAATATACTTCAACGTTTGACAGTTTGATAAACGCTGGTTGCTGTCAGATGTCATTGATATACTTCAACGTTAGGCAGTTTGATAAACGCTGTTTGCTGTCAGATGATATATTTGAACGTCAGCTTGTTTACCTGACACGACGACATGAATCAGTCATGAATTCACTGTCAAATGAGAAAAGAATTGTTTGCAGTACGTGCAAGTTACAGTTTCTTCCATTTCTCGCTCTCTTTCCTTCTCTTTCTCTCTCTCTGTCTCTCTCTCTCTCTCTCACTCTCCCTCTCCCTCTCACTCTCTCTTTCTCTCTCTCTCTTTCTCTCTCTCCCCCCTCTCTCTCTCTCTCACTCTCTCTACCCCCCTCTCTCTCTTTCTCTCTCTTTCTTTCTCTCTCTTTCTCTCTCTTTCAGAGGCGTAGCTAAGGGGGCGGGGGTGTACATATGTCCCCGGGCGCTACTCACAATGGTGCGCCAAATTTATAAAAATGTATTAAAAAGGTATTGTGCCCCGGGCGCGAGTTAAGCTCGTTACGGCACTGCTCTCTTTCTCTATCTCTCTCCTCTCTCTCTATTCATCCTCCTTTCCTTCCCATTTTTACAGTCGTCATCCCAAGTTTCTTAATCTTCCTTTCTTATATGTCTCTGTCTATGTGTCGCCTTGCCCCCCCCCCCCAATCATCTATTTCTCTCTAATTATGGGTAAAAGCAAAGGAATTGAAAATTAGGAGAAAAAAGTTTTAAATATTATGAAGCTAATGGGGTTAAACAAGGTAAATTGTATCAATCCAGCCTGTGTGACAAAAAAACATATTGTGAACAGAAAATTTCAAAATTTAGTTAAATATGTTCCCTTATCTGTTTTATCGCCATGTATAGTATATTTTTGTACTAGCTGTACCCTGCTAAACCTTTGCATAGAGTTATATCCCCTTAGGCTTGATCGGTAGGCTAGGTTATTTTTAGTTTCGGGCAGATCCGATTTGTTTCATGATTGTATTTTAAACTGGAATACTGCTGTATTAATTCTTTACTTTCGATTTAACTCAGAGCCCATATCGCTGTTATATATATATATATATATATATATATATATATATATATATATATTTATATATATTTATATATATATGTATGTATATATATATATAAATATGTATATATATATATATATATATTAACCCCCCCCCCCTTCCTATTCCATAACACCCCTCTTCCATCTACGTAATCTGTTCCCCACCCCTTTTCCTAGAAAGTATTCTCTCCTCTGCTGAACTATTTTTATTTTTTTCTGGTTATGTGCTTTTTTACTTGACGTTTTTAATGTTGACTTTTCTACCGTATTTTTAATCTGTGGACATTTTTACATACACTCAATATGTTGTCAACAGTAGAAAGCCAAGCTGATTAAATGAATACCGTATTTAGATTTAAAAATATGAAAAGTTAAAACGTTAAGTTATTAGCCTAGGACATTTTAAGGTGTGACATATCAAGTTATGTATATATATATATATATATATAGTATAGAAATAAATAAAACCGGAGATTCCCTTTCTAAGATGGCCCAGAAAATGGTTCTATATGAAATTCAGCTAAGAAAATTAAGTAATCGCCTAAAAAAGATTGTATCACTATTTATACATTTTGTAAAATTCTGTTATTTCCCGATATTATGTTTCTAACATTCTTTTGCGTTTAGCGCACAATCTAATAAGTCTACTGATAATTACAATTTATTAAAAAAAATAATAACAGTAAGCTCATAGGTCTCTTGAAGACAGTATTACATGGCTTTCTGGAAGGGATTAGGCGCAAGTAAAAAAAGTGAAACATTGGAGTTTATTGGAAGTTTGTACTAATAACTTTTATGATTTTTATAAGCTTTATTTAATCTATCTACCTATCTATCTATCTATCTATCTATCTATCTATCTATCTATCTATCTATCTATCTATCTATCTATCTATCTATCTATCTATCTATCTATCTATATATCTATCTATCTATCTATCTATCTATCTATCTATCTATCTATCTATCTATCTATCTATCTATCTATCTATCTATCTATCTATCTATCTATCTATCTATCTATCTATCTATCTATCTATCTATCTATTTGTTTGTCTGTTTGTTTGTCTGTGTGGAGAAATAATATAGTCTAAGTTTGATGACGCAATTTGCTAGGCTCCGCCCACCGCAGTATCTATGGCGTCATTCCGCCATCTTGAGTGTAAATATTGGGAGCTTTAGTGTATACGTCATTTGGTACAAATGACGTATATTAAACCGACAGTTGGGAGCACATGCTTTGTTTTATAGTTAGTCGAGCTTTGGGCGTCTACGTAGATGGATGCATATTTACAGTTTGCTATTGTACTCCTCCTGATTCCACCTTTATGTCAGTTCATGTTCAAGTATTAAATGATTGTTTGATGTTACTTCACTGGAGTTAACTTCGTGATTTGTCTTGTCTGAATTAATAACCTTCTACAAGTATCTTCATTATAAGGACCCGTAACAGTCTGTATAGCTGCCTTTCTGTCTATAACTGTCTGTTTGTCTATTTTCTGTGATTCTGTCTATCTGTCTGTCTGTATAACTGTCTGTCTGTCTATCTGTCTGTCCATCTGTATAACTGTCTGTCTGTCTATCTATCTGTTTGTCTGTCTGTATAAATGTCTGTCTTTATATCTGTCTGTCTGTATAAATATCTGTCTGTCTATCTATCTGTCTGTCTGTATAACTGTCTGTCTGTCTATCTGTCTGTCTATCTACAATTAACATTTAAGCTCAATGATGTTTTTTTCTTCAAAAGATGGTATTGATAAGCCAACGAACTGGAAAAGGGGAGAGTGTATTGGTACCGGAGCATTTGGTAAAGTATTCAAAGCCAGCATAAAAACACGTCAGAGGGGCAATATTTTTCTTGCTGTGAAGGAAGTGGGAATATTATTGCAACAAGATAAATCAAAGTATGAGGTAAATAAATTTATTAAACCATCAAACTCATTAATGTGGTAATTAAGGCGTTGAAGAGAGATAACTGTACACTGTTTCATCAATATAATTATCATTATCGTAATGAGACTAAATGGCCTCTTTTTTTTTGTTTGTTGTGAAACTTAATACTTTGTCATGTCTGAAAAGAAATATTTGGTATACAAGACTATGTAGTTTTTATGTAGCGATTAATAACAAACAACCCAAAGCGCTGTAAATAATGAGTTATTTTACTGAAATTGTTAAAAAAATAAACCCAGGAATCAGTAAAGAAAGAAACTGAAGCTCTAAAAAAGTTGAGCCATGAAAGAATCATAAAGTACTTTGGTTTCCACGCAACGAATGAGAGCTTCTTTATTTTTATAGAACTGCTGGAAATGGTAAGTTCTATAGTTTGTTACAAATCTATAAGCAAGTGCCTTGTACCGTTGATAGTTTAGGTCAAGGGTAATTAAATATTTAATTAATGAATAACATTTTGTTCCGTGTCTTTACACTTGTGAATTTTTTTCAAAAAATAAAACGAATTTCTCGTTGCAGGGTTCTCTGGAGAAATTTATTAATGCAAAATACGACAGTGGCGAACATATAGACGAACGACATGCCGGTATTTTAACTAAACAAATCATCGAAGGAGTAGTCTACCTAAATGAGAATAATTTATTCCATAGAGATATTAAAAGTATGATAATTATATGTTTTAACAGGGCCGTGAAAAACTTATAGATCTCTCACTACATTATTTGCCTTAAATTCCTCTTTATTTTTTTTATTTTTTTTTTTGGTTTAGGGCCGGTTTCGCTAATACAGGAAGGGACGCCATAAGAAAGCTGTTAAATGGTTAGCACCATACGATTCTACAGAAGGGCGCCAAAAATATTTAAATTACTCCTGCGAAGGGTCCCACAATATCTAGATACAGTTCTTTGTAATGCCTTTCTTTCATCATCATCAACCGTGCCAGCGGTCGTTGTTCACCTGACTAATGTCTGGTACCCATTCTAAGCTGTGTGAACCCGGATAATCAAATCAATCAACGGAAATCAAGCTTAGGGATCTATACCACACGACGATTTGTCCTCTCATCCTTTTAATCATTCCCCCCTCTCCCCCCTCCCCCCCCCCCCCCCAAAAAAAAAAAACATTTCTAAATGTTACTTTATTGGGGACGATAGTTATTTTCAGTTAAAAAATAAATACATAAAATAAAATGTAAATAAAACATTATACGGCATCGTCCTGTTCACAGAATATATTTTAAAATGAATGTTAATCCTTGTTTATATCAATACGACAGACCACTGCCATATTTATTGTCAATAAATTGTCATACATATCTGAAAGATTGGTATGCATTTTAGTTTTCTTAAATCCGGATTGAGATATTATTAGCAATATATTATTCAGTTTTTAATACAATATTTGTTCGAATTGACCAAGCTGTTTCAGAATTCTGAGTTTTTTGCAAATCATTTCTTGGAAGTCCTTTTTTTAATATGAATGTTATTGTAACTCAAAATTTCAAATAAAATATATCTAAAGAAATAATTTTTAGAAATGAAAACTTAATGTATAAAATTATGAATTTTAAAATATATTAAGGCTTTTTTAAGTATTTTAAAAGCAAATTGATAATATTTTCACGGATATTTTTTTTTGCTCTGATGTCCGAAATGATATTATTGTTGTAGAGGGGAATGTCCTTGGCTAAAAATAGCCATTATTTTCAATGGCTTTAACTTTTTTAGCCATTAGTAAAGGACTTTTAAAAATATCACTATGCATTCTGTATAATATATATTCTATTCTCCAGTCCATTCTAGTCAAGAATTAACCTTTTAAGGTTGAGTGATTTGAACCATCACCTGCGTTTTTTTTTTCAAATCAATTTTGTATAAAAGTGGAAAAAATATTTGGTGAAAAATGCTTTTCTCAGTTTATTTTTCAAGGTGCCAATATACTGATGTCCGATGAGAACAATGTGAAATTAGCAGATTTCGGACTGACCAGAGAATTTGCGGAAATGACCAAAACATACACCAAAGGGGTTGGAACAAATCGTTTCATGGCTCCTGAAATGATTGCTTTAAAACCGGATGGCAGCTGTTATAATTATGATAAATCGGTGGACATATGGTAAAAAAATGACACAAAATCTTAATTTGTTGTGATTAAAAAAAGTAGTGTCTATTACGTATAATTAGTAGTTAATTATTTTTTATATGAAGTGGTATTTTTTTTACAATTTTTTTTTATTTTTTCTTAGGGCTATAGGATGTATAGTTATTCACATGTTAACAGGCAAGCTTCCATTTTCAAAGCTAACAGACGTACAAGTTGTATTCAAATTAGGACAACCAGATCCAAGTCCTGCCAATGAAATTCTCTCAAAAGTGTCTGAAAGCTGTAGGAGATTTTTCAAGAAAACATTAGCTAGGGATCCGAAGGCACGAGAAACCGCAGTTCTACTATTAAATGACAGTTTTGTAAAAGGCAGGAAGACTTATATAATTATACATAAAGCATACTTTTTTGCGGCTATTTAGATAAAATGTGTTAGTTAACGAAAACTATATGATTTGCTTTTTAAAATTAATCAGTACTGTATTTATGTAAACAATAGTAATAGAAAAAAACTCTCTGAAATTGGATCAGTTTGAAAAATTGAAGGTATACTATTACGATCTCTTCTCACCCCCTCCCCCCTACCACTCAACCTCATTGCACGAACGCTGTGCGTGGCGCGTGTCTGGGGGGGGGGGGGCGTGTGCATAAAGCATGCCCGTTTACCGCTTGGTGGCGCGTGATAGTAAGTAAACCAGCTGGCTCGTCTAGGATTTTACAGTAGACTATATGGGCTCTACAATTGACACTACTAAGATTAATGACTAATCCACTGTGTTTAATAATATTTTAATCTATACGCGGTGCCGATGACGCCATCTGGGTGAGAAAATTGTCGGCTTCAGTCTTTGTCAGGGGTGGACTGGGCCGCCAAGACACCGGGAAGATTCCCGGTGGGCCGTCAGGACCGGTGAGCCGCCAGGACCGGTGAGCCGCCAGGACCGGTAATACAATAATTAATATGCGGTGATATTAGAGGCAACTACCAAAATGGCGGTCCATAATGTCCAAACCAACAGCGGCCTCTACAATTCAAACTAAAGACACCGTCTCTCAACAAACACCTTCTACAGATACATAACCCGACACAAATCAAAGCGATGACAACAATCAGCATTCAGTAGGGCCAACAAATTTGATTCCCACCTTACATTTAGAAAATGTTACGGAGTTAACTGACTGCACAATATTTATGAAAACAACGCAGGCAGTGGCAGATCTAAATCCCGAAAATGATACTTCAGTTATCGATGATAAAATCACCAGTTACTATTTCAAACGTCCTTGAAAGAATACTTTACAATCATTTTTTAAAATTTCACACCCAATACAACCAAGTGCGAGTAAAATTGATCTACCATTTACAAATGCACATCGAGTATTTTTCAGAAGCAATGGTATCAATAGGAATTGGGTGTCATACTGTAAAGAATCTAAAGCTTTGTTTTGCACAGTATGCTTAGCATATAGCAAGACTGACGATATGAACTCATTCACAGCAGGAATGAATTCCTGGAGACATGTGCATCAAAGAATAGAGGAAGACGAAAACAGTAAATATCACGAGAAATGGGTGGAGGCTAATATAATGTCTGTAATTTTATTCCCTCAGCAAAATAAAAAAAAAAGGTGCCAACAAGTTCAAGAAAAGAGACAAGTGCTGGAAAGAGTAATTGAGATTCTGAAAATGATTGGAAAACGTGGTCTTAGTTATCGGTCAAAAAATGATGCTGCCCATGCATTAAACGACGATACAATCGATCATGGAAATTTCTTGGAAATATTATTACTCTTGTCAAAATTTGACCCAATAATTAAAAAAACATCTTGATATGGTTATTGAGAAAAGTAATGACAGACATGCATCTAATTTGGCGAATAAGGGGAGAGGAAATTTGATTACCCTCATATCGAAGACGACATTGAATTATTTCATTGATGCAATGAGAAAAGTAATAAAGAAAACTATTTCGGAGGAAATTAAATCTGCTGGTATGTTTTCAGTTCAATTAGATACAACTCAGGACTAATGTTCAAAAATTTAAGATATGTAACAGATAAAGTTCATGAGCGATTGATATGCATTGCAAACTGTACATCTTCTACTGGAAAAGGTATGTTTGAATTGTTTCAAGAGAAACTCATTGAATGTAACATACATTATTGAATATTGTGTCGGTAATGCTACAGATGGGGCAGCCAATATGCAAGGACAGTACAATGGGTTTACTAAATGGCTGAGTGACGTTGCACATCACCAAATTTATGTCTGGTGCTACACACATGTATTGAATCCTGTTCTAAGTGATACCACTCAAACCACGACCTCTTCAATTAGCCTATTTCAACTGCTTAACGCATGTGTCGTGTTCTTTAGAGAATCGTATAAAAAAAGAATGGATGTTTGGGTCGATCACCAACAGAAATCTAGACACCAAAGATTAAATATTATTGATGAAACACGATGGTGAGTCAAAGAAAGTGCGTTAAAAAATATTTGAAAATTTTATGATCCAAACTCATCATTGTTCATTGAATTAAACGTTACAAGAACTAGCACATTCGGACGCATTTAATGCAAAAATCAGGGATACAGCTCAAACTTTACTAGATATGTTTATCAAGTTTGGCGGGACGGATGGTCGTGTAGTGTAGATACTCGACTGGGTTCGAAACTCGTTGAGAACCATGGGAATTTTTACAGGTGAAATGTGTTTTCAAAGTCGTCCCATAAGTCCACCCAGCTTAAAAAGGGTACCTGACTTTAATTAAATTAGGGAAGTAAAGGCGGCTGGGCGTTGTGCTAACCACACAATCCATTCATATGCCGAGGTTATAGAAACAGATGAATTCTACACTTCATATGCCCCGATGGCCCTTTAGGGCTAAGGGAACTTTACTTACTTACTTTATCAAGTTTGAAACGGTTGTCACTGCAAAACTATACTTAAGAATATTCCAGAACACAGGATCGCTTTCTAATTATTTACAAACCACCGGAATGGATGCACTGCAAGCATACCGTAATGTAGATTGTACTGTTAAGTTAGAAAATATTTCAAGAGATTTCGATGGTGTTTTCGACAGTCCTGGCCTAATAACAAGTTGGAAGAAGAAAATGTTGAAATTACCATTGAGGAAAATTTTTAACAGAAACGTTTACACAAACCAAAAGCGATGTCTGATGAGAGAAGAACGCACGAGGTAGTAGGATATAAAATGTCCTGTTTGCTGCTTTTCTGAACTACAAAATACAGTTTCTATGGACAGCATATCTTTACTGCATATAAACTTTTATTGACTCTGTCTTCTACCCAAGTAGCTTGTGAGAGATCTTTCTCTCAACTGAAGTACATTAAGAATCGCTTGCGAAGTTCATTGTCTTCTACACACCTTGAAGCTTTTATGCTTATGTCAACAGAAACCGATGTTTTAAGTGAACTGAATAATGACACAATTATAGATCATGTAGCCGAAACGGCACTCAGCTTAAAGAAGTTGCTTATACTATAAACACCATCACAGTGAATCCGAATAAATTGATTTATAACTTGAATTGGCGCATTCTTGTTATTTTATATACAATTATAAATTATATATGCGATTTATCGTGTTGTTTTTGTTATTGTATATTGTAATTAGTAAAGTGACCAATTACTTTGGAGGCCTCGGCCCTCAGGTTTGGATGGAAAAAAATTCACAAGGAAAATAAAATTCATGAAGATAGGGCTGTTTTTGTTTTTTTTTCCCGGGCCGCTTGAACTCCCCAGTACACCCCTGGTCTTTGTAATACAATTAGGTCCCGATCCGTAACATTAACACTTTTATAGTAATAGACACGTTAATATAAAAAAAAACAATGTTTTTTACTAAGTGATTTTAACAGTTTATAAGTAAAAAGTAAGATTAAGTATAACGGGATGTAAAATTTTGATAATCCTCTTTATTTCATTTAAATTTTAGGAGAAGAGCTGCCTGAATTTGAAACGGATGCTGGAAAAGAAGCACCAGAGTAAATTCAAACTATTCTATTACATGATATACAAAACTACATTTATTTGAAATATCTCAAACTCTTCGTCTTCATAGCTATTGTTAAACAAATCACACACATACACAGTTATGATCAGTGTAGACAAATGGTACGAGGATACTGCAGACATACATATATGTATGTCTGCAGTATCCTCGTACCATTTAACTCAAAACAGACCAACACGACTGTGCGTCAAACGCACGTTTGACGTCCTAGACACGACAGGCCATTGTCGTGTCGTGTCGTTTTTTGGCAAAACACACTGCCACGACGTGCGTTTTCTAAAGTATGCTCACTGACCTACACAGTTCAGCTAAAAATTCTCTTAAATTGACTGCACTCACCTAAACAACTTTTACATCCCTCTGAGTTAACATGAATAAATAAAATACATTCACCTTTTTAGGCCAAAGTTAATAATAAGATTATAATAATGAGAAAATATGGTTGATTCATATATGAATCATGGGGAACTGTAGGGTTAAGTAATCAAGTTATTTATTCATTTAACCAGGAACAGCATTATTCTAGTTCAGGGCTTCTTAAACTTTTGTAATTCATGACCCCATTTATGATTGCGAGTTTCTTGACGACCCCATTTAAAATATAAAAGAAAAATAAATTAATATTTTACAAGTTAAAAAACATTTTCTGTTAAATTGTATTTTTATCTCTCGCGACCCCAGAATTTTGCTACGCGACCCCATAGTTTAAGAAGCCCTGTTCTAGTTCTATACTTATATATAGATATACAGTTCTAAACTTAGGAACTGGGAGGACCTGGAGGGGGCTTGACCTCTTTGGGGACCCTGTATTTTGACTTTCTACATCATGATATGAAATAATGTACTTAATATTTAATGTAAAAAATGTTTGGGGGCCAGGTGGGGCATTCGAGTCAGTTTGGAACCCCCACTCTCTCCCTCCTGGTTATGCCTCTGTATATATATATATTCATTCATATATATATAGCCAATGTTGATTATAGAAAGAAAGCTATCATTATAGTATGATTATAGTATCAACATAGAGAAATGATGTACTTTTAACAACCAAATAACTTTCGGTGACAGTAACTTCGTTACTATTTAAATTATACAAATACTACTTAACTAAGCACCAAATTCAGCTCTATAAGACTACTAAGAGCTAAATTAAGCCTCCCTATAGGCTACTAATATATAAAAAAGCCTGTAATCCAAAGCACTCATTGTAATCCAAACAGATTTCCAAATAAGAAATAACGGAATCTCAGATGAAAGACTTTAAATATCCATACAAGTAAAGATATTCTAATGCTTATCAACTAATACTATTAGGCATCTTTATTTTTAAAATTATCAGATCGTTTTTGAGTCATGCAAAAACACAGCTCTTTTATTGGGCTAAGTAGTGTGTAATATATTTTAATATAAACAGTCAAACATATGATGCAGGAGTTGTCTTTTTTATTTAGAACTAAAAACTTTCTGAATTACAAAAATGCTTTATTTTAAAATAGTTGTAGGCTTTTGATATCTTGAAAATTTTTTTATCCTTTGATCATAAAAAGTATTGAATTTCTCATGCCATAAAAGGTTCTAGAGATAGTAAGTATTGTCACCTAAAACCATATAGAATTCTTTTTGGTTATACATGTATTCTTAAAGGCACAGAAATAACTTTTTTTAATGACAACATTTCAAAGTAAAAAAAATAATTGAATGATAAATTGCATCTTTATGATTTGGAGCAGCACACATTTTAATTAGCAATAAAAAGTAAAAATACTTTTGTGTTTAATAGTTGTTTTGCATTTTAAAAAATGTAAAAAAAAACAACTTTTTCTATAATCAAGATTGGCTATATATATTAATGAATAAGAAACAATAGTTACTTTTCTCAATATATGAATTTATTTAAATGTTGTTGCTTTATATTTAAAATATGAAGTATACGCATTCTTTAAATTTTGTCAGGTAAACGACCCGGAAGTTATAAAAAAAAAAACAACAACTATTCTTTCATCTTGAAACCGATTGACTTTTTTTTTTATAGATTTAATATTCACAACTGTCCTTTATACATTAGTTACATTTAATTCTTAATCTTTTTCGTTTAGAGGACAAATAGATGAATTCGATGTAAGAGGAGATAACTGGAATCTAGAGCAAGCAGACGTCAGCAATATAACAGAGTAAGTTTTGTTATTGTTTTATAATCTTTTCTTTAATGAAATACAACCTATAATAATACAAATTAAAATAACGAATTATTTCTGGAATCTCAAACTTCGTCCTATATATATATATATATATATATATATATATATATATATATTAATCTTTACGGAAAAAAAACAAAAGAATAATTATATCATACTATTATATTTATAAATTACCATTACTTCTTTTTTACATTTATGTCCATTTTTTATAAAGTTATTTTCTTAATTAGTTTTTTATTTTTTTTTATTTTATAGTTTTGTTAAAACTCTTTCCTTGCCCTCAGTAGTGCGCAATAAATAGGCTTTTCCCGTAAACCAGCGAACCTTATAAATTACTAGATATTAAGCCCGGCGTTGCCCGGGAAATCTAGGTGTAATGTTAAACCCCTTCCTAATCAATTTAATTAATTTAATTAGGTGCTGATTTATGCCACCTCCCTAATGTGCAGAAATGACATACATTTCATACGTCAAAAGATGTGGCTGCCATAACCAACAAACCATCATCAAAAAGTAATCCATCGAGGGAACAATAACCTCCATCCAGTACACAATGTTAACAAACTATAATAACTGAGCATGGTTATCAAATGCGCAGCCGATTTACGTGAAATCAAGTGCAGAATTATTATTTTTTTATTTGACTCACAGAGGATTTTTATTTTCAGCGTTTTGCCCTGAATTCTATTACTTTATCAAATACTATTGTTTTATTTATTTCTGTAGGCCGTTTATTTATAGAACGGATTCCCCACACACCGCCCGCCGCGACCCGTACAAGTTTAGCGCTTTATAATGTAGATGTTTTGACAGCTGTGACTTTGTGACGTAAGAGCAGCAGAGATGTGATGATGAGGCCGGCATTGTAGAATGGTGGCCCATTGTAGTTGTTGATTGTAAATAGATTATTAAATGCTGTGTTTTCTTGAACCTACGCCTGTGATTTAGCGAATTACACAGAGCATTTAACGATATTGAAAGAATTAAACTTGCTATTATTTTTTTGCACACATTAGTCTATGCCAGTCTATATAAAAGTTTAAATATATTTTTTTTATATCCAGCTGAAAACTAATCCGTAGTTGAAGTAAGTTTTCTTCTTTTGAATTGATCAGCTATATGTCAAATTACCAAGGGCCACAAGTGGGTTTTTATGCGTGCGTGTGTGTAAAAACGGATAATGATACAGTAGTCACCTTGTGTACACTAACAGTGATTTCAGTTGACATCGACATTGAGATGACAATGATTTAAAAATTAATTACTTAATTACTCATTGATATTTGGTGCTTTTTGTTGTATTTAGGTCACGCATAGAAGAATTTGATGTTAGAAATGATGTAAAACCATATCAGTCATCCACGACTAATAACGATCAGTAAGTTTATTCTCTCACTCTCTCTCTCTCTCTATATATATATATATATATATATATTTATATTAACCACATAAGAAATGACGTTCATTTCAAATCCATATCGGGTGTTCTTGAAAAATTGTCTTTTTTTCGTACGCTGCATTTGTATGACATTAAAAACAGCACTCATAAAAAAAAAACCGGTTCAGAAACCTAAAAGTGTTCTAAAATATACAATATATGATACTTTAGTAATGTCATGGGTTGTTTTTGTGTATTTAATTAATCAGCTGTATAATATATTATTTTTCTAAGGAACTTGTATAAAAAGGTAGTATGGTCTCTTCGGAGTTATTCTTGTTGACTGACTCTGGGAAGGTGTACGTGTTCAAAAGTTAAAAGAAATTTTTAGCATTAAAATGTTAATCTTGACCATCAAATTAAAAAAAGATAAGTTTTGTTTTTAAATGAAGGCTTAATATGATAATGTACATTACTAAACTTTCTTAAGTATCTAAGTTGAAAATTTGAGGCCTGCAGCTTTAGTAGTTACAGTTTTTTTAGTATAAAAATGTTTTTCTTGGCGAGTCTCGGCCTTCAAATTCTAAATAAAAAATATTTTTGTTTTGTTTTATTTTTTAATAGGCAATAAACAAAACACATCAAAGTATTTACGTTGGAAATTTGGAGTATATACATTCTATAGATAAAAAACTGTGCAATTTTATCTGCAGCTCATTGAGACTTTGGTCAAAGTTTTTTATATTCCTTATGTTATGTAAAAGTGACCCCCCCTTTTTTTATACCTGAAAAAAATTATATCATTCTAAAGACATAGAACCACTAAGTGTGAGGTATCATTGGAAAGCTTGCAACCAGCTCTATCGAATTAAACATATTAAACTTTTATATTACTGTTTGAATTTTCTCATCGTCATCAGAAAGTGCTAATGTTACTAATGTTAGACTTATAATTAGTCTTAGTAGGCTAATTACTTGAAGCGGAGTAAAAAACAAACTAGTACAGCAGAAAACTAAACTTGAGATAAATTTGAATTCATTTAAGATACATTTGACAATTGGACTTAAAACTGATCACTTGACTTATTACATCGATATGTGTTGTGATGGTTTTTGGTCATTGTGTGACTTGGCTTTGCTGTCTCGATACATAGTCGAGTCGTGTGATACCGAACTTAATACAAACTTTTGATAATGATATTGATTAAAACAAATGTAATAATTGTGTATACTACATTTTTTTATATTATTAGTTTGTATCAGTGGGCGAGAAGCAGTTATTTATATTATTAAACAAAATACTTTAATACCCCATCCCCATGGCTTCGACACTTAGTCTTAGTATTTCTCTATTTAAACACTGTCTAAATCTAAAATGTTTCACAAATAGTTATTTTTGTGATTACTACGTATTTTTTTCAGCATGATATAATTCACTTTTCTCTTTAAATTTGAATAATTTTTTGCACAATAAAACAAATATTTTATAAAATTTCATTGTTTTAGTAATTGAATGGGTGTCGTCAGGGCATCCATTTTGTATTGTTTACAATGCGTTTTTCAGAAGGTGCGTCAAAAACGCAGACACGCACGACAGACGACGTGCCGGTCTGTGTTATCGCTCTTAAAGATTGGTTCGTGACGTCACACGGTTTTCATACGACTGACGCATGACGCATAGCGTCAAAGAAAACGCAGCGGTGTGTTTTGAGTTTAAGCGTTTATATTTTTTAGAAGCTATTTATAGGTAAATACATTCTACTTATTAGGGTCATTTAGACATTTACTAATCATAAAAGGATTCATTACATATCTTTTGTAGATCTATTTGTCTTCTTCTGTTAAATCATGATAATACTGTCAAATGCAGACCTAGTAAATATACCAAACAATAAAGATAATAAAACCTGTTGCCATTCTATAATCTTACTGAGATTATGAGAAAATTATGTTATCAGTTAAATACATTTTTAGTGGGACAGATGGCCAAGTGGTGTAGATGCTTGACTGTCATGGGTTTGATCCCCCTTGAGAAAGTCAATTTTCCCAGGTCCTTGTGAAAGTTGGTTCAAGTCACACAACTTTGGGTTCCTGACTTTAGTTATTGTAAGGAGCAGAATCAAACACTGAGGTTATTTTAATTTTGTTCACAACATAAAAGAAAATAGAATCTCCAACGTTGAACATAAGTCTAAACCGTAGATGTACCATAATCTTTCTTGTTTGATTTAATAACAAAAATTTTTTAAAGGAATGATCAGCTTAAATAACGGATGTTTGATATATTCCAGTTTATTAAAGTTTGTTAAAAAAAAACAACAACATTGATTTCAAATACATTACAATGATACAAAATAATGTAGGTGGAAACAGTTTTCGTTCCACCTTAAATAATAGAAAAAATGTTGAGATGTTAGATGTAGTTTTCGTTGTTGTGTTGCAGTATTTAGTATGCAGTACTGCAGCGTATAGTATTGTGTGTAGTAGTGTAGTATTTTTTGTAGAGTTGTAGAATTGTAGGGTTGTATATTTGTATCATTGTAGTGTTGCAGCGTTTCAGCGTTATATATTTATATCATGGTTGTTTTTGTAGCGCTGTAGCTTTGTAGAGGTGGTGCTGTAGCGTTCCAGCGTGGTGTTGTAACGTTGTATATTTGTATCATTGTATCATTGTTGTGTTGTAGCGCTGTAGCATTGTAGAGTGTGGTGTTTTAGCGTTCCGGCGTGTGGTGTTGTAACGTTGTATATTTGTATCATTGTATCATTTTTGTGTTGTAGCGCTGTAGCATTGTAGAGAGTGTGGTGTTTTAGCGTTCCAGCGTGTGGTGTTGTAGTATTGTAATGTTTAGTGTTGTAGTTGGTTATGCTTTGACTTTTTTCTCTGTTTGTTTAGAACAGTCTATAATGACTGCTGAACAAGTTGAAATTATTCTCTCACAAATCTATATCTTGTATGGCTGAATAGAGAACGTTGAAGAAACCTTCCTCGTTGTTGTGACTTCCATCTTTAGTCAGCATCTGTAAAGGACTCCCTGCTCGCCGTCTCTTCGATCTAACGAAGACAACCGCGGCGATTGAAGCAGCACCAATCAACACCAATGACCCAAACTCACAATGAGAGCGGTGTGAGTCTTGGATAACGAGGGGTCACTGACATCGGGCTTTAACATTAAGGTCGTGACATTGACGTGATCAGGTGAACGTTGAAGATTGGTCGCTGAAGATGTCGGCGAATGACGTAAAATTGACGCTGTCCTTGGACGCAGATGACGAAAAATTGACTATACCAGTGGTAGTAGATGGCTGGTCACCGTCGAGGTCTGTAAATAGTCAATATGGACACTGTCTCTGGGTGGAAATGATGAGACACCGACACTTCGAGTGCTCGTTGATGTGCTCAGAGATATGCTCTGTGATGTGCTCATTGATGTGCTCGTTGATGTGCTCATTGATGTGCTCGTTGATGTGCTCGTTGATGTGCTCGGTGATGTGCTCGTTGATGTGCTCGTTGATGTGCTCGTTGATGTGCTCGTTGATGTGCTCATTGAAGTGCTCGGTGATGTGCTCGTTGATGTGCTCGGTGATGTGCTCGTTGATGTGCTCGTTGATGTGCTCGTTGATGTGCTCGGTGATGTGCTCGTTGATGTGCTCGTTGATGATGTGCTCGTTGATGTGCTCAATGATGTGCTCGGTGATGTGCTCGATGATGTGCTCGTTGATGATGGGTCCGGCCGGTCGCTGACGCGGTATGTCAAAGTAGAAATATTTGACAATGAGTTTGGAGGTCGTTGGTGATAGATTACGGACGCCTTGTGTGACTGACTCAGTTTTATATATAGCTGAAATAGGAGACCAACAAACATAGCAAAGCGTTAATAATTTATAAGGAAAGTATGCCAGTAAAAATACTACAAAGAGTAGTAATAATACTAGTTACATGACACATTAACCTGACTGTATTGCAGAATAAGTTCTAAAATACGCAATTCTAAAATACACTTTAAAGTTTTTAGTCTGTGCTTTCTGAGTCCTGAAGGTCTTCAAGTTGCGATCTCTTCAGAACAGATGATTTGTTTACATCTGGAAACTCTTTACGATGCTGTGCAACAATTTGAAGCGAACTACTTTTCCCTTCTCTGATTTGGTGAGAGATGAGTTGAATGATGACGCCAGTGCAATTCCCCGCTCGGCACAGTCATAGACAACTTTCAAGGAAAAGACCACTGCTGTTGCCTTCTGAAAGGATGGAGTTTGTTGCGGGTGGAAGCATCAGTCATGGTGTGAAACGGAGAGCATTAAAGAAGAGCAGCGATGACGAGGTCACAAAATCCTTGAATGTCACATTATGAAGTGCTGAAGGATCATTTGTGCTGCGGATGTACCTTTCTTCTTTCTGGAGATTTCTTCATGGTGCCCTCAAGCAAGCAGCAAGGCTGTTTTCTCATCCACTGAGACAGTTTTGAGAAAAAAGAAACAGAGGAATGAGTTCTTCACCTAAGGTACCAGAGATGTTGGCCAATCGTTTTCAATTCAGTCTGAGAAATGAAGGTAGAAACATTCTTATAATCAATAAGAAGCTTCTGAAATCCAGATCATTCAGAGTAGCGCCTGCTAGAATGTGACACTGAATCCAAGCTTTAATGTAAATGAGAATGCAAAGATAACAAATTCTGCAATTGATCTGTCCTCATGCTTAGTTAGCATGAATTGATAGCGGAAGAGATAAATCTTCATGATGTAGACTATTTTAGACATACACATTGCATGGTGATAAGCTCCTGGAACACGAAAACGCACAGCAAGGGGGGATTCTCCCATGAAGATAAGATTCAGGGTAAGAAGTTCTTTTAATCTTCACGTGGCAAATATCTTGAGTTGTCTTTTATTTGGAGGATCTTGGAACAAAATGTGATGACCTTTTATTTTAATAGCTTGAGATTTTGCACCAGTCGAACATCGTGGCAGATACTAAATTCTGCCTGTCTTATATTTTGCAAAAAGTCTTAAAGCGCTTGAATAGCAGCACATCCAGTCCGGATTGTACTACTCCTAAATGTCTAATTCAAGACGGCTGTGTTTGTAAACATACCATTGACCAGTAGGCTAAATTAGGGGAAGTACATAGCTCATTACACATTGGCATGTCCACTGCACAGTATACAAGCAAAGAAATATGACATGAAAAAATTGTACCAACTAACTGCCAGACGGGTGTGTTTGTAAACATACCATTGGCCAGTATGCTCAATTAGGGGAGATACCTAACTCAATCGACTTTGGCATGTCAACAGAACATTATACAAGCAAAGAAATAGTTCATGAAAAATAGTATCAACAGCCAGACGGCTGTGTTTGTAAACGCATACCGTTGGCCAGTAGACTCAATTAGGAGAAGTACCTAACTCAATAAACAGGAGTTGTGTCAACTTTTATGACAGTTAAATAAACAACTCTTTTCGACCTAACAATTATAACTAAATGAGTGAAATGTATACAGCCGCAACATTTGATCTATAACACTTGATTTTATAACTAAATTGAAATGCGCACCGGTGAAGCTTGCTATTTATATGAAAATCAAAACTTTAGAGATTTCTTGTATTTCCCAGAACCTTCTCAAGTTTTCCACGTTTTCCAGAAGCTTCTAGAAATAGGAGAGCTAATTCGGGAGGGTACTTTGCCTGCTACGAGCATTGCCATCCTGACCGATGCGCTCTCTGTTCTCCGGCTGTAAAGGACGGGAGAATGGCCGCTTCTGCTGGAAGTCATGCTGATGGCGATACAGGGTCTTCACGTCCCAACATCATGTGCATGTGACCCTTCAATGGGTTCCCGGGCATGTGGACGTGCCCTGGAAATGAGCGGGCAGACTGCATTGCCAAGGCAATCAACAGTCGACAAACCCAAATCGCTGCCCGTGGGTGCACGAAGAGCTCATTCAGGCGGCGCGTGCCAGAATCTGTCTCTTTGGAAAATCAAAGTGGTTCTCGAGCTGGGACCATGGGGTGAAAGGAAGAAATGTCCTGAAGTTTCTAGAATGGCAGTTCAAAACCAACCCGTGGTGACAGCTTAGGAGAATCGAGCAGGCGCTAATTGCCCAGTTCTGTAATGGGCACTGTCCTATTAGCGCGTACTTTGGGAGGTTGTTAATGTCAGCGTCCTTTGCAGGCATGCAGGTAGGTGGAGAGCCATATGATCATTTTGCTTTTCGAGTGTCCCGGATTGGCGGACCACAGGGTGGACCAGTCCGAAAGCTTGCTGGCCATACGGCTTTATGGCAGTCTCCAGATGTTGAGAGACACAGCAAGTCTGATCTCACGGGCTCTAAGAGACTAAGTCTCAGCCCGCAGTTATACTGAGAGAGTTCAGAGAAAGAGGGAGAGAGAGAGATTTCTTGAATTTCCCAAGGCAGCCTTCTTAAGTTTTTCCACGTTTTCAGAAGATTCTGAGCCTTCTAGAGATTTCATAGAACCTTCCAGAATCTACTAGAGTTGTATAGATTTTCTAAACTTTCCAGAACCTTCTAGTATTTTCTGTATGCTTTATATGGTTCATGCTCACATTCTAAATTCATTCAAAAAGTGATTCAAAATTTTAGTGTTGATGAGGCAATACTAAGTAAAGTCATAAATTAATTAATTTTTTTCTGTCTTATTTTGAAGTCAAAGGAAACACAAAAAAACTAATTGCTCAAACAAATTTGAGAAAAAATATATACTGGCTAAATTCCTGCACTTTGCAGTGGATGATTACTGCCCAAAAATGTTATACATCGAAAATGAATCATTTGTAAAATGAGTTAACATTTAGCAAACCACATTTTCCTACGTCTGACACACTTCATTTTGAATATTTTGTCACAACTTGTTGCGGTCAGAAAACCATTACAGTTTCATTATCTGTTTGACTGGCAGTAAATTTATAAACATCAATGTCACCTAATAAATAAATAAAATTAAAAATAAGAATGGCCGGTGATCAACCTCCAACTCCAAATTTCGAATTCTCTATCCAAATATTTTTTTTACCTGTTGACTTGTTTATACCGTGACTTATTATACCTGCAACCATTTAAGGCCAACCATGTCAACGGAAGAAGGACCAGCTAAATTAAAGGAGACTGTCGGATTCAGCTTTTAAAATGAAAAAAAAATCTGAATCCCCAAGTATAATGATAATTAACCAGAGATTTCTAAAGTCGGGCATTTCAACTTAGATGATTACGTCATTTCAAAAAAAAAATTCAAGCATAATTTTGATCCCATATATTCCTATACTTTTCAGTAGAATCCCATAGAAATGTTTCTGGGCATTCGTTGGTGTTGTCAACGTTGGGAGGGTACGTCCTATATTATTTTGTATTAAAAATAAACAATTTATGTTAAGATGTAAAGATACCTCTCATCTTTTTCTAATTAAACAATGTTATCGAGTAATCTAATGCTGGTATTCATCTATACGTAATTTTTTTGCTGCACAATTTATTCTACAGTTTTTAAAAAAAAGTTGGAAGTAACAAAACATGTAATAATCTATTTTAGAAAAACAGAAATGTTCTATTTTGTTTAGTAATTACTTTAGAAAAAAGATTAATAATTAGAAATATGTTTTTCCGTCGAGTTCGTAAAAAAAAATCAGTTCCTTTTTTTTTTTTTTTATTTAAACAAATATGAACAACTCTGTTATCAACAACCAAGCCTTACCCTGTGCTGAAAAATACTTAGCTACAGTATCTCTACACCACAATCACTTGTTTGTATATTAGTCACACACAAACACGCAAACCCTAACCCACACATGCGCGGTACCTGGAACTGTCCCCCACCCCACCCCACCCCCCATGTTTAATCTCCTTTCCAGTTATACTGTTTGACTGCAAACATATGTCACAAATCATTGAAGGTGTTGTAGTTTATATAAACACAGTATTATGACTAACGTACTCCGTATTATTTTTCCGGGGTACGGATATAGATGCATATTTTTTTGTTTTCGGGGCCAGGGGTTAGGGTTAGGGTTAGGATTAGGATTAGGGCTAGGATTAGGGATAGGGTTAGTATTAGGGTTAGTATTAGGGTTAGGGTTAGGGCTAGGATTAGGATTAGGGTTAGGATTAGAGCTGGGTTAGGATTAGTGTTAGGGTTAGGGCTAGGGTTAGTAATAGGTTAGGGCTAGGATTAGGGTTAGAGCTGAGGTTAGTGTTAGAGTTGGAAGCAATATCTATAGACGGACCCGAAAAAAATACAGAGTCCGTCTGCCGCGCTTGCGCACATCTATATCCGAATCCCGGAAAAAAATAATATGGAGTACGTTAGCCGTTGCCGGAGCCACTGCGTTATATACATTATCTCTTATGAGCGGATTCTATGCGCTGATGCTTCGTCATGGCTGGTTTATAGTAGTTGATATTTAAGATATATTGTAGATATATTGTGGAGATAGTGATTCCCAACATTGTTTTCGATGAGGATCGGTCAACATAATGATAATTTCCAATTAAACCGCTTGAGTGGGGGTGTTGATTTTAGATGGTTTTGATTTATAAAAGAAACTGTCGCTCACATCCGATAAGCTTCTGGTTAACCTCTCTTTCATGGAAAGTCGTGCAATCCAAAGATAAATACACTACAGTAAATAAAAAGGAATGGTGTAATATTTATTTTGTTGGGCGCTCAGTACCATTCAATCCACGGAAATTTACCGGATCGCGGCCCGAGGGTTGGGGGACCATTGTTGTAGATTATGTTGTAGATGAAACTGATATCATATAGTTGGCATTTCACAATTATATTTTGTGCTGCACCCTGCAAAACCTTCGTATAAGAGTTATATCCCCTTAGTCTTGATCGGTAGGCTAGGTTATTCTGGGTTTCGTGTAGATCCGATTTTTTCATGTTTGTATTTAAACAGGAATCATGTTGTATTAGTGTTTACTTTCGATTTTACGCTGAACCCAAAATCGGTATTATTTTATTAGATAATTGATGTATTTTTTGGACGGAAGTGATGTAATTCTTAAAATCGTTTATGGATTATTTGTATGGTATGTCTATCCCCCGACCTATTCTTTGTATGATGCGTCTATCTCACGACCTATTCTTTGTATGATGTGTCTATACCACGACCTATTCTTTGTATGATACGTCTATCCCGACATATTCTTTATGATGCGGGTCCTCAGTTTAATACTCATCCTATTCAAGTCATAATAACTACCTCAAAGGAGTGCGAAAATATGTCTTAGAATACCCCTAAAAACTAAGTCTGCGAAAAAAAAATGTACATACTCTCATTATGAACAGTTCTTAACTTTTCAAACCCGATTCTTGGTCACGTGATTTGATGACACGTCACTGCTAGCTGGCGACTTTTTATAGTTCTTTAAAGAAGATTGTTAGTCGCTATGTGTCCCCCAGTAACGTTTCCCGTACTCTGGTGTACGCGCACCATCGGTTGAGAACTGCATTATTACGTCATTGGTAAATTTTATATAAAGATATAAGTACCTTTTTCTTACAGGGATTAAAATAATAGGTCATGTAGCCAGCCCGGTAGCGTGAGAATTCTACTACAGCAGGGGCCAGGCGTTCTACAGCAGAGGTCGGTCAATAGCAGGGGGGGGCGGAGTAATAAATTTTACTAAGTAGAGCAAACAAGAAAGAGAGGAGCCAGACAAAACGCAATGGGGGGAAGCGGCCGCTGACCCCTCCCCCCCGCACGCACGCTACAGGCCTGCATGAAGCTGACTTACGACAAACATAACAGAAACGACGATAAATTGTCCTCGGATTACCACTCGCCCATTTGGTGTACACAACACGTGATTCGTCCAACCAATGAAATGATGAGCCTATTACATTTCTGTGTTTCAGGCCAATCCAGATGTCCATGTTCAGTTTTGAAGTCAACGAGTTGACCAGATCTGTCCTAAGAATAAATATAAGATATTTCAACATATGTCTAAGAATAAATACCGTATTTCCCCATGTACAAGCCACCCCTTTTTTCCATAATTTTCAAGCCCAAAAAGTAGGGGCTGGGTAATAGTGATTTTCATGAATCTTGAATTGTATTTCTTTGTAAATTTTCTCAAAAATTGGGGGGGGGGCTTATACAAGGGGGTGCTTACACATGGAGAAATACGGTGTATGTCTAAATCTGTCTAAGAATAAATATATGTCTAAATCTCTATACGAATACAGAAATGTCTCAATAGTCTAAGATAAAATATGTCTAATTATGTCTAAGAATAAATATATGTAAATCTGTCTAAGAATAAGGAAATAATGTCTAAACCTGTCTAATAATAAACATATGTCTAAATCTATATAAGAATACAGAAATGTCTCAATATGTCTAAGATAATATTTCTAAATATGTTTAAGAATAAATATATGTATAAATATGTCTAAGAATAAACATACCTTATATCAGAGTGTTTTGATCTAACAGTACAGCTCATGATAAACTATTCCGGGCAAAATATATAACTTACAAATATACAATTTTCAATTTTAATATTTACATTTCACTTCCTGTCATAATCCAGAGCTGATTGTTTGCATAAATTATAAAATTATATAACAGGCAATGAAAAATCTCATTTTTCTTTTAAAATTAAACTGCAATAAATGCTAAATAAACAAACATTGCCTATATCTGTTGAAGCTAAAAGTGTGTAGATTATACAGATTTTTTTAATTATTCAAGTGTGTTTGTATATTTTGTGAAGCTATTTGTCGCTCCATTTGAGTTTCATGTGACATAATGAACTTTTGTTATTTTGTTATTTTTTTATCCATAAAAATTTGTCAGATCTAAAAATTTCCGTGCTTCTGCTAAAAAACAACAACATTAAAATACATGTACAATACTTCTTAGGAAATATTAAAATAACAAATACTAATATTGATTAAAATAATTAATTTTGATTTTGTCAAATGAATGGGATCTATCTCAAGGTAATTGCATTCCCATTTAGCTCTAAAAATAAATAGGTTATTGAATTGACCAACAATATATTTGACCTAATCGATAAGGCCTCTGATTCACGGTTTGTGTGCGTTCCTTTTGTTTTATAGATGGCTATTTTCCAACATGCATTTTCATAAGTGTTTTAAAATATATCATCAATTTGGATTTTCGTTTCTATAATAGTAATGTAATACTTGGCATAAATTCGAACATGTAATAAAATTATATGAAACTAAATTGTTACAAATTCTAAATTTGACATTAAAGTGTCATTTTAAATTTGATCACAAATTTTTAAAAAAAAAAAAAGAAAGTTCATCTTGCAAAAGGTTTGCGGAGTACATCTAGACATTTCATATTCCTGTTAAACCTTTCTTTACAAAGGATACAAATGGGTTATAGTGACATATTTAGTTGTATGACAATAACTCCTAAAGGTCTAATGAAGAAAACTATTCTAATTGTTAGCCAAACGGGTGGGGTGGAGGAGGAGACAACTCTATCTGAGGCCAGCTGCTGGTCAATGTTGGTTGATGGTGGCCCGTGAAATGAGATCATTAAGTCACTGACCAGTACACTTACTGTTGGCAACCCCATTGTATGAAACTAGCCCAAGGCACCGTACACCACTAGGGTCGCCTTTGCATTTCATGTATCTGTTATAGATCAGTTTTACTTAAAGTGTGGAGACCATTTACAATCAAAAATTAATTGATGAAATTAATTTGCTTCACTCCTCGTTACCTTTCTTTTTTCTCTGTATATATATTATTATAAAACTAATCTTTGTAAATCTAATGAAGTAAAAAGAGAAAACATTCTCTTTATACAGTATACAGTCAATGAGTCTTTTATTCTGTTTAAATATTGTATTGGTTTCTCGGCAGATGGTAAAAAAAAACCCAGATTATAGTGGTGTCTCCGCGGGATAAAACTGTTGTCGAAGTGGAAAACGTAAAAGTGTGAGAAACGCAGTTATAGTTCGTAAAGATGAAAGACAGAAACGATATTTAAAAAAAGAAAAAAAAAAAAAAGGAAACAAAACTTCAACATCGAAACTAAAAACAATTTGCATTAGAATGCTACCTAACTTTAAGAATAATTAGGGTATTAAATAACTTTAAGAACAATTAGGTGCTAAATAGCTTTAAGAACAAATTATGCGTTTAAAAAAAAAAAAGATTCACTAACAGAAAATGTATGAACAAAGTATTTTAATAAAAAATTAATGCTGTAAATTGGTTTATACAAGTATGTTCGTATAACTTTATTTACTAGTAGGCTACTAGATTTATTTATTTATTTCAAAATGGTTTTTTATATTATATTAAAATGTATCATTATTTTATTTCTCAAAGAAGGAATCAAAATTTTATTTCTTTCTAAAATTAATAACTTATGTTTCATCATTGATGCCATAATTAAATGTAGCTGTATTGAAGTAGATCGTTTTTACTTTTGGTGCTCTTATAACATCAGTACTCCTGTCATGGTGGAAGCTTAGCTAACTGTTATCATAACTCTATTCCATGGTTAAAGGAACTGTGTTGCGGGGTTATTGGAACTGTTTTGCGGGGTTGTGGAACTGTGTTGCGGGGTTATTGGAACTGTGTTGCGGGGTTGTGGAACTGTTTTGCGGGGTTATTGGAACTGTTTTGCGGGGTTATTGGAACTGTGTTGCCGGGGTTATTGGAACTGTGTTGCGGGGTTATTGGAACTGTGTTGCGGGGTTATTGGAACTGTGTTGCGGGGTTATTGGAACTGTGTTGCGGGGTTATTGGAACTGTTTTGCGGGGTTATTGGAACTGTGTTGCGGGGTTATTGGAACTGTGTTGCGGGAGTTGTGGAACTGTGTTGCAGAGGTTATTGGAACTGTTTTGCGGGTTATTGGAACTGTGTTTGGTTATTGGAACTGTGTTGCGGGGTTATTGGAACTGTTTTGCGGGGGTTATTGGAACTGTGTTGCGGGGTTATTGAAACTGTGTTGCAGGGTTATTGGAACTGTTTTGCGGGGTTATTGGAACTGTTTGCAGGGTTATTGGAACTGTGTTGCGGGGTTATTGGAACTGTGTTGCGGGGTTATTGGAACTGTGTTGCGGGGTTATTGGAACTGTGTTGCGGGGTTATTGGAACTGTGTTGCGGGGTTATTGGTACTGTATTGCGGGGGTTATTGGAACTGTGTTGCGGGGTTATTGGAACTGTGTTACGGGGTTATTGGAACTGCATTGCGTAGTCGTCGGAACTGCATTGTGGGGTTATTGGAGCTGTTGCATGGTCGCAATGGCAGCCACACCCAACACCCGTTCAACGGATCCTACAGAAACTGCAGATTTTCCTGACTCGTGGATTATAATGTATTCAATATCAACATAACTTTTTTAAAATATGTTAATATAATCTATCCCTGATTATTTCTATCAATTCAACACTAATCAAAGTCGATGTTATAAAATCTAATACTATATCTTACACTCACAATGTACAAAAAAACATGACGTCAGTCACAAACTAGTTAATAAAACAAACGTTTTCTGGTTTAAAATTTAACTCTATTTTAATTCAATTTGTATCTATTACACAGCTCTTCAGTGCAAATTGATTCTTTCAACAACAGCTCTTCAGTGGAAGTGATCCTTTCATTCAACAGCTTGACTCACCTTGACCTTGTTCCTGAGCACTGTTGATACTAGCCAGTTGAACTTTGAACTCGGAAGACATTTTGGAACATGCTTCTTTCTTTATTCCAATCATAGACTGGCTGATTCCCTAAACCACCAATGCAGTAACATTTGTTGATCTTATCTTTAAAATAAAATTAATAACCATTTCAGTAAAGTAAACAAAAAAATTAGACACTGACTTTTGTTATATTTATTTACTATGCAGTTTGTAAATGAAAATTGTCTAATAATTATTTCCAATAAAACTTTTATTTAGAAAGGAAAGATTTGATAGACATACTTAGTCCAAGGTATTTTATTATTTTTAATTTGTCATTTTATAAACTATAATTTACACTATTATAAACATATTTTTTATCTTGTTTAATTGTACAAGTTTATAAAAAAAAATGAAAATAGCGCAAAAGGTAAACATAATTTAAAAAATCTCTGTGTCTGCACAGTAACAAGCAGTGCTATTACTTAAAACCATGATCTCTTTCTGCATTTTCACATTTTTATATGCAATACCTAAAGATTTTAGCTCAAGACTCGATAAGAATTCATTTAATTAGGTCAAACAGTTTGCACCATCAATTATGTGTTTGTTGAATAAAATAGTTCAGCAGCCGATACTGAATTCAACTCAGAGGCTAAAGATGAGGTTCAATCCCTGTTAAAGTAAAACATATTCACCGCTGACCTAGAGAGGAGAATGGAGCCAACAAGTCTATAAACCCAACAGTCTATAAGCCCAACAGTCTATAAGCCCAACAGTCTATAAGCCCAACAAGTCTATAACCCCACAAGTCTATAAGCCCAGCAGTCTATAAGCCCAACAAGTCTATAAGCCCAGTCTATAAGCCCAACAGTCTATAAGCCCAACAAGTCTATAAAGTCAACAGTCTATAAACCCAACAGTCTATCTACTCAACCAACAAGTCTATAAGCCCAACAGTCTATAAGCCCAACAGTCTATAAGCCCAACGGTCTATTGTTGTGTACATTTGTTCCTTCACATTTAGTTAAAAGTAAACAAAAACAATCTCAATATCGAGTATCATATATAATAATACTCATTTCCAGTCTGCGTTAAATCGAAAGTAAAAAATTAATACAACAGTATTCCAGTTTAAAATACAATCATGAAAAAAAATCGGATCTGCCCGAAACCAAAAATAATCTAGCCTACCGATCAAGCATAAGGGTATAACTCTATGCAAAGGTTTTGCACGGTGGAGCTAGTTTTAGTGTATTTTCAAGTAGTTGAAACCAAGATTGGTCTAACATGGAATAATATCTATTTGGTTTTACTGAAAGAATGAAGTTTCACCTGAGCCAACGAATCCAGCTGGACAACCTTTCTGAATGCGTGGTGTTGTAGATGGAACTGTTGTACTTGTTGTATCGTTCAGTTTTTTACAAACATACTGCACTTCATCGCCACAATAAACACTGTACCATCCCTCTGTTGAACATAATGTGTATTACGTAAAATGTGTAGATAAAAATCTCTTAGATCAAATCAACCACTCATGGTCGTTTTATGGTGCCCTTCTTTCATCATCATCCGCACCATAGCCGATAGTTCAATGGCCATGGAGGCACCACGGGTGATATAGCGGGAACTTTAATCGTGACCTGAAATATTCATTGGTCGTCACCAGAGAGTAAACCAAGGGAACCCTAAGGTCGCCAGTCGAGCTCTTTACCACTCGACCATCCGTCCATCCCTCTCTCTCCCCCCTTCCCTCCTCTCACCTCCCCTGCCCCCTCTCTCTCACTTTCCTCCTATTTCTCCCATCCTCTCTGTCCCTCTCCTTCCCTCCTCTCCTCCCTAACCCTCTCTCCCTCCCTTTCTTCCTCCATCCTTCCACCTCTCTCTCCTCTTCCTCCCTCCCTCATTCTATCTCTCCTCCTACCTCCTCACCCCCTTTTATCTCCTCTCCCACCCTCCTCTCCCTACCACCCCTTCTCCCTCTCTCCAGCCCTCCCTCCCACCCTCTCCTTTCTTTCCCCCTTTCTCTTTCCTTCCTCCCTTCTCTCTCCCTCCCCCTCTCTCCCCCTCTCTAATCCCTCCTCTCCCCTCCCTCCCTCCCCTCCCAATTCCTCCCTTCCTCCTCTCTCCTGCCCCTCTCTTTATCTCCTCCCTCTCCCCCTCTCCTCCCTCTCTCCCACCCTCTCTCCCCTCTCTCCCACCTCTCTCTCCCTCCAGATTTCAAGCACCAACCCCCTCTCTCCCTCCTTTCTCCCTCCCCCTCCCTTTTCACCTCTCCCTCCCCCTCTCTCCCTCCTCCCTCCCTCCCCTCTCCTTCTCCCTCCCTCATCTCCTCCCTGCCCCCCTCACTTTATATCTCTCCCTCCCTCTCTCCCACCCTCCCTCTCTCCCCTCTCCCACTCTCTCTCCTCCCCCTTCCTTTCTCTCTCTCCCTCTCCTGCTCCCTCTCCCCTGCTCCCTCTCCCATCTCCTCCTCTTTTCCCGTCCATCCCCTCCTCCTCTCTCTCTCCCTCCTCCTCCCTCCTACCCTCCTTTCCTCTCTCTCCCCTGCCCCCCCCTCTCTCTCTCTTTATCTCTCTTTATCTCTCTCTCTGTACCCCCTCTCTTCTATATATACTTATTATAGTCACATCGCTTCTAAAACTTCTTCATTCACCTTCCCCTTAACCACAATCAGAGAGCAGCAAACAACAATTTTGGGATCACAAAGGCACTAACACAGCACCAGCGCAAGTTCATCTTGATCATCGGGAAATGACGTCACAGAGAGGAATTTATTTATGAAAATGTTGAGATTATTTTTAATAGTAAATATTAAAATAAAAAAAAATTGTCATAATTGAATCACCCATCCGATGAAACGAAGCCTCGTCCTATGTCCCTTCCCCGCAAAATTGTATAATAATAAATTTCACGTTATTATTATTTTGATCCGAGTTATAAGCAAATGATAAGACATACACAACAGATGCGTCTTATAAGTATAGATATATATATACTTATATATATATATATATATATATTATAAGCAGAATCTGACATAACTACGATGAGCACGGTATTAATAATATTATCTTTACCTTGCTTATTTGACTGACCACTGGCATAAAGGCCTGATGAGACGCAACCTGTTTAACAATAGTTTGAAATTTATTTTTAACAAAGCATGTACTTTGTGAAGTATTTTATCATTTCTGTTTTACATTGGCAATGTCTTTCATTACATAGGGCCATACACCATTTACATAAGGTCACATACCATTTATTATATGGTCATAATGTTCATCATATATATTAAGAACGTTATCTACATATAATAATGTTCATTATTAATATATTCGTAACAATCATCTTAATTTGGTCATAATGTTCATTTACATATGGTCATAATGTTCATTTACATATGGTCATAAGTCATAATATTCATTTACATATGGTCATAATGTTCATTTTCATAGTTCATAATGTTCATTTATATATGGTAATAATGTTCATTTACATATTGCCATAATACTCATTTACATATGGTCATAATGTTCATTTACATATTATCATAATGTTCAATATTTCTACATATTAATCAATACAAAATATAAAGAATATGCTATTTTTATCGATGCGCCTTAAATATTGGGTAATTGTAATGAAATTATTTGTTTTTCAATGTTTCACTAAACACGTGTTTGTTTAAATACAGATGTCGTTAATTATGATTCTTCCCACCCGCGGAGAGAACATCTGAAGACTTTGATTCATATGTGTTTCATATTTCCTCGAGTGTTTTCATGTCAGGTAAAATATACACACTGCAATACTATTACTAATACCACTATCAAAAATGAAATAGTTGTTGTTTGCTCAGTTGATGACATTCTTTTGTTACTGTTACAACTCTTTAAAAATTCTGTCTGCGGAATTAAACAACACACAGGCTGGTGCAATTCTAGAGAGTTTACTATCTTTTTAACACATAGACAACGACAATAACATCACGACCATCTTCAAGCAGGCTTCCCATTGCCACTGTCTCTACCGCCGTCATCAGCGTTCAATATCCTTTCGATGCACAGTGCAGACCAGGGAAGTCGTAACACTGTCTCCTCTGAATCTGTCCGTCCCGGACAGGTCAGTTCTCTACAACAGTCTGTCCACGATGAACCACTTTCATCTGATGCGAGTGTTTTGCATTTTGCATACTGACGTCGATTTCGATGTTTTATTTTCTTGAAACCAGAATGTAGTTCCTCGAGACGATCTCAGTCCATTGGCATAATCTGCTCCATGGAGGGAGCGTTCTGGGAAGCCCGAAACAAAGGGGTCACACAGTGAGCTCCCTGCCTTTAAACACTCATCGCTGATGGTGGGTGATCCATCGTTTTGCGAGGTTGCTCGTCGTGGTTTTATGCGTACGGTGGCAGGCAAGCCATTAGCCGTCTGATCTCCTGTCATAGTTCTGGTGCTGCTGGACGCGATATTTGGTAGATCGGGGTGTTGTATCCTCTGGACCAGCTTCGGGACTCGGCTTACCTAGCAGGCGCAGCGCGGGGTCGCTGGCCTCATTGGTGCTGGGCCTGTTGAGTGCTAGCTTCATTGGCCGCTGCCGGGCCTTCATTAGCTGCGGACCCCGGCTATAAAGCTACCCCATGATGCAGGGCCTTCATTAGGTGTTGGGCCTTTCATTTGATGCTGGACTCTCATTAGGTGTATCTTCATTGATGGTGTAGCATCATTAGGTGCGGGGACTTCATTAGGTATACCTGCAACAATCGCAAGCTGTACTCTCTCCGAAGTTGCTATTAAGTTGCATGGTATGTTTCCCGCCAAAGGCTGGTTAAATTGTTTTCAACTATGGACCATTTCTGCTGTCTTTAATAAATGTTCATCACGAATATTCAACTGTACCTGTCTTTGACTACTTTCTGGCCAGGTGAGAGCGTGATGCCCAGCAGATCCAATAGAAATTGTTCACCAACTGGTCCTATTTTTTCCTTTTTTATATAGGCTTGATTTAATCCCAACTGTTGTAATGGGAAATGACGACTTTTACGGCTTTTTGAGTAGAGTGTTTTGTCAGCTTCCACCCTACGAAGTTGGTGGACGTTAGTTTCCTGGTAGTTCCAGCGGTTTTTCTAAGCCAGGGCTCTCGTTCAGTCCGAAGGAATATCACGTGCCTCTGCTCTTGGATAGTACCACCGAGCATGACCGATTAAGCTACGATACACCCAGCAGTCAGATCACCCATATCGGAAGCACTCCTTCGAATCAAGTTCAGAGAGACCTTTAGCTCTTTTAGGTAATAACTCCTTCGAACACCTTGCGAATCATGTTAGCACTCGCTCATCTTCATCAATCTGCCAGCCTTGCTCGGCATATCAGTCCGGACGCGTTCTTAGCTGCTTGTAAGACAGAGTATAGCACCCAACGCTTCACTGGGTCTTTATGTTTCACTTCATCATAATGGCCTTTTTTAGGTCTGGATCATGGAATGGCATCGATGAAAGTGTTGGTTATTATGACGTCCAGAAATTCCCGTGCCGCGGCAGGTAGACAGGCGCGCTAACCTTTCGCTAATATCTGTGTTTAACTCTTCGGCAAAGATCTCCTGATTTTTGCTGCTGCTCTCTGATTTCCTCTAACTTGAACTCTCGGAACACCTTGTATGTGCTCGTCGCTGTACCGTAACTCTAGTGGCGTTTTTACAACTGAGCTTGAGACCTCAAGTCGTTGGACAGTCTCGGAGCATCTCAGAGGCCTTACCTTCAGAGAGCCAAAGACTAAGGTCCAGTTTGTCTTTCTCTGGTCCAGCTGTTTATATTTCCAGCCGCCTCTCAAACTGCTCTCCTGTATACGGACCTGTTGAACAGAAGCCATCAAATGTAGGCATGGGCATCGGTCATTGCTGTTGGGTTACAGGTTCAGTGTCAACTGAACTTTCCTGCCTTCTTCCCTGATATCTCCAATCTCCCCACTCATACCGGTGAGTAGTATCTTTGATCTGAGCCCGGAGTTCCATTATCCGGCCGTCAGAACCTTTCGTTAATCTCAAACCTTCACCTTCACCCTAGTGTTAAGATCTCTCCTTCAGATCTCCTATTTCCGTCTCGTTATATGCTTGAAAGTAATTCTTTTCCTTCATTCTTAAGTAATTCTTTTCATTTATTCCTGGCCTTCTTCTTTTCCTTCTTAATTTTTCAATTTCAGACTCATAATCCAGAAGTTTACTTAGCCTTTACTCACCATTTTCTAGAAAAGAAATCCCTACCTCTCGATTTCGACCATGTTAAGGCAACTCTTTAAAAAATTCTTGTTTATGGAATTGAAACAACACACATGTTAAGTGGGGTTCCAAGAGCTTTCATCATCTTCTTAAATACATAGACAAATTCTGACAATAACATCACGGCCATCTTCTTCTTTGCCGGGCTTCCCGACATCACTGTTCGCCACTTTGCTACCGTCAATATATGTTCAATATCTGATGCATGGTAAAACCAGGATGTAAGTCGTAACAATACATTTACTGAACTTACACTATATCAATTATTTATATCTGGCAGGTGGTTTCTCAATATAAGCTATTCGCTGCAGTGAGTGAGGTTGACTTACTGTAAGTATAGGGCAGAATTATCAGGAGTGAGGGTTCACTAGCGCAGGAGTGAGGGTATGAACATTAATGGTAGTGGCGATGGACCTAGGAGCACGGATGTACTATATTACATGAGTTAGGCTGACTTATCAGAGTGAGGGTTGGACGAGATAAGAAGTATAGGATCTGATCATGATTGTATATAATGTTGACTTAACGTTGGAGATAGGGTTGATCTTATCAGGAGTGAAGGACTTGGTTAGGAGGAAGTGCTGACTTGATCAGAAGTAAGTGGTCATAACTAGAAGTAAGGGTTGACTTATCAGGATATAACGTTGACTTAACGGGAGATAGGGTTGACTTATCAGGAGTGAAGGTTGACTTATCAGGAGTGAAGGTTGACTTATCAGAAGTAAGGGTTGACTTATCAAGAGTGAAGGTTGACATATCAGGAGTGAAGATTGACTTATCAGAAGTAAGGGTTGACTTATCAGAAATAAGGGTTGACTTATCAGGATATAACGTTGACTTAACGGGAGATAGGGTTGACTTATCAGAAGTAAGGGTTGACTTATCAAGAGTGAAGGTTGACTTATCAGGAGTGAAGATTGACTTATCAGGAGTGAAGATTGACTTATCAGGAGTGAAGATTGACTTATCAGAAGTAAGGGTTGACTTATCAAGAGTGAAGGTTGACCTATCAGAAATGAATGTTGACTTATCGGAAGTGATTTTTGAATTATCACAATTCATCCATTAATTACTTCAAGAAATTTACAGTCAACAACTGTCAAAAGTCCGGTGACCCCCTAGTAAAATTAATTCAGTTTCTTAACAAACCCTCCCCTCTCCCCTAAAAATACAAACTTACAAAAAAAACGAATAAAAAAGTATAAATAGAATACCCCTTCCTCCCTTCCCACAATCACACATATCATGTTAAAAAAACAAAACTTAAACTCCACCCGCTAATTGCAATTCAAATTTTATTTTATTTGACCAATAGAATAAAATCAACCAGTCGCCATACACACATATCACGAGTTTCACAAAAACTGGAACACATCTCCAGCCCTCAAATATTGCATACTAGTATGCTGCTCTTTAATTAGTTTTGTTTGTACAGTATTGACTGTCTGGTTTGCAAGTACTACACTATCCGCAGATACGTAGCTAGCCAAGTTTATCTCTATATATCGGATGTTAAATTACATTTTTTATATTTAAGTATTAAGTAGAGCTGCCGTTCGATTAAAAAAAAACTGACCGCAATAATGTATGATTAAAAATTTTAACGCAAATTAATGAACATTTTGATGGACACAATATAATACGTTTGTTTGTATTCAAACTATTGTGTCATAATATCATAGCATAATATTGGCATAATAATCAAGTCAGTTTAATTTACGAAAGAGGTATAATTAATTTTAAAAGATTTATTAAACATTTGCATAAATGTCTATTGATATAGTTATTGAGACCAGTTTATTGACATGAATCAATCACGTCAAGTGATGAGAATTGTTTTCTTTTTTAACCAATAACAATGCCAAATAAGTGTTTTTTCTGGTACAGTAGAAGTCCATTAGTCCGGCATCCAACAGTCCGGAATGCTCCATAGTCTGGCATCACTCCAGAAAATTATAAAAATTTTGGTTTTCTCCAAAAGTGTGTCTTTAAAGCAAATAAAAACACTCGAGAGCTATTCGAAAGTTTTCGGGATAGTTTGGGATCACCCGAAAGCGCTCGGTATTCTTTGGAAACAATTAGCGGCCATTTTTTTGTACATTGTTGTTTTGTGTCTGTTCACATCGCAGTAAACTTAACTTTTCAAACTTATATAGACTGTACATAACTATATATATTCTGATAGACCGGAATTTTTGTTAGTCAGGCACCGAGCCGGTCCCGAACGTCCCGGATTATCGGACTTCTATATTACCATAGTTTCGGAACTAATGACGTATGTCAACCCCTGTTCCCCCCCCCCTTCCCTGTCATATTTTGTAACACTTCGCCACGCGTAAGCTTTTGTTTACCCTATCCATCACTACCTTACCTACCCCGTCCACTTCCCATCCAAAAATAAAATATACACACGTCATTTATATCTAACTAGCTGAACAGGCCCGGTACCCGGACCGGCTATTTGGCATGCAGTTGGAGTTGAAATTGGTGATGCACTCACAACACCATATCATTGACTAATCTTAATTCATTCATAATATTTTAAAGGACTCTTTCTCAATAGTTATTTTTTTTTTAATAATGTATCAATTCTCTTTCACTGAGCCCCACACCCATCCTTCCCTCCCTCCCTCCCCCGCCCGCCACCCCCTTCCACTCAAGACATGCCCGAGTCGCAGTGGGTCTCAATGTACAAAATTACAAAAAGGGGCATTTAGTATAACTGCATGTTCACCCTATTAACAATACCACGTGACACCTCTCCCTACCTCTCCCCCCCCCCGTTAAAAACTCCTTTCCCAATCCTACACCCCCATTCCAACAGTTCTTTTTTATAAATTTATAATTTATCATGTTTAACATGACGTATTTAAAAAAAAGAGAGACGTGAGGTTAAAAATTTAGCGGTGTTGAAACTTGAATCGTCTGCTTGACCCCCCCCCCTTTCTGCAACCATTTGGTTTATTCCCACACCTATCCCAACCAACTCGGTAATATATATTTGAGCACGTTAACAATCAGTCTATGTACAAAAAATAGCTTTTTGTACAATTCATTCCAATGAAAATAATCCTCTTTATGGGTACAGAAGCTTAACAAAAAACAGCCCCCGACTATAACACATAATTGGCGCACACTACTCAATATCATTTAAAAATCTTAATTAATTCATTAATAAGAAATCCTTGTTGTGTTTAGAATTCCGCAGCATTTCATTTTTATTCAAGAAAGATTCATTTGATGAACAAAATGCGCACCAAACATACTCTCATTTAACATACATTATCTCTTTTTAGTTTCTATAATTTTGGAATTCCCCAGCCTATTTTTATAGAGACGGTCGATGACACGCACTGTTTTTAGAGCATTTACGAAAAAAATGCTCTATTGTCCCCGTTTTGTCTGTCTGTCTGTCTGTCTGTCTGTCTGTCCGTCATCACCCTAGATCTCAACAACCATAAGTCCTAGACCCATGATGTATATATCATTTTGTAGGTCTTGGCCTGCCAAGTGTACACCAAAAGTTCATTTCGCGATCTGACCTCTGAGGATCGAAAAAGGGGGCGTTTTAAGTACCGTTTTCGCTTAGATTTTAAATATAAATAATAAAAGCTAATCAAAGGGGCGTAATCATAATTTATTTTCGTAACAGTTATTCAACATGATTACTTCCCTCTCTATTTATCAAAACCGTAGCCACTGCTTACACGAAAATGCTCTAAAATGTCCTTTGTCCGAAACGGGAAAGACTTAAATTGCTTGTTTTTGTAATGCATACATATTCTGAAACAGTTAACATTAGTTTTTAATGCGCCATACATATTTAAAATTTACTTAATCGGGATTTTCCCCAAAACAGCAGCACAAAAAAATCAAAACAAAAGATTTCACCATACCTAATATTTTATAGTTCAGCGTGAATGTGTTCTCTTGACCTACTTTTTTAAATTCTAAAATTGGAAATTAATTTAATATTACTTTCTTCACAAGACCGAACCGTAGCCACTGCGTTCCAAAATTTAAGTCTCACTCAAGGGGAGTTAACTTTCAAGCTCGGCAAAAAACAGTCTGGGGAATTCCAAAACTGGAAATCTAAAGACAAGAAGGATTTCTTATTATATCGAGGGTAGCAAGCAGCCAGCGTCAGCAGGCTTTTCAACTAGTTATTTTAATAATTACGTAAAGGCCGAAATAGTAATCTTGAAAACAATGTTCAGCTTCTAAACAATACATCATTGGCAATCTAGGAGCCTTTAAACGTTTTGATTCGACCCGCAGTACACTCCCCTTCGTTCATTTACATTGATAACATTTACATCTATGTTAAAGTATTATAAATTTGCCTAATGATTATGCTGCGTTAATTTGTAATTAACACGTCAAAAATGTTTGCGATTTGAAACAGGTCAGTTGTTGGGGGCTCTATATACTGACAAGGTTTGTGTATAATCCTTATCCAACTTGGAAATAGATAGAGAAATGCAAACTTAACATTTTTTATGATATACAATGAATGGATAATGTAAAGGTATGATTAGATAGTTTGTTTTGTAAATATTGGGATCAGTTTTTAATCAACTGGAGATCCGGGTTTTTGTATTTTTCCGGAAAGGAAATAGTTAAGAAATCACTCTTGAATAGGACAGATGTGTCCAGTTTTGCTTGAGGATTATATTGTGATTTATATGGTGATTTATTGAGAGAGTGAGAGTTTATCTCCATAATAGAAATATTCTGTACAGGCTTATGATTATATATAAGTATTTTTGAGTGTAATCCTAATGGACTTTGGAAAGCATAATTGAATTCTTGTTTTAAGAGGTGATCCAACACATTTGATGATATATGCAGTGAACTTTATTTTATTATGTTCTTATTTTATTGTGACAGTCTTGTAATAAAACTTGTATCAGCAAAAAACTGTCTTATTCAATATTTGAATGAAAGAGCCACAGCTACCACACGCTTCCAAGCTCCAATAAGATATTTCCACACTGCGCAGCTTTACACATCGAAGACAACCATTATTTTAATATACAAAACCCTCACAATGGTGGAGCAGCAGGGTTAAAACCCTCACAAATAACAGAGTGAGCTTTCAGTCACAATTCTATTAATGTTGACAATTCGTTGCTCTGTGGAGAATCTCGCTTTGGACAATATTACAATAATACATTTGCCGATAACAGATTTACCAAGTATTTATTTAAAAAGAAAAAAAAAATCTTAATGAAAACTTTATATTAAAAATTGCCTGACAACTGTCTGACGTTGCTCTAAATTATTTTTCTCTCTTTTTTTTGCACCGACACCGACTCCAGACAATGTACAAATCTCGACACCGACTCAGGACAATGTACAAACGCCGACACCGACTCAGGACAAAGTACAAATCTCGACTCCTACTCAGGACAATGTACAAACGCCGACACCGACTCAGGACAAAATACAAATCTCGACTCCTACTCAGGACAAGGTACAAACGCCGACACCGACTCAGGACAAGGTACAAATCTCGACACCGACTCAGGACAAGGTACAAACGCCGACACCGACTCAGGACAAAGTACAAATCTCGACACCGACTCAGGACAAGGTACAAACGCCGACACCGATTCAGGACAAGGTACAAACGCCGACACCGACTCAGGACAAGGTACAAATCTCGACACCGACTCAGGACAAGGTACAAACGCCGACACCGATTCAGGACAAAATACAAATCTCGACACCGACTCAGGACAAGGTACAAATCTCGACACCGACTCAGGACAAGGTACAAACGCCGACACCGACTCAGGACAAAGTACAAATCTCGACACCGACTCAGGACAAGGTACAAACGCCGACACCGACTCAGGACAAGGTACAAATCTCGACACCGACTCAGGACAAGGTACAAACGCCGACACCGACTCAGGACAAAGTACAAATCTCGACACCGACTCAGGACAAGGTACAAATCTCGACACCGACTCAGGACAAGGTACAAACGCCGACACCGATTCAGGACAAAATACAAATCTCGACACCGACTCAGGACAAGGTACAAATCTCGACACCGACTCAGGACAAGGTACAAACGCCGACACCGACTCAGGACAAGGTACAAATCTCGACACCGACTCAGGACAAGGTACAAACGCCGACACCGACTCAGGACAAAGTACAAATCTCGACACCGACTCAGGACAAAGTACAAATCTCGACACCGACTCAGGACAAAGTACAAATCTCGACACCGATTCAGGACAAAATACAAATCTCGACACCGACTCAGGACAAGGTACAAACTCCGACACCGACTCAGGACAAGGTACAAACGCCGACACCGACTCAGGACAAAGTACAAATCGCGACACCGACTCAGGACAAGGTACAAATCTCGACACCGACTCAGGACAAGGTATAAACGCCGACACCGACTCAGGACAAGGTATAAACGCCGACACCGACTCAGGACAAAACACAAATCTCGACACCGACTCAGGACAAGGTTCAAACGCCGACACCGACTCAGGACAAGGTACAAATCTCGACACCGACTCAGGACAAGGTACAAACGCCGACACCGACTCAGGACAAGGTACAAATCTCGACACCGACTCAGGACAAGGTACAAACGCCGACACCGACTCAGGACAAGGTACAAACGCCGACACCGACTCAGGACAAGGTACAAATCTCGACACCGACTCAGGACAAGGTACAAACGCCGACACCGATTCAGGACAAAATACAAATCTCGACACCGACTCAGGACAAGGTACAAATCTCGACACCGACTCAGGACAAGGTACAAACGCCGACACCGACTCAGGACAAAGTACAAATCTCGACACCGACTCAGGACAAGGTACAAACGCCGACACCGACTCAGGACAAGGTACAAACGCCGACACCGACTCAGGACAAGGTACAAATCTCGACACCGACTCAGGACAAGGTACAAACGCCGACACCGACTCAGGACAAAATACAAATCTCGACACCGACTCAGGACAAGGTACAAATCTCGACACCGACTCAGGACAAGGTACAAACGCCGACACCGACTCAGGACAAGGTACAAATCTCGACACCGACTCAGGACAAGGTACAAACGCCGACACCGACTCAGGACAAAATACAAATCTCGACACCGACTCAGGACAAGGTACAAACGCCGACACCGACTCAGGACAAGGTACAAATCTCGACACCGACTCAGGACAAGGTACAAACGCCGACACCGACTCAGGACAAAATACAAATCTCGACACCGACTCAGGACAAGGTACAAATCTCGACACCGACTCAGGACAAGGTACAAACGCCGACACATATTCAGGACAAAATACAAATCTCGACACCGACTCAGGACAAGGTACAAATCTCGACACCGACTCAGGACAAGGTACAAACTCCGACACCGACTCAGGACAAGGTACAAACGCCGACACCGACTCAGGACAAAGTACAAATCGCGACACCGACTCAGGACAAGGTACAAACGCCGACACCGACTCAGGACAAGGTATAAACGCCGACACCGACTCAGGACAAGGTATAAACGCCGACACCGACTCAGGACAAAATACAAATCTCGACACCGACTCAGGACAAGGTTCAAACGCCGACACCGACTCAGGACAAGGTACAAATCTCGACACCGACTCAGGACAAGGTACAAACGCCGACACCGACTCAGGACAAAGTACAAATCTCGACACCGACTCAGGACAAGGTACAAACGCCGACACCGAGTCAGGACAAGGTACAAACGCCGACACCGACTCAGGACAAGGTACAAATCTCGACACCGACTCAGGACAAGGTACAAACGCCGACACCGATTCAGGACAAAATACAAATCTCGACACCGACTCAGGACAAGGTACAAATCTCGACACCGACTCAGGAAAAGGTACAAACGCCGACACCGACTCAGGACAAAATAAAAATCTCGACACCGACTCAGGACAAGGTACAAACGCCGACACCGACTCAGGACAAGGTACAAATCTCGACACCGACTCAGGACAAGGTACAAACGCCGACACCGATTCAGGACAAAATACAAATCTCGCCACCGACTCAGGACAAGGTACAAATCTCGACACCGACTCAGGACAAGGTACAAACGCCGACACATATTCAGGACAAAATACAAATCTCGACACCGACTCAGGACAAGGTACAAATCTCGACACAGACTCAGGACAAGGTACAAACGCCGAAACCGACTCAGGACAATGTACAAATCTCGACACCGACTCAGGACAAGGTACAAACGCCGACACCGACTCAGGACAAAGTACAAATCTCGACACCGACTCAAAACAAAGTACAAATCTCGACACCGACTCAGGACAAAGTACAAATCTCGACACCGACTCAGGACAAGGTACAAATCTCGACACCGACTCAGGACAATGTATAAACGCCGACACCGACTCAGGACAAGGTATAAACGCCGACACCGACTCAGGACAAAATACTAATCTCGACACCGACTCAGGACAAAGTACAAACGCCGACACCGACTCAGGACAAGGTACAAACGCCGACACCGACTCAGGACAAAGTACAAATCTCGACACCGACTCAGGACAAGGTACAAATCTCGACACCGACTCAGGACAAGGTACAAATCTCGACACCAACTCAGGACAAGGTACAAATCTCGACACCAACTCAGGACAAGGTACAAACGCCGACACCGACTCAGGACAAGGTACAAACGCCGACACCGACTCAGGACAAAATACAAATCTCGACACCGACTCAGAACAAGGTACAAATCTCGACACCGACTCAAGACAAAGTACACATCTCGACACCGACTCAGGACAAGGTACAAACGCCGACACCGACTCAGGACAAAGTACAAATCTCGACACCGACTCAGGACAAGGTACAAACGCCGACACCGACTCAGGACAAGGTACAAACGCCGACACCGACTCAGGACAAGGTACAAATCTCGACACCGACTCAGGACAAGGTACAAACGCCGACACCGACTCAGGACAAAGTACAAATCTCGACACCGACTCAGGACAAGGTACAAACGCCGACACCGATTCAGGACAAGGTACAAACGCCGACACCGACTCAGGACAAGGTACAAATCTCGACACCGACTCAGGACAAGGTACAAACGCCGACACCGACTCAGGACAAGGTACAAATCTCGACACCGACTCAGGACAAGGTACAAACGCCGACACCGATTCAGGACAAGATACAAATCTCGCCACCGACTCAGGACAAGGTACAAATCTCGACACCGACTCAGGACAAGGTACAAACGCCGACACATATTCAGGACAAAATACAAATCTCGCCACCGACTCAGGACAAGGTACAAATCTCGACACAGACTCAGGACAAGGTACAAACGCCGAAACCGACTCAGGACAATGTACAAATCTCGACACCGACTCAGGACAAGGTACAAACGCCGACACCGACTCAGGACAAAGTACAAATCTCGACACCGACTCAGAACAAAGTACAAATCTCGACACCGACTCAGGACAAAGTACAAATCTCGACACCGACTCAGGACAAGGTACAAACGCCGACACCGACTCAGGACAAGGTACAAATCTCGACACCGACTCAGGACAAGGTACAAACGCCGACACCGACTCAGGACAAGGTACAAATCTCGACACCGACTCAGGACAAGGTACAAACGCCGACACATATTCAGGACAAAATACAAATCTCGCCACCGACTCAGGACAAGGTACAAATCTCGACACAGACTCGGCACAAGGTACAAACGCCGAAACCGACTAACACAATGTACAAATCTCGACACCGACTCAGGACAAGGTACAAACGCCGACACCGACTCAGGAAAAAGTACAAATCTCGACACCGACTCAAAACAAAGTACAAATCTCGACACCGACTCAGGACAAAGTACAAATCTCGACACCGACTCAGGACAAGGTACAAACTCCGACACCGACTCAGGACAATGTATAAACGCCGACACCGACTCAGGACAAGGTATAAACGCCGACACCGACTCAGGACAAAATACTAATCTCGACACCGACTCAGGACAAAGTACAAACGCCGACACCGACTCAGGACAAGGTACAAACGCCTACACCGACTCAGGACTAAGTACAAATCTCGACACCGACTCAGGACAAGGTACAAACGCCGACACCGATTCAGGACAAAATACAAATCTCGACACCGACTCAGGACAAGGTACAAATCTCGACACCGACTCAGGACAAGGTACAAACGCCGACACCGACTCAGGACAAAATAAAAATCTCGACACAGACTCAGGACAAGGTACAAACGCCGACACCGACTCAGGACAAGGTACAAATCTCGACACCGACTCAGGACAAGGTACAAACGCCGACACCTATTCAGGACAAAATACAAATCTCGACACCGACTCAGGACAACGTACAAATCTCGACACCGACTCAGGACAAGGTACAAACGCCGAAACCGACTCAGGACAATGGACAAATCTCGACATCGACTCAGGACAAGGTACAAACGCCGACACCGACTCAGGAAAAAGTACAAATCTCGACACCGACTCAAAACAAAGTACAAATCTCGACACCGACTCAGGACAAAGTACAAATCTCGACACCGACTCAGGACAAGGTACAAACTCCGACACCGACTCAGGACAATGTATAAACGCCGACACCGACTCAGGACAAGGTATAAACGCCGACACCGACTCAGGACAAAATACTAATCTCGACACCGACTCAGGACAAGGTACAAACGCCGACACCGACTCAGGACAAGGTACAAACGCCTACACCGACTCAGGACAAAGTACAAATCTCGACACCGACTCAGGACAAGGTACAAACTCCGACACCGACTCAGGACAAGGTACAAATCTCGACACCGACTCAGGACAAGGTACAAACGCCGACACCGACTCAGGACAAAGTACAAATCTCGACACCGACTCAGGACAAGGTACAAACGCCGACGTCGATTCAGGACAAGGTACAAACGCCGACACCGACTCAGGACAAGGTACAAATCTCGACACCGACTCAGGACAAGGTACAAACGCCGACACCGATTCAGGACAAAATACAAATCTCGACACCGACTCAGGACAAGGTACAAATCTCGACACCGACTCAGGACAAGGTACAAACGCCGACACCGACTCAGGACAAAATAAAAATCTCGACACCGACTCAGGACAAGGTACAAACGCCGACACCGACTCAGGACAAGGTACAAATCTCGACACCGACTCAGGACAAGGTACAAACGCCGACACCGACTCAGGACAAAATACAAATCTCGACACCGACTCAGGACAAGGTACAAACGCCGACACCGACTCAGGACAAGGTACAAATCTCGACACCGACTCAGGACAAGGTACAAACGCCGACACCGACTCAGGACAAAATACAAATCTCGACACCGACTCAGGACAAGGTACAAATCTCGACACCGACTCAGGACAAGGTACAAACGCCGACACCGACTCAGGACAAAATACAAATCTCGACACCGACTCAGGACAAGGTACAAATCTCGACACCGACTCAGGACAAGGTACAAACGCCGACACCGACTCAGGACAAGGTACAAACGCCGACACCGACTCAGGACAAAGTACAAATCTCGACACCGACTCAGGACAAGGTACAAACGCCGACACCGATTCAGGACAAAATACAAATCTCGACACCGACTCAGGACAAGGTACAAATCTCGACACCGACTCAGGAAAAGGTACAAACGCCGACACCGACTCAGGACAAAATAAAAATCTCGACACAGACTCAGGACAAGGTACAAACGCCGACACCGACTCAGGACAAGGTACAAATCTCGACACCGACTCAGGACAAGGTACAAACGCCGACACCGATTCAGGACAAAATACAAATCTCGCCACCGACTCAGGACAAGGTACAAATCTCGACACCGACTCAGGACAAGGTACAAACGCCGACACATATTCAGGACAAAATACAAATCTCGACACCGACTCAGGACAAGGTACAAATCTCGACACAGACTCAGGACAAGGTACAAACGCCGAAACCGACTCAGGACAATGTACAAATCTCGACACCGACTCAGGACAAGGTACAAACGCCGACACCGACTCAGGAAAAAGTACAAATCTCGACACCGACTCAAAACAAAGTACAAATCTCGACACCGACTCAGGACAAAGTACAAATCTCGACACCGACTCAGGACAAGGTACAAACTCCGACACCGACTCAGGACAATGTATAAACGCCGACACCGACTCAGGACAAGGTATAAACGCCGACACCGACTCAGGACAAGGTACAAATCTCGACACCAACTCAGGACAAGGTACAAACGCCGACACCGACTCAGGACAAGGTACAAACGCCGACACCGACTCAGGACAAAATACAAATCTCGACACCGACTCAGGACAAGGTACAAATCTCGACACCGACTCAGGACAAGGTACACATCTCGACACCGACTCAGGACAAGGTACAAACGCCGACACCGACTCAGGACAAAGTACAAATCTCGACACCGACTCAGGACAAGGTACAAACGCCGACGTCGATTCAGGACAAGGTACAAACGCCGACACCGACTCAGGACAAGGTACAAATCTCGACACCGACTCAGGACAAGGTACAAACGCCGACACCGACTCAGGACAAAGTACAAATCTCGACACCGACTCAGGACAAGGTACAAACGCCGACACCGACTCAGGACAAGGTACAAACGCCGACACCGACTCAGGACAAGGTACAAATCTCGACACCGACTCAGGACAAGGTACAAACGCCGACACCGACTCAGGACAAGGTACAAATCTCGACACCGACTCAGGACAAGGTACAAACGCCGACACCGATTCAGGACAAGATACAAATCTCGCCACCGACTCAGGACAAGGTACAAATCTCGACACCGACTCAGGACAAGGTACAAACGCCGACACATATTCAGGACAAAATACAAATCTCGCCACCGACTCAGGACAAGGTACAAATCTCGACACAGACTCAGGACAAGGTACAAACGCCGAAACCGACTCAGGACAATGTACAAATCTCGACACCGACTCAGGACAAGGTACAAACGCCGACACCGACTCAGGAAAAAGTACAAATCTCGACACCGACTCAAAACAAAGTACAAATCTCGACACCGACTCAGGACAAAGTACAAATCTCGACACCGACTCAGGACAAGGTACAAACTCCGACACCGACTCAGGACAATGTATAAACGCCGACACCGACTCAGGACAAGGTATAAACGCCGACACCGACTCAGGACAAAATACTAATCTCGACACCGACTCAGGACAAAGTACAAACGCCGACACCGACTCAGGACAAGGTACAAACGCCTACACCGACTCAGGACTAAGTACAAATCTCGACACCGACTCAGGACAAGGTACAAACGCCGACACCGATTCAGGACAAAATACAAATCTCGACACCGACTCAGGACAAGGTACAAATCTCGACACCGACTCAGGAAAAGGTACAAACGCCGACACCGACTCAGGACAAAATAAAAATCTCGACACAGACTCAGGACAAGGTACAAACGCCGACACCGACTCAGGACAAGGTACAAATCTCGACACCGACTCAGGACAAGGTACAAACGCCGACACCGATTAAGGACAAAATACAAATCTCGCCACCGACTCAGGACAAGGTACAAATCTCGACACCGACTCAGGACAAGGTACAAACGCCGACACATATTCAGGACAAAATACAAATCTCGACACCGACTCAGGACAACGTACAAATCTCGACACAGACTCAGGACAAGGTACAAACGCCGAAACCGACTCAGGACAATGGACAAATCTCGACATCGACTCAGGACAAGGTACAAACGCCGACACCGACTCAGGAAAAAGTACAAATCTCGACACCGACTCAAAACAAAGTACAAATCTCGACACCGACTCAGGACAAAGTACAAATCTCGACACCGACTCAGGACAAGGTACAAACTCCGACACCGACTCAGGACAATGTATAAACGCCGACACCGACTCAGGACAAGGTATAAACGCCGACACCGACTCAGGACAAAATACTAATCTCGACACCGACTCAGGACAAGGTACAAACGCCGACACCGACTCAGGACAAGGTACAAACGCCGACACCGACTCAGGACAAAGTACAAATCTCGACACCGACTCAGGACAAGGTACAAACTCCGACACCGACTCAGGACAAGGTACAAATCTCGACACCGACTCAGGACAAGGTACAAACGCCGACACCGACTCAGGACAAAGTACAAATCTCGACACCGACTCAGGACAAGGTACAAACGCCGACGTCGATTCAGGACAAGGTACAAACGCCGACACCGACTCAGGACAAGGTACAAATCTCGACACCGACTCAGGACAAGGTACAAACGCCGACACCGATTCAGGACAAAATACAAATCTCGACACCGACTCAGGACAAGGTACAAATCTCGACACCGACTCAGGAAAAGGTACAAACGCCGACACCGACTCAGGACAAAATAAAAATCTCGACACCGACTCAGGACAAGGTACAAACGCCGACACCGACTCAGGACAAGGTACAAATCTCGACACCGACTCAGGACAAGGTACAAACGCCGACACCGATTCAGGACAAAATACAAATCTCGCCACCGACTCAGGACAAGGTACAAATCTCGACACCGACTCAGGACAAGGTACAAACGCCGACACCTACTCAGGACAAAATACAAATCTCGACACCGACTCAGGACAAGGTACAAATCTCGACACCGACTCAGGACAAGGTACAAACGCCGACACCGACTCAGGACAATGTACAAATCTCGACACCGACTCAGGACAAGGTACAAACGCCGACACCGACTCAGGAAAAAGTACAAATCTCGACACCGACTCAAAACAAAGTACAAATCTCGACACCGACTCAGGACAAAGTACAAATCTCGACACCGACTCAGGACAAGGTACAAACGCCGACACCGACTCAGGACAAGGTATAAACGCCGACACCGACTCAGGACAAAATACTAATCTCGACACCGACTCAGGACAAAGTACAAACGCCGACACCGACTCAGGACAAGGTACAAACGCCTACACCGACTCAGGACAAAGTACAAATCTCGACACCGACTCAGGACAAGGTACAAACGCCGACACCGATTCAGGACAAAATACAAATCTCGACACCGACTCAGGACAAGGTACAAATCTCGACACCGACTCAGGAAAAGGTACAAACGCCGACACCGACTCAGGACAAAATAAAAATCTCGACACCGACTCAGGACAAGGTACAAACGCCGACACCGACTCAGGACAAGGTACAAATCTCGACACCGACTCAGGACAAGGTACAAACGCCGACACCGATTAAGGACAAAATACAAATCTCGCCACCGACTCAGGACAAGGTACAAATCTCGACACCGACTCAGGACAAGGTACAAACGCCGACACATATTCAGGACAAAACACAAATCTCGACACCGACTCAGGACAAGGTACAAATCTCGACACAGACTCAGGACAAGGTACAAACGCCGAAACCGACTCAGGACAATGGACAAATCTCGACACCGACTCAGTACAAGGTACAAACGCCGACACCGACTCAGGAAAAAGTACAAATCTCGACACCGACTCAAAACAAAGTACAAATCTCGACACCGACTCAGGACAAAGTACAAATCTCGACACCGACTCAGGACAAGGTACAAACTCCGACACCGACTCAGGACAATGTATAAACGCCGACACCGACTCAGGACAAGGTATAAACGCCGACACCGACTCAGGACAAAATACTAATCTCGACACCGACTCAGGACAAGGTACAAACGCCGACACCGACTCAGGACAAGGTACAAACGCCGACACCGACTCAGGACAAAGTACAAATCTCGACACCGACTCAGGACAAGGTACAAACTCCGACACCGACTCAGGACAAGGTACAAATCTCGACACCGACTCAGGACAAGGTACAAACGCCGACACCGACTCAGGACAAAGTACAAATCTCGACACCGACTCAGGACAAGGTACAAACGCCGACGTCGATTCAGGACAAGGTACAAACGCCGACACCGACTCAGGACAAGGTACAAATCTCGACACCGACTCAGGACAAGGTACAAACGCCGACACCGATTCAGGACAAAATACAAATCTCGACACCGACTCAGGACAAGGTACAAATCTCGACACCGACTCAGGAAAAGGTACAAACGCCGACACCGACTCAGGACAAAATAAAAATCTCGACACAGACTCAGGACAAGGTACAAACGCCGACACCGACTCAGGACAAGGTACAAATCTCGACACCGACTCAGGACAAGGTACAAACGCCGACACCGATTCAGGACAAAATACAAATCTCGCCACCGACTCAGGACAAGGTACAAATCTCGACACCGACTCAGGACAAGGTACAAACGCCGACACATATTCAGGACAAAATACAAATCTCGACACCGACTCAGGACAAGGTACAAATCTCGACACCGACTCAGGACAAGGTACAAACGCCGACACCGACTCAGGACAATGTACAAATCTCGACACCGACTCAGGACAAGGTACAAACGCCGACACCGACTCAGGAAAAAGTACAAATCTCGACACCGACTCAAAACAAAGTACAAATCTCGACACCGACTCAGGACAAAGTACAAATCTCGACACCGACTCAGGACAAGGTACAAACTCCGACACCGACTCAGGACAATGTATAAACGCCGACACCGACTCAGGACAAGGTATAAACGCCGACACCGACTCAGGACAAAATACTAATCTCGACACCGACTCAGGACAAGGTACAAACGCCGACACCGACTCAGGACAAGGTACAAACGCCTACACCGACTCAGGACAAAGTACAAATCTCGACACCGACTCAGGACAAGGTACAAATCTCGACACCGACTCAGGACAAGGTACAAATCTCGACACCAACTCAGGACAAGGTACAAATCTCGACACCAACTCAGGACAAGGTACAAACGCCGACACCGACTCAGGACAAGGTACAAACGCCGACACCGACTCAGGACAAAATACAAATCTCGACACCGACTCAGAACAAGGTACAAATCTCGACACCGACTCAAGACAAAGTACACATCTCGACACCGAATCAGGACAAGGTACAAACGCCGACACCGACTCAGGACAAAATACAAATCTCGACACCGACTCAGGACAAGGTACAAACGCCGACACCGACTCAGGACAAGGTACAAACGCCGACACCGACTCAGGACAAAGTACAAATCTCGACACCGACTCAGGACAAAATACAAATCTCGACACCGACTCAGGACAAAATACAAATCTCGACACCAACTAAGGACAAGGTACAAATCTCGACACCGATTTAGGAAAATATACAAATCTCGACACCGACTCAGGACAAGGTACAAATCTCGACACCGACTCAGGACAAAGTACAAACGCCGACACCGACTCAGGACAAAGTACAAATCGCGACACCGACTCAGGACAAGGTACAAACGCCGACACCGACTCAGGACAAGGTATAAACGCCGACACCGACTCAGGACAAGGTATAAACGCCGACACCGACTCAGGACAAAATACAAATCTCGACACCGACTCAGGACAAGGTTCAAACGCCGACACCGACTCAGGACAAGGTACAAATCTCGACACCGACTCAGGACAAGGTACAAACGCCGACACCGACTCAGGACAAAGTACAAATCTCGACACCGACTCAGGACAAGGTACAAATCTCGACACCGACTCAGGACAAGGTACAAACGCCGACACCGACTCAGGACAAGGTACAAATCTCGACACCGACTCAGGACAAGGTACAAACGCCGACACCGATTCAGGACAAAATACAAATCTCGACACCAACTCAGGACAAGGTACAAATCTCGACACCGACTCAGGAAAAGGTACAAACGCCGACACCGACTCAGGACAAAATAAAAATCTCGACACAGACTCAGGACAAGGTACAAACGCCGACACCGACTCAGGACAAGGTACAAATCTCGACACCGACTCAGGACAAGGTACAAACGCCGACACCGACTCAGGACAAAATACAAATCTCGACACCGACTCAGGACAAGGTACAAATCTCGACACCGACTCAGGACAAGGTACAAACGCCGACACCGACTCAGGACAAAATACAAATCTCGACACTGACTCAGGACAAGGTACAAACGCCGACACCGACTCAGGACAAGGTACAAATCTCGACACCGACTCAGGACAAGGTACAAATCTCGACACCGACTCAAGACAAGGTACACATCTCGACACCGACTCAGGACAAGGTACAAACGCCGACACCGACTCAGGACAAAATACAAATCTCGACACCGACTCAGGACAAGGTACAAATCTCGACACCGACTCAGGACAAGGTACAAACGCCGACACCGACTCAGGACAAAGTACAAATCTCGACACCGACTCAGGACAAAATACAAATCTCGACACCGACTCAGGACAAAATACAAATCTCGACACCGACTCAGGACAAGGTACAAATCTCGACACCGACTCAGGACAAAATACAAATCTCGACACCGACTCAGGACAAGGTACAAATCTCGACACCGACTCAGGACAAGGTACAAACGCCGACACCGACTCAGGACAAAGTACAAATCTCGACACCGACTCAGGACAAGGTACAAATCTCGACACCGACTCAGGACAAGGTACAAACGCCGACACCGACTCAGGACAAGGTACAAACGCCGACACCGACTCAGGACAAAATACAAATCTCGACATCGACTCAGGACAAGGTACAAACGCCGACACCGACTCAGGACAAGGTACAAATCTCGACACCGACTCAGGACAAGGTACAAACGCCGACACCGACTCAGGACAAAGTACAAATCTCGACACCGACTCAGGACAAGGTACAAAAGCCGACACCGACTCAGGACAAGGTACAAACGCCGACACCGACTCAGGACAAGGTACAAATCTCGACACCGACTCAGGACAAGGTACAAACGCCGACACCGACTCAGGACAAAATACAAATCTCGACACCGACTCAGGACAAGGTACAAATCTCGACACCGACTCAGGACAAGGTACAAACGCCGACACCGACTCAGGACAAAATACAAATCTCGACACTGACTCAGGACAAGGTACAAACGCCGACACCGACTCAGGACAAAGTACAAATCTCGACACCGACTCAGGACAAGGTACAAACCCCGACACCGACTCAGGACAAAATACAAATCTCGACACCGACTCAGGACAAGGTACAAATCTCGACACCGACTCAGGACAAAATACAAATCTCGACACCGACTCAGGACAAGGTACAAATCTCGACACCGACTCAGGACAAAATACAAATCTCGACACCGACTCAGGACAAGGTACAAATCTCGACACCGACTCAGGACAAGGTACAAACGCCGACACCGACTCAGGACAAAGTACAAATCTCGACACCGACTCAGGACAAGGTACAAATCTCGACACCGACTCAGGACAAGGTACAAATCTCGACACCGACTCAGGACAAGGTACAAACGCCGACACCGACTCAGGACAAAATACAAATCTCGACACCGACTCAGGACAAGGTACAAACGCCGACACCGACTCAGGACAAGGTACAAATCTCGACACCAACTCAGGACAAGGTACAAACGCCGACACCGACTCAGGACAAGGTACAAACGCCGACACCGACTCAGGACAAAATACAAATCTCGACACCGACTCAGGACAAGGTACAAACGCCGACACCGACTCAGGACAAAGTACAAATCTCCACACCGACTCAGGACAAGGTACAAATCTCGACACCGACTCAGGACAAGGTACAAATCTCGACACCGACTCAGGACAAGGTACAAACGCCGACACCGACTCAGGACAAAATACAAATCTCGACACTGACTCAGGACAAGGTACAAACGCCGACACCGACTCAGGACAAAGTACAAATCTCGACACCGACTCAGGACAAGGTACAAATCTCGACACCGACTCAGGACAAGGTACAAATCTCGACACCGACTCAGGACAAGGTACAAACGCCGACACCGACTCAGGACAAAGTACAAATCTCGACACCGACTCAGGACAAGGTACAAATCTCGACACCGACTCAGGACAAGGTACAAATCTCGACACCGACTCAGGACAAGGTACAAATCTTGACACCAACTCAGGACAAGGTACAAACGCCGACACCGACTCAGGACAAGGTACAAACGCCGACACCGACTCAGGACAAAATACAAATCTCGACACCGACTCAGGACAAGGTACAAATCTCGACACCGACTCAGGACAAAGTACAAATCTCGACACCGACTCAGGACAAGGTACAAACGCCGACACCGACTCAGGACAAAATACAAATCTCGACACCGACTCAGGACAAGGTACAAATCTCGACACCGACTCAGGACAAGGTACAAACGCCGACACCGACTCAGGACAAAATACAAATCTCGACACCGACTCAGGACAAAATACAAATCTCGACACCGACTCAGGACAAAATACAAATCTCGACACCAACTCAGGACAAGGTACAAATCTCGACACCGACTCAGGACAAAATACAAATCTCGACACCGACTCAGGACAAAATACAAATCTCGACACCGACTCAGGACAAGGTACAAACGCCGACACCGACTCAGGACAAAGTACAAATCTCGACACCGACTCAAGACAAGGTACAAACGCCGACACCGACTCAGGACAAGGTACAAATGCCGACACCGACTCAGGACAAGGTACAAACGCCGACACCGACTCAGGACAAAATACAAATCTCGACACCGACTCAGGACAAGGTACAAACGCCGACACCGACTCAGGACAAGGTACAAATCTCGACACCGACTCAGGACAAGGTACAAACGCCGACACCGACTCAGGACAAGGTACAAACCTCGACACCGACTCAGGACAAGGTACAAATCTCGACACCGACTCAGGACAAGGTACAAACGCCGACACCGACTCAGGACAAAATACAAATCTCGACACCGACTCAGGACAAGGTACAAATCTCGACACCGACTCAGGACAAGGTACAAACGCCGACACCGACTCAGGACAAAATACAAATCTCGACACCGACTCAGGACAAGGTACAAACGCCGACACCGACTCAGGACAAGGTACAAATCTCGACACCGACTCAGGACAAGGTACAAACGCCGACACCGACTCAGGACAAAATACAAATCTCGACACTGACTCAGGACAAGGTACAAACGCCGACACCGACTCAGGACAAAATACAAATCTCGACACCGACTCAGGACAAGGTACAAATCTCGACACCGACTCAGGACAAGGTACAAACGCCGACACCGACTCAGGACAAAATACAAATCTCGACACCGACTCAGGACAAGGTACAAATCTCGACACCGACTCAGGACAAGGTACAAACTCCGACACCGACTCAGGACAAGGTACAAACGCCGACACCGACTCAGGACAAAGTACAAATCGCGACACCGACTCAGGACAAGGTACAAATCTCGACACCGACTCAGGACAAGGTACAAACGCCGACACCGACTCAGGACAAGGTACAAACGCCGACACCGACTCAGGACAAAATACAAATCTCGACACCGACTCAGGACAAGGTACAAACGCCGACACCGACTCAGGACAAGGTACAAATCTCGACACCGACTCAGGACAAGGTACAAACGCCGACACCGACTCAGGACAAGGTACAAATCTCGACACCGACTCAGGACAAGGTACAAACGCCGACACCGACTCAGGACAAAGTACAAATCTCGACACCGACTCAGGACAAAGTACAAATCTCGACACCGACTCAGGACAAAGTACAAATCTCGACACCGATTCAGGACAAAATACAAATCTCGACACCGACTCAGGACAAGGTACAAACTCCGACACCGACTCAGGACAAGGTACAAACGCCGACACCGACTCAGGACAAAGTACAAATCGCGACACCGACTCAGGACAAGGTACAAACGCCGACACCGACTCAGGACAAGGTATAAACGCCGACACCGACTCAGGACAAGGTACAAACGCCGACACCGACTCAGGACAAAATACAAATCTCGACACCGACTCAGGACAAGGTTCAAACGCCGACACCGACTCAGGACAAGGTACAAATCTCGACACCGACTCAGGACAAGGTACAAACGCCGACACCGACTCAGGACAAAGTACAAATCTCGACACCGACTCAGGACAAGGTACAAACGCCGACGTCGATTCAGGACAAGGTACAAACGCCGACACCGACTCAGGACAAGGTACAAATCTCGACACCGACTCAGGACAAGGTACAAACGCCGACACCGATTCAGGACAAAATACAAATCTCGACACCGACTCAGGACAAGGTACAAATCTCGACACCGTCTCAGGAAAAGGTACAAACGCCGACACCGACTCAGGACAAAATAAAAATCTCGACACAGACTCAGGACAAGGTACAAACGCCGACACCGACTCAGGACAAGGTACAAATCTCGACACCGACTCAGGACAAGGTACAAACGCCGACACCGATTCAGGACAAAATACAAATCTCGACACCGACTCAGGACAAGGTACAAATCTCGACACCGACTCAGGACAAGGTACAAACGCCGACACCGACTCAGGACAAGGTACAAATCTCGACACCGACTCAGGACAAGGTACAAACGCCGACACCGACTCAGGACAAGGTACAAATCTCGACACCGACTCAGGACAAGGTACAAACGCCGACACCGACTCAGGACAAAGTACAAATCTCGACACCGACTCAGGACAAAGTACAAATCTCGACACCGACTCAGGACAAGGTACAAATCTCGACACCGACTCAGGACAAGGTACAAACGCCGACACCGACTCAGGACAAGGTACAAATCTCGACACCGACTCAGGACAAGGTACAAACGCCGACACCGACTCAGGACAAAGTACAAATCTCGACACCGACTCAGGACAAAGTACAAATCTCGACACCGACTCAGGACAAAGTACAAATCTCGACACCGATTCAGGACAAAATACAAATCTCGACACCGACTCAGGACAAGGTACAAACTCCGACACCGACTCAGGACAAAGTACAAATCTCGACACCGATTCAGGACAAAATACAAATCTCGACACCGACTCAGGACAAGGTACAAACTCCGACACCGACTCAGGACAAGGTACAAACGCCGACACCGACTCAGGACAAAGTACAAATCTCGACACCGACTCAGGACAAGGTACAAATCTCGACACCGACTCAGGACAAGGTATAAACGCCGACACCGACTCAGGACAAGGTATAAACGCCGACACCGACTCAGGACAAAACACAAATCTCGACACCGACTCAGGACAAGGTTCAAACGCCGACACCGACTCAGGACAAGGTACAAATCTCGACACCGACTCAGGACAAGGTACAAACGCCGACACCGACTCAGGACAAAGTACAAATCTCGACACCGACTCAGGACAAGGTACAAACGCCGACACCGATTCAGGACAAGGTACAAACGCCGACACCGACTCAGGACAAGGTACAAATCTCGACACCTTCTCAGGACAAGGTACAAACGCCGACACCGATTCAGGACAAAATACAAATCTCGACACCGACTCAGGACAAGGTACAAATCTCGACACCGACTCAGGACAAGGTACAAACGCCGACACCGACTCAGGACAAAGTACAAATCTCGACACCGACTCAGGACAAGGTACAAACGCCGACACCGACTCAGGACAAGGTACAAACGCCGACACCGACTCAGGACAAGGTACAAATCTCGACACCGACTCAGGACAAGGTACAAACGCCGACACCGATTCAGGACAAAATACAAATCTCGACACCGACTCAGGACAAGGTACAAATCTCGACACCGACTCAGGACAAGGTACAAACGCCGACACCGACTCAGGACAAGGTACAAATCTCGACACCGACTCAGGACAAGGTACAAACGCCGACACCGACTCAGGACAAAATACAAATCTCGACACAGACTCAGGAAAAGGTACAAACGCCGACACCGACTAAGGACAAGGTACAAATCTCGACACCGACTCAGGACAAGGTACAAACGCCGACACCGATTCAGGACAAAATACAAATCTCGACACCGACTCAGGACAAGGTACAAATCTCGACACCGACTCAGGACAAGGTACAAACGCCGACACCGACTCAGGACAAAGTACAAATCGCGACACCGACTCAGGACAAGGTACAAACGCCGACACCGACTCAGGACAAGGTATAAACGCCGACACCGACTCAGGACAAGGTATAAACGCCGACACCGACTCAGGACAAAATACAAATCTCGACACCGACTCAGGACAAGGTTCAAACGCCGACACCGACTCAGGACAAGGTACAAATCTCGACACCGACTCAGGACAAGGTACAAACGCCGACACCGACTCAGGACAAAGTACAAATCTCGACACCGACTCAGGACAAGGTACAAACGCCGACGTCGATTCAGGACAAGGTACAAACGCCGACACCGACTCAGGACAAGGTACAAATCTCGACACCGACTCAGGACAAGGTACAAACGCCGACACCGATTCAGGACAAAATACAAATCTCGACACCGACTCAGGACAAGGTACAAATCTCGACACCGACTCAGGAAAAGGTACAAACGCCGACACCGACTCAGGACAAAATAAAAATCTCGACACAGACTCAGGACAAGGTACAAACGCCGACACCGACTCAGGACAAGGTACAAATCTCGACACCGACTCAGGACAAGGTACAAACGCCGACACCGACTCAGGACAAAATACAAATCTCGACACCGACTCAGGACAAGGTACAAATCTCGACACCGACTCAGGACAAGGTACAAACGCCACACATATTCAGGACAAAATACAAATCTCGACACCGACTCAGGACAAGGTACAAATCTCGACACAGACTCAGGACAAGGTACAAACGCCGAAACCGACTCAGGACAATGTACAAATCTCGACACCGACTCAGGACAAGGTACAAACGCCGACACCGACTCAGGACAAAGTACAAATCTCGACACCGACTCAAAACAAAGTACAAATCTCGACACCGACTCAGGACAAAGTACAAATCTCGACACCGACTCAGGACAAGGTACAAACTCCGACACCGACTCAGGACAAGGTATAAACGCCGACACCGACTCAGGACAAGGTATAAACGCCGACACCGACTCAGGACAAAATACAAATCTCGACACCGACTCAGGACAAGGTACAAACGCCGACACCGACTCAGGACAAGGTACAAACGCCGACACCGACTCAGGACAAAGTACAAATCTCGACACCGACTCAGGACAAGGTACAAATCTCGACACCGACTCAGGACAAGGTACAAATCTCGACACCGACTCAGGACAAGGTACAAATCTCGACACCGACTCAAGACAAGGTACAAACGCCAACACCGACTCAGGACAAGGTACAAATGCCGACACCGACTCAGGACAAAATACAAATCTCGACACCGACTCAGGACAAGGTACAAATCTCGACACCGACTCAGGACAAAGTACAAATCTCGACACCGACTCAGGACAAGGTACAAACGCCGACACCGACTCAGGACAAAATACAAATCTCGACACCGACTCAGGACAAGGTACAAACGCCGACACCGACTCAGGACAAGGTACAAACGCCGACACCGACTCAGGACAAAGTACAAATCTCGACACCGACTCAGGACAAGGTACAAACCCCGACACCGACTCAGGACAAGGTACAAATCTCGACACCGACTCAGGACAAGGTACAAACGCCGACACCGACTCAGGACAAGGTACAAACGCCGACACCGACTCAGGACAAGGTACAAATCTCGACACCGACTCAGGACAAGGTACAAACGCCGACACCGACTCAGGACAAAATACAAATCTCGACACCGACTCAGGACAAGGTACAAATCTCGACACCGACTCAGGACAAGGTACAAACGCCGACACCGACTCAGGACAAAATACAAATCTCGACACCGACTCAGGACAAGGTACAAACGCCGACACCGACTCAGGACAAGGTACAAATCTCGACACCGACTCAGGACAAGGTACAAACGCCGACACCGATTCAGGACAAAATACAAATCTCGACACCGACTCAGGACAAGGTACAAATCTCGACACCGACTCAGGAAAAGGTACAAACGCCGACACCGACTCAGGACAAAATAAAAATCTCGACACAGACTCAGGACAAGGTACAAACGCCGACACCGACTCAGGACAAGGTACAAATCTCGACACCGACTCAGGACAAGGTACAAACGCCGACACCGACTCAGGACAAAATACAAATCTCGACACCGACTCAGGACAAGGTACAAATCTCGACACCGACTCAGGACAAGGTACAAACGCCGACACATATTCAGGACAAAATACAAATCTCGACACCGACTCAGGACAAGGTACAAATCTCGACACCGACTCAGGACAAGGTACAAACTCCGACACCGACTCAGGACAAGGTACAAACGCCGACACCGACTCAGGACAAGGTATAAACGCCGACACCGACTCAGGACAAGGTACAAACGCCGACACCGACTCAGGACAAAATACAAATCTCGACACCGACTCAGGACAAGGTACAAACGCCGACACCGACTCAGGACAAGGTACAAATCTCGACACCGACTCAGGACAAGGTACAAACGCCGACACCGACTCAGGACAAAGTACAAATCTCGACACCGACTCAGGACAAGGTACAAACGCCGACACCGACTCAGGACAAGGTACAAACGCCGACACCGACTCAGGACAAGGTACAAATCTCGACACCGACTCAGGACAAGGTACAAACGCCGACACCGACTCAGGACAAAATACAAATCTCGACACCGACTCAGGACAAGGTACAAATCTCGACACCGACTCAGGACAAGGTACAAACGCCGACACCGACTCAGGACAAAGTACAAATCTCGACACCGACTCAGGACAAAGTACAAAACGCGACACCGACTCAGGACAAAGTACAAATCTCGACACCGACTCAGGACAAGGTACAAATCTCGACACCGACTCAGGACAAGGTACAAACGCCGACACCGACTCAGGACAAAGTACAAATCTCGACACCGACTCAGGACAAGGTACAAACGCCGACACCGACTCAGGACAAAGTACAAATCTCGACACCGACTCAGGACAAGGTACAAATCTCGACACCGACTCAGGACAAGGTACAAATCTCGACACCGACTCAGGACAAGGTACAAACGCCGACACCGACTCAGGACAAAATACAAATCTCGACACCGACTCAGGACAAGGTACAAACGCCGACACCGACTCAGGACAAGGTACAAACGCCGACACCGACTCAGGACAAAGTACAAATCTCGACACCGACTCAGGACAAAATACAAATCTCGACACCGACTCAGGACAAAATACAAATCTCGACACCGACTCAGGACAAGGTACAAATCTCGACACCGACTCAGGACAAAGTACAAATCTCGACACCGACTCAGGACAAGGTACAAATCTCGACACCGACTCAGGACAAAGTACAAACTCGACACCGACTCAGGACAAAGTACAAATCGCGACACCGACTCAGGACAAGGTACAAACCCGACACCGACTCAGGACAAGGTATAAACGCCGACACCGACTCAGGACAAGGTATAAACGCCGACACCGACTCAGGACAAAATACAAATCTCGACACCGACTCAGGACAAGGTTCAAACGCCGACACCGACTCAGGACAAGGTACAAATCTCGACACCGACTCAGGACAAGGTACAAACGCCGACACCGACTCAGGACAAAGTACAAATCTCGACACCGACTCAGGACAAGGTACAAACGCCGACGTCGATTCAGGACAAGGTACAAACGCCGACACCGACTCAGGACAAGGTACAAATCTCGACACCGACTCAGGACAAGGTACAAACGCCGACACCGATTCAGGACAAAATACAAATCTCGACACCAACTCAGGACAAGGTACAAATCTCGACACCGACTCAGGAAAAGGTACAAACGCCGACACCGACTCAGGACAAAATAAAAATCTCGACACCGACTCAGGACAAGGTACAAACGCCGACACCGACTCAGGACAAGGTACAAATCTCGACACCGACTCAGGACAAGGTACAAACGCCGACACCGATTCAGGACAAAATACAAATCTCGACACCGACTCAGGACAAGGTACAAATCTCGACACCGACTCAGGAAAAGGTACAAACGCCGACACCGACTCAGGACAAAATAAAAATCTCGACACCGACTCAGGACAAGGTACAAACGCCGACACCGACTCAGGACAAGGTACAAATCTCGACACCGACTCAGGACAAGGTACAAACGCCGACACCGACTCAGGACAAAATACAAATCTCGACACCGACTCAGGACAAGGTACAAATCTCGACACCGACTCAGGACAAGGTACAAACGCCGACACATACTCAGGACAAAATACAAATCTCGACACCGACTCAGGACAAGGTACAAATCTCGACACCGACTCAGGACAAGGTACAAATAGCGACACCGACTCAGGACAATGTACAAATCTCGACACCGACTCAGGACAAGGTACAAACGCCGACACCGACTCAGGAAAAAGTACAAATCTCGACACCGACTCAAAACAAAGTACAAATCTCGACACCGACTCAGGACAAAGTACAAATCTCGACACCGACTCAGGACAAGGTACAAATCTCGACACCGACTCAGGACAATGTATAAACGCCGACACCGACTCAGGACAAGGTATAAACGCCGACACCGACTCAGGACAAAATACAAATCTCGACACCGACTCAGGACAAGGTACAAACGCCGACACCGACTCAGGACAAGGTACAAACGCCGACACCGACTCAGGACAAAGTACAAATCTCGACACCGACTCAGGACAAGGTACAAATCTCGACACCGACTCAGGACAAGGTACAAATCTCGACACCGACTCAGGACAAGGTACAAATCTCGACACCGACTCAGGACAAGGTACAAACGCCGACACCGACTCAGGACAAGGTACAAACGCCGACACCGACTCAGGACAAAATACAAATCTCGACACCGACTCAGGACAAGGTACAAATCTCGACACCGACTCAGGACAAAGTACAAATCTCGACACCGACTCAGGACAAGGTACAAATGCCGACACCGACTCAGGACAAAATACAAATCTCGACACCGACTCAGGACAAGGTACAAAGCTCGACACCGAATCAGGACAAGGTACAAACGCCGACACCGACTCAGGACAAAGTACAAATCTCCACACCGACTCAGGACAAAATACAAATCTCGACACCGACTCAGGACAAAAGACAAATCTCGACACCAACTCAGGACAAGGTACAAATCTCGACACCGACTCAGGACAAAATACAAATCTCGACACCGACTCAGGACAAAATACAAATCTCGACACCGACTCAGGACAAAACACAAATCTCGACACCGACTCAGGACAAGGTACAAATCTCGACACCGACTCAGGACAAGGTACAAATCTCGACACCGACTCAGGACAAGGTACAAATCTCGACACCGACTCAGGACAAGGTACAAACGCCGACACCGACTCAGGACAAAATACAAATCTCGACACCGACTCAGGACAAGGTACAAACGCCGACACCGACTCAGGACAAGGTACAAATCTCGACACCAACTCAGGACAAGGTACAAATCTCGACACCGACTCAGAACAAGGTACACATCTCGACACCGACTCAAGACAAGGTACAAATCTCGACACCGACTCAGGACAAGGTACAAACGCCGACACCGACTCAGGACAAAGTACAAATCTCGACACCGACTCAGGACAAGGTACAAATCTCGACACCGACTCAGGACAAGGTACAAACGCCTACACCGACTCAGGACAAAATACAAATCTCGACACCGACTCAGGACAAGGTACAAACGCCGACACCGACTCAGGACAAGGTACAAATCTCGACACCGACTCAGGACAAAGTACAAATCTCGACACCGACTCAGGACAAAATACAAATCTCGACACCGACTCAGGACAAGGTACAAATCTCGACACCGACTCAGGACAAGGTACAAACGCCGACACCGACTCAGGACAAAATACAAATCTCGACACCGACTCAGGACAAGGTACAAATCTCGACACCGACTCAGGACAAGGTACAAATCTCGACACCGACTCAGGACAAGGTACAAACGCCGACACCGACTCAGGACAAAGTACAAATCTCGACACCGACTCAGGACAAGGTACAAATCTTGACACCAACTCAGGACAAGGTGCAAACGCCGACACCGACTCAGGACAAGGTACAAATCACGACACCGACTCAGGACAAAATACAAATCTCGACATTGACTCAGGTCAAGGTACAAACGCCGACACCGACTCAGGACAAAGTACAAATCTCCACACCGACTCAGGACAAAATACAAATCTCGACACCGACTCAGGACAAGGTACAAATCTCGACACCGACTCAGGACAAGGTACAAACGCCGACACCGACTCAGGACAAAGTACAAATCTCGACACCGACTCAGGACAAAATACAAATCTCGACACCGACTCAGGACAAAATACAAATCTCGACACCGACTCAGGACAAAATACAAATCTCGACACCGACTCAGGACAAGGTACAAATCTCGACACCGACTCAGGACAAGGTACAAACGCCGACACCGACTCAGGACAAAGTACAAATCTCGACACCGACTCAGGACAAAATACAAATCTCGACACCGACTCAGGACAAGGTACAAACGCCGACACCGACTCAGGACAAAGTACAAATCTCCACACCGACTCAGGACAAAATACAAATCTCGACACCGACTCAGGACAAGGTACAAATCTCGACACCGACTCAGGACAAGGTACAAATCTCGACACCGACTCAGGACAAGGTACAAACGCCGACACCGACTCAGGACAAAGTACAAATCTCGACACCGACTCAGGACAAGGTACAAATCTCGACACCGACTCAGGACAAGGTACAAATCTCGACACCGACTCAGGACAAGGTACAAATCTCGACACCGACTCAGGACAAGGTACAAACGCCGACACCGACTCAGGACAAAATACAAATCTCGACACCGACTCAAGACAAGGTACACATCTCGACACCGACTCAGGACAAGGTACAAACGCCTACACCGACTCAGGACAAAATACAAATCTCGACACTGACTCAGGACAAGGTACAAACGCCGACACCTACTCAGGACAAGGTACAAATCTCGACACCGACTCAGGACAAGGTACAAATCTCGACACCGACTCAGGACAAAATACAAATCTCGACACCGACTCAGGACAAGGTACAAATCTCGACACCGACTCAGGACAAGGTACAAACGCCGACACCGACTCAGGACAAAGTACAAATCTCGACACCGACTCAGGACAAAATACAAATCTCGACACCGACTCAGGACAAAGTACAAATCTCGACACCGACTCAGGACAAAATACAAATCTCGACACCGACTCAGGACAAGGTACAAATCTCGACACCGACTCAGGACAAGGTACAAACGCCGACACCGACTCAGGACAAAGTACAAATCTCCACACCGACTCAGGACAAAATACAAATCTCGACACCGACTCAGGACAAGGTACAAATCTCGACACCGACTCAGGACAAGGTACAAATCTCGACACCGACTCAGGACAAGGTACAAATCTCGACACCGACTCAGGACAAGGTACAAATCTCGACACCGACTCAGGACAAGGTACAAATCTCGACACCGACTCAGGACAAGGTACAAACGCCGACACCGACTCAGGACAAAGTACAAATCTCGACACCGACTCAGGACAAGGTACAAATCTCGACACCGACTCAGGACAAGGTACAAATCTCGACACCGACTCAGGACAAGGTACAAATCTCGACACCGACTCAGGACAAGGTACAAACGCCGACACCGACTCAGGACAAAATACAAATCTCGACACCGACTCAAGACAAGGTACAAACGCCGACACCGACTCAGGACAAGGTACAAACGCCGACACCGACTCAGGACAAAGTACAAATCTCGACACCGACTCAGGACAAAATACAAATCTCGACACCGACTCAGGACAAAATACAAATCTCGACACCGACTCAGGACGAAACACAAATCTCGACACCAACTCAGGACAAGGTACAAATCTCGACACCGACTCAGGACAAGGTACAAATCTCGACACCGACTCAGGACTAAATACAAATCTCGACACCGACTCAGGACAAAATACAAATCTCGACACCGACTCAGGACGAAACACAAATCTCGACACCAACTCAGGACAAAACACAAATCTCGACACCGACTCAGGACAAAGTACTGATACCGACACCGACTCAGGACAAGGTACAAACGCCGACACCGACTCAGGACAAGGTACAAACGCCGACACCGACTCAGGACAATTTACAAACGCCGACACCGACTCAGGACAAGGTACAAACGCCGACACCGACTCAGGACAAGGTACAAACGCCGACACCGACTCAGGACAAGGTACAAACGCCGACACCGACTCAGGACAAGGTACAAACGCCGACTCAGGACAAAGGACTAATGCCGACAACGGGTAAATGCTGCCGACACCGACACTGGCTCCCTTTCCCTGGTTGAGGTAGGTGTCAAGGGCATTTTTTTTCGTTTGGATGGATGGATAGTTTTTGAACTAGCAGCCTTCCCAGTTGTATACACGAACTGTTCTTTACTTTCAATGTGAAGATGATACAAACTTTTGCCTTCACTGCAGAGCTATTCACCATCTTTTTAGTAATGTCAAAAACTTACTTCAATGGATCGTATTTTCTTTGTTTTTCACAGTTATTGTATGTCTTCAGCACTTGATTCAGTATTTTCTGTACGACTTGAATTGATAAAACATTATCACTTATCATTAAACAAAGATTATCTCTATGACTCTTATCTATGTGAACTGAACTGAACTCCCTCTCTATATGAACTGAATTGAACTCGCCCGTATCTCACAAACTGCCTCTTATATATCTTGCCCACATCACAACTTGAACTTTCTACAAACAGCTACAATCGAACTACTAGACTAAGCTAGACGGTCATAATTTCATGAATACAATTCACGAGGTCCAGAAACAACAAGTCTCTGACCTCCTAACCGTTAGCTTGACCTCACCACGCAATCACACCCACACACCACACACGCAATTACACTATGACAGGAAGTAAAGGCGGCTGGGTGTTGTGCTGACCACACAATTCTTTCATAAGCCGAGTTTATAAAAACAGATGAACTCGACACTTCATCTGACCATATGGCCCTTTAGGGTTGAGGGAAATATTTAATATATGCGAACATATTATAACGTATTTAAATGCGTGAACATAGTTTAATAACATTTAATAACGTACCGTATGCAAATTAGGGCTGCTGATTAAACTGCGTAAATATGCGATTAACGCATCAAAAAAATTTAAATACAATTTTTAACGCAACACCTAAATGCGTTAGGTTGACCTAAATACTGAAAGTTCACCAAATCGATAAATAACAGAATTTCCCTCAACAATTTGAAGTTAAAGTCTGTTCACTTATTAAGTAGATCTACCATCCCCACCCTATTGCAATTTGCACACACCCTCACCCTCAGGTATGTCGACAAAAGCCTCAGTTGTAATATAATAATACACAATGAAGATGTTTTTGTTATATAGCCCTTCGACCAGTAAACCACCTGCTCCCTTACAGCTCGATATAAAAAGAGAAAAGTTTCATTAACTAGTTTACATTATATTTTGTAGTGAATTGATGGAGGTACTGTAGACTACTGGTGGAGGTAAAAGAACGACAAGTGTTTAGTGAACTCGGTTATAATTAGGTAAAAAAAACGAGATGCAACAGCTGCACTAATAGTTTCATATATATGACACCTGTCAATCAAGATCTAGATTCGGCTGATATAGGGATGTTGATTAAGTACAGTTAACGCGTAATTAAAGCATAAAACAATTATGCGATTACATTTGTTATCGCAAACACCTAAATGCGTTAAATTTTACCCAAATGCTGTTATTTCAGAGTTGTAGAAAAAAATTAAAAAATCGGTAAATAAGCCAAATTCTATAAATAGAAATAGATCAGACAAGATAAAAAAAAACAGAAAGAATACCCGAACACAGAAACTGTCACGTTTACATAAAATCATAGGCGCTATATGATTTTGAAACAATAAGATTGTCATTTCTTAATTTTAATTTTTGACCCTGAATGCAATTTAGTGAACATCTGCTCCTAGTTTGAAACAATGGAACTGGTGTCACCTTGTTTTGGGACAGGGAGGTTCGGTGGTTGGGTAGGCCATAAGTTATGTCATATTTTTGTGGAGAGTGTGTCAAAAATGTGACTGGGTGGGGAAAGGGGGTGGGGGAATAAAGGAAAACAAAACGCGTTAATAATAAGTGAGCGACTTTATTCTGGCTCTAAACTATTATTTTATGAAAAAAAAGCTACATTTGAGATAAAAATGACGTGTGTATTTTTTGGGATGGAAGTGGAAGGGGTGGGTACGGTAGTGGAGAGGTAAGTAAACAAGACTTACGAGTGGCTGCTTAGTAAGGCAAAATATGACAAGGAAGGGGTAACAGGGGTTCGGAAACCACGGTACTAGAAAAACACATGTTTGGCATTGTTTTTGATTAAAAACAAAACAATTTGCATCACTTGACGTTACTGATACATGTCAACAAACTGGTCTCAATAACTAATTCAATAGACATATATACTAATGCTTAAGAAATATGTTACAAATATTTATACTCTTTCGTAAATTAAACTGACTATTTTTAAAATGTGCGTTAATTTGCGATTTAATTTTTAATGTGTGAACATCGATCTATAAAGTATTCTAATTGTGTTTTAATATATGTGAACTTAATTTTCTAATTCTAATATTTTTATAATTTTTACCATTCAACAGATACTTTTTAAGTTATGTCATCCAGTTTCAGATGCATAAAGCTTTATGTCAAGAAATAGGCTACACGGGCCCATTGCATAGATGTGACATTTATAACAGTACAGTAGCTGGTAGGAAACTAAGGTAATATTCCCCAAACAAATTAACATTAACTAATTAGCTTGACTGTCATTAACAATAAGAATGTAAGTAATCTTCTGTAGTTTTATGTTGTAAAAATTTCCAGTTGTAACGTGGTCGGTAAAATAGGTGTAATTATTTTCTTTTTTTTTCTATTTGCTAGTGACATACTCAAACTTGGCTCATCCGTTCCATGGCGGGAGGTCATGCGTAATGTGACTGGACAAGACAAAATGCTTGCTGAGCCTTTGCTTGAGTATTTCAAACCTCTGATGAACTATCTGAAGAGAGTTAACTGTGATGACTACGGCTGGAATGACCAATGTCCGCAATGGGAATTTTAAACAAAAACTGATTATAAAGTTTAATAATAATCGTTGAGAGTTTCATCTAGCGATGTAATAAGACAATAAAGTATTAAACAAAGCGTGTCTATAATAAAGTCAATATATGATTATTTAACATTTTTAAATACTACATAGGTTAAGAAAACATTTATAACATGCCCTTATTGCAATATGTGTTGAACCAATGGGATGAAAACATATGTATGTTTGGTCACTTCCTGGAATACTTATTTATTATACTTAGAACACGTTTCAATTCCGCTGAATCCGAGTAAATAGTCACCACACTATTACAGTTTAAAAATTTTACCCACATTAAAAGAGCTATACGTAATTGAAAAGCCACGATCACTAGACTATTACGTGTTATTAATTCACTTAAATAGTTCGATGGCGATAATTGTTGGTAAGAAATGGGCTCTATGATAACAACAAATAAAAGGTCATATTTTCTCTCAGCGACATTGACAGAAAGTGTTATGTACATTTCTCTTCGTTACACGCTTCTTTTAAAAATAACTAATTGTAACGATAGCTTTAAATATGTATCTCTACAACTTAAGAACTACTGATAAGTTGGTAAATTTCAGTTAGTTAGTTCAAAAGTTCATACGGCCAGGGTCACATTTATATATTTAGCTCAATTACACGTTCAAGGTTAAAATCTTAGTTGGTATAGAAAGGTTAACAGTGACTCAACAGTCAGATTCTATAGTTTATATTGATCCAAGTCGAAAATCAGTTTAGTAAGTTAGATCTATTAGACATCGCAGTTTAGTAAATTAGATCTATTAGACATCGCAGTTTAGTAAGTTAGATCTATTAGACATCACAGTTTAGTAAGTTAGATCTATTAGACATCGCAGTTTAGTAAGTTAGATCTATTAGACATCGCAGTTTAGTAAAATAGATCTATTAGACCAGAGGTTTTCAACCTTTTTTTATGCTGAGGACCCCTCAGGCATTCCAAGCTCGGGTGGCGGACCCCCCATAGCCCAAGGCGCCCTGGCATCAACTTTTCTTACCTCAGGTTGGACCAGAATATGTCTTAAGTTTGCGGATGCAATCTACTTAAATTCTGCTAAACGGTAGGCCTAGCTTAAGTTACGCGCAAAACATGTACAAGTCATTTCAACTACCGAAATAGCTATCTATCCAAAAAATGAAACAATCACAGAGTTTTTATTCTACTGGTATGTCTGTTACACAGATTTCTGTTCAGTGGTAAGGCTGTGCCTGTTTTGCACTACAAAGTTTGTCCAAACATGGTGGTATACGAAATAAACATGTGTATTTCATGTTCAATGTCCAGTCTGAACCTGTACTTGGTAACAGTAACAGCAGAGAATGCAGTTTAGCACACGTACTTCGTATAAAATGGTAGCATGGCATTGATGGCTATGTCTGAACATCCTTTCCTACAACGTCTTGGCACATGTCGACTGCTGCCGGTATAATTAGCTTTTGTGTGATGTTTTTTTGGAACGCGCTATGCATAATGCTCCCAACCAAATACGACGCTCGAAGAGCTTTCTCGTTTACAGTAGTGCAGGGCAGTGCAGGCCATCAGTTTGCCTTTATGTTTCAAATTGAGCTCTTTCTGCCCCTCAAAGTATTCCTTCGCTTTACTGGCAAATTTCGAATGCATTTTGGTCAATTAGCGCCTCAATATCGCAGGCTTCATCGCATCATTCGATAATGTTTGCAAGCACACGACACAAAGAGGTTGGTCAGCATCGGTCCCCCCTGCGGTGAAGCCGAGTGATATATATTCTGGATTATACTTGCGCCGTTTTCTTTTTCTTTCGTCTTTGGCTGCTTCATCATAGAATCTTCCAGGTTCTGGTCAGTTTTCCTCTTCACAGATTTATCCATGCTACTAGGCTTGAACAGTTTTATTTTGACAAATATTGATAAACAAATGACCAACAACAGTTAAGTCCCTTTGACTGAGATCTCACAGGGAAAAAATGAGAGACAAAGTTTCAGAGTAGAGAGAGTTAGAGGAGGTAATTATCTCTAAAAAATATTTCACATTCTGATGACAAAAACTCACATTTTAAAATAAAATCGACTACTATAATATAACAAATACAAATCATATCAAATATTTTGATTTGTTTACTAACGTTTAAAAAGTATTTGTCACATAAGCAAATGACATGATTTCAGAAAAGCATAATTTCGCACCGTTTCATCGATGCATTAGTAAAAAAAACCCTGTTGTCGCTCTGGCCTATTTTCATATTAAAAATTTACAAAAAATCTACTTTGAACCAAAAAAAAATGTGAGTGTAATTTTAAATTAACATGCGAAGTGTATACCAGCAATTTGATATCAAAAACGTTTGTGTAAGATTATTTCTAGGCAAATCTAGGCTTATAATAACTGTAACCACTGATTAGCCAGACTATTTATCAATAATACACACGTTTGCAGAGATCCGGGTGTTTTAACAGTGATGTCAGAGCTCAGTAAGTAAGAAATATTGATGGCATGACTAAAAAACTCAGTGCACAAGCATATGTTGTATGCAGTCTAGTTCAGACTTCTGACGAAAATAAATGGAAATACCATCAATGTTTTCAATGCTGCACATTGTCGTCTGTGCCTGAAACATTGGTATAGCTAGTATTTTTGTTTAGCTAAATGCCAACCAATAGACCAAACTAAAACCAACCAATACTTTCTACAAGAAACATCACTTATTTCCTTGACTTGCCCAAGGACCCCTTTGAAGCTCCTCACGGATCCCTGGGGGGGTCCGCGGACCACAGGTTGAAAACCTCTGTATTAGACATCGCAGTTTAGTAAGTTAGATCTATTAGACATAGCAGTTTAGTAAGTTAGATCTATTAGACATCGCAGTTTAGTAAGTTAGATCTATTAGACATCGCAGTTTAGTAAGTTAGATCTATTAGACATCGCAGTCTAGTAAGTTAGATCTATTAGACATCGCAGTTTAGTAAGTTAGATCTATTAGACATCGCAGTTTAGTAAGTTAGATCTATTAGACATCGCAGTTTAGTAAGTTAGATCTATTAGACATCGCAGTTTAGTAAGTTAGATCTATTGGACATCGCAGTTTAGTAAGTTAGATCTATTAGACATCGCAGTTTAGTAAGTTAGATCTATTAGACATCGCAGTTTAGTAAGTTAGATCTATTAGACATCGCAGTTTAGTAAGTTAGATCTATTAGACATCGCAGTTAATAAGTTAGATCTATTGGACATCGCAGTTTAGTAAGTTAGATCTATTAGACATCGCAGTTTAGTAAGTTAGATCTATTAGACATCGCAGTTTAGTAAGTTAGATCTATTAGACATCGCAGTTTAGTAAGTTAGATCTATTAGACATCGCAGTTAGTAAGTTAGATCTATTGGACATCGCAGTTTAGTAAGTTAGATCTATTAGACATCGCAGTTTAGTAAGTTAGATCTATTGGACATCGCAGTTTAGTAAGTTAGATCTATTGGACATCGCAGTTTAGTAAGTTAGATCTATTAGACATCACAGTTTAGTAAGTTAGATCTATTAGACATCGCAGTTTAGTAAGTTAGATCTATTGGACATCACAGTTTAGTAAGTTAGATCTATTAGACATCACAGTTTAGTAAGTTAGATCTATTGGACATCGGTCTTCGTCTCAGGTGTCAGAGGAGGAGCACTACTGTCTCGTTAGTCGATCAGAAAAATTGGGGTCCTAGCATCATGGGACGGTTTAATACCAGGGCCGTTTTAAGGCCACCGTAGGCCCTAGGCACTTTCAAAGTCATAGGCCCTCCCCGACTTCATTTTTAATTTTTTTTTCAAGAATGCATCCGCACTTCTTTGCGATTTGAAATCTAAATAAACTTTCCACATTGTTAATTATTCTATGCAAACTCTATGCAGTGATGACTTAGTAATTCCGGTGTTACATCATGCGCTTCACATTCGTTGTTTATTTGAGAAGCGGAAAAAAAGGAGGAGAAAGAAAAAGCATTGAAACAAAATTTAGGATTCGTTGCTGCAATTTATTAGCAAAGAGACTGATTGCATTACTGGTAAAACTAGTAATACTAGTGATAATGACATTTCATTTACTTCTTTGGCCACAATGTGCACCAACAATCCCGCAATACCTGAAATAATGTTGCCGGACTGTGCAGAAAAAAGTGAAACAATAGAAACATATGCTACAAAGGAAAAGGTATCTACAAATTCTGTTATGGGTCATGCTAAAGCTGCTATGTTTGATTTGCCTACAGGGTCAGTAGGAGATGCCGGTTTGAAGCAAGAGCTGCCGGTTTAAAGCATGAGCTGCCGGTTTGAAGCATGAGCTGCATGACATAGAATACAGTTATTCAAGTGATCGAGCTGATTGGGAAATAACTGCACATCTAAGAAGTTATTATGCTGCTCTGTCAAGGATGTTAGAATGTCAACAGATATCTAATATTGACAAAAAACGTTAAAAGGAGAAGCAAAAATTGTGCAAATACTGGAATGATGTTATCAAGAGAATAGTTGCTGTGATAAGATTTCTTGCTGAAAGAGGGTTAGCTTTTCGCGGTGACAGCCATTTACATAACTGTTTTAACAATGGAAATTACTTTGGTTGCACTGACTATTTAGCTGAATTTGATCCCTTTCTATAGGAGCACATTGAGAGACATGGAAACCCCGGAAAGGGGAATGTATCATATCTTTCTGCCAGTTTATGTGAAGAATTTATTGAGTTAATGGGATCCAAAGTATTGACGCAGATACTGTCTGAAATTAAGAATGCTAAATATTATGGACTCATTATCGATTCCACTCCTGACATCAGTCATGTAGATCAGCTGACAGTTGTTGTTCACTATGTTCTCAAAAGTGAAATTGTTGTAGAGGTTTTCTTCTGTTCATTCTAATTTCAGAAAGAAGTTGGATCATTTCGAGACAGTGCTAATATGTGTGATTTTGAAAGACTTGTTCCGAAAAATTGATATTGTCAACAAAGCTCTACAGGAGCATGGAAATGAGTTAACGAACATCATCAACTTGTATCTCAGTTTTGTTCTTAACTTTCATGATACACGCGATAAATTTGAAATGTACGAAGGTATAGCAAAAGAGTTCTCACAAACGGACTATAAAGAATTTACACAACGCTAACGTCATTGACACCGATTTCATGATGAAGTTGTGGATGATAAAGATCCGGTTTTAGGTATGAGTCCTAGTGTAAAATTCCGTACTCAGACTTTTTAATGTTATCAGAGATAGATTTATTACTGAGATGGGAAAACGGCGAGCAGCCTACACAGCACTACATGAAAGGTTCAACTTTCTTCTGGACAGATCTGTCAACTGATCAAACAGTTCCGAAAGCCAAGCCACTTATTGAGATGTACCCATCAGATCTGGAAGAATTTCTTTTGTTCTCACGGATGTTTGCTGACAAGAAAACTGTGGTTGAAATGCTTACAGCACAAATACAGAATAGGTTGGTGACAAGTTTCCCAAATGCAAATATTGCTTTCGGATCTATCTTTCAATTTTGGGAACAAGTGCTCAAATTGATAAAAACATATCTTCGGTCAACGATGGGACAAACACGACTATCCTACCTGGCATTACTTTCAATTGAAAAGGATTTGACGAGGGAAATGACAAATGAGGATGTCATATGTGACTTTGCTAAGACAAAGAGACGAAAAGTTAACATATTGTAATTTACAGATCTACAGCACTGCAGCTTGACTTGCTCAGGTGCTCATCTCACACAGTTATATATAGTTAATTTAATACAAACATTATTAAATTTTACTGGCATTCTTAACTTGTTTTCACTTTATGTTCTGGCTTTCGTAGGCCCTAGAAAAGTCCGTAGGCCCTAGGCACAGTAAGACCGAAGACAAAATGCAAACCATATAGCGAATCAAGACAAAGAAATGTGTTAATGTACAGTTATGTTTAAATTATACTTTACTTTATTAGTCTAAACATCTTTCGGGACAGTGTAGAACCAGTTAGGTTTGATTTATTGTGTTCATTATTATCTTTGTATGAAGTCTAATTAAAGATTTTGAATCGTGATTGACTCAACTACATTATTGATTGATTGTATGTGAAAGTAAGCGACACGCAGTAAACGCCTCCAATGAACGCCTAAAATCAAAAATAGAAATAGAAGCACTGCCATTGCACTAGAACGTTACATTTGGTGGCAGACGGTAAAGAAGAAGAGAAGGTAATTAAACATTCCCAATCAGATATTATTATGAACAGTAAATCGAATTTAATAGTTCATTCATTAATATAATTAAAATTCAAATACGGCTAAGTTTGTCTTAGTCTCACTAGTTTTATTTGTTTTTTTTTCCCGGCGAGACAATTCAACTTTCGATTTCTCGACAATTTTAGAAAAATCAAAATAACTTTAATAAAATAGTTTTTCCTCATTTTTTTTTAAATATTTTAACATGTTATAGATTTGAAAAAATAAACATTAACGTTTTTCATTCGCGAAAAAAAATTGGGTTGTTGTTCAAATTATGTAGGGGTGATTTCAGACTTCGAGGGAATCACTCGCAAATCACAGTAAATATAGCCTAATCATTTATAGCTAGTTTATTATTTTACAGAAACATACTTTTTTGAAATATATTTATAGTTATGGTATTTTACTTTATTTTTCGTGGTTTTCCTTACCTCTGATATTCGATACGCCCTAATTTTTTTTTCTTAAGCACTATGAGTATTACAGTAGAGACTGAAAATCCGTCACTTCGGCCATCGCGTCGGGGAAATTTTTTAAAATAATTATAGGGTGTTTTAAAGGGTTCGGCGAATTCGCGCCAATAATCGAGCGCATTATATTTATAACAGTTTTATAGGGGGAAAAGTCCAGCTTTCTAATGACTGATTTAAATTTAATCCAAATATAAGATTTCAGCAAAAAATATTTAAAATACTTTTAAAAGTTAAAATAAACAAAGATATTTTCTATAATTCATACATTTAAAGAAATGGTTATAAAGAGCTGTTATTCTGGAATAAAATGATATAAATTTTTATTTAATTGGATTATTGGCGCAAATTCGCCTCACACGTTTATCACAGGGGAGGGGTAGGAAATGTACGTGTCAGTCGTAACAAAAAAAGAGATGGTGGGTACATTCAATTAAAGATTTCGTTCATTAAAATATCGAAAATCAAAACAAAATAATCATATAATGAAGGTGATTAAAATAAGCTTTTAAATGATATATTTTATGATAGAATAATATTGGTATTTCATTATACAATCTTAAGTTCAAAATAGGCCTAAAATGATTTTCATGTACGAAAATCGCTGTTTTTCGTCAGTTTGGGGTACCTACTATAATTTTGTTTTAGATAATTAACATTATACCTCTATAACACATATTTTAATCATGTGTACCATTGTTATTATATCAAATTTTTTCGGTTATTTCATTTAGCATCTTATCATTTCATTGAGGTATATTTTAACCATACTGCATCTTATAAGCAGTTACTAGTATTTTTGACAACTGCATTACATTTTGTAATTATTGTTGAGGTTTTCCCTTTTATTTTAAAACACTCCTACATATTAATAAGCTTTGACCAATATGGAAATGGCCAGCAGCTCAACTTATCTTGATACATTAATGAGTCATGGACATCAATTAGGTTTTTGTTGAAAAGAATTACAAAAATTTATTAAACAACAGCAGGCATATTGTAAGGAACAAGCAGAAATTGCTAGGGCTGAAAAAGAAAAAGTACGAATAGAGAATGAGAAAGAAAGAGCCTTCCAGTTGGAAAAACTGAAACTACAAATTCAAGTTCAGAGTGACGTTCAACAAACCAAGCTAGTTTTGAAAGCGTATGATGGCAGAAGAGGCGATATTAATAAGTTTTTTTTCAAAATATGGAGACACAATTTCACCTACACAGTATAGTAAAAACAGAATGTCTAAAATACATATATAGCGCTATAACACGCAATGCCCTTGCTGCACTAAACCATATTAAAAACTTTGAACAAATAGGATATGACTTAGCTAAAAAAAAACAATTTTTAAAACACTTTGGGAAGACAGAATAATTTTATAGAAAGGCATTCCACAACACCATATACAATGCCAAAGAACACCCACAAGCCTTCATCAACAATCTTGAAACTAACTTAGACAAATGGATCAAAATGGCATGCATTGATGCCAGTGATGTAAATGCACTAAAAGAACTTTTGCTGGTTGATCATGTTCTTAGTTTTGCCAGTTCACAGATGTAAACATTTATCAAAGAAAAAAAATATACCAAAACCGAGCTGATTAACGCGATGGCAGATTTTAGAAACAGTCATGTAGATCAACCCATGAGATATGGAGTTCACAACAATAGTCTCAACTCAGTTATTCACCATCAGAGACCACGATACGCAAGTATGCCAGCCAGAGTAGCTAAGAATCATATTGAATATGTTTCAATTGTGGTAAATTTGGCCATTATAAATTTGAATGCAGAAGCTCACCAAGATACAACAAACAACTATGATACCACAATAAAGGTACATTTAATAAACTTACAACTTTTACCAACTAGCTACAATACCATAACAGAGGAAAGTCACCCAACACAAGTCCAGTACGACAACACCAGGACAGGGGCAGGCTGAGAAACAATACCCACAACACGCACACACAGTGGCCGCTATTCTTCAAAACAAAGGTGACCAAGTTTTTTACTTCTGTCTAGTTGACAACAAACCAGTTCAATGTTTACGAGACTTAGGCTGCAGTACTTTGGCTGTAGACTCCTCATTAGTGAATGCATCACAGCTTACAGGTAACTCAGAGTTTGTCAGATTAGGTGATGGTCCAACTGCTATCATATTTATTGACAGCCCTTGGGTAAAAGGTCGAGTCAACGCTTTAACGACGAACACCAATAGCAGAGGTCATTATAGACAATCTCCCAGACTTCGTTCCTGATAACTCAGAACAATTGTTTCAAGAGTGTCTCAAGAGAATGCTTAGAGCTTGTATGGTCAATTACAAAACTGCACAAATATCTATTGGGTAATAACTGACTAGATGGTCTTTACTTCTACACTTCAGTCTACTTTGAAGGAACTTCAATCACTATCTTCAAAAAGTGATCAAACAGAAAAAGAATGTTATCTTCTATTTAGCAACATAAGCAACTGGAATGGTGCAGAAAACATAGACACATATTTAGACAAGATAGACAATATGGAATCACAAAAAAAAATCAAAGAAGAAGACATAATATTAAGTATCATTAATAAATTCCAAGGTCACAAAAAGGCTCATACTATAGCTACAAGAAATCAACACGATTATAACTAGGGCTGTACCGGATTGTAATTTTTAGATCCTGCAGGAATCGGAACCGGAATCGGATTTAATAGTTGAATCCTGTCGGAATCTGAACAGGAACCGAATTTTACCAAAGTAAATAGTAACTCTTCCAAACGAAGTAGTAATATCTCACCTAACATAAAAAAAAGATATTAGAATGAAAAATATAATAAAAATTTAGTTTTTAAGTTCTAGATAGCAAAAAAACAGTATTAACCATTTAGATCTTGAAGACTGTGACTAAAACCCCTTCCCCAATCTTAAATTAAGAAAGAAAACTCTGTCAAAATAACAGGTTCTTTGTTTTAATTTTTTTTAATAAAGCTGTACCTAATTTAACTTGATTTCTATTACAATCAAACAAAGAAATGGGTAACATATCTTAGAAAGTATAATAAACATGTTTATTAATTAATAAATAAATTCCAAAAAAAAATATATACTGTGGCACCCCCCCCCCCGACCCCGATAGTTCATTTTTCTTTAGTTTTCCATAGTGACGTCACCAAACCTTGTTATTTCATTCATACTTTCTTTTAAATTATTATCTATTTCCCATAAAACGCAAATTAAAATGCATTTCAAATCTAAATCAATATCACTTTAATGTTCAATAAAAATGTATCTTCAAGTTATTTATCTAAATATGCGAGGAATTTTATCCAAATCGTGACAAAATCCACTAAATTAAAAAAAAATTGCTGAAAAATAAATTATTGAACTATTTTTAAACTGTAATCACCCAAAAATAGATCGTTGTCTGATCTTTAAAGAAGTTAAACTTTTATAGCTAAACATAGTTAGTTTAAAGGAAACACGGAATCAAAAGTAGCGGAAGGTAAGGTGTCGTATTACTACTAGACTAAATACGATTCAAATCTTCCTTTATAATATATTTTTACTTACAAACAGATCAACGTTATTGTAGTTTTGAAAAGCAAAGGAAGTTATTGTTTTAATTTAATTGTTTAGCGCTAAATATTTCAAAATTATGTTGGCGCTAAAAAAATTTCTTACAAATTTCAAACAACAAAATCCGGCTTAAATCCGGCACATTTTAACCGGAACCGGAATCGGAACCGGATTTCTTAAAACTGCCGGAATCCGGCTTAACAGGAGCCCTAATTATAACCTAATGATAGCAGAATTAAAAATGAAATTAAAAGTCAAACAAAAGGTTGACAGTGATGAAATAAAATAAGTGAAGAACAGATAAGTCCTCCAGTTCACAAAAAGACAATATTCGAAGTACAACCAGTGAATGTAACACATATGATGCAATATTTACTTCAAGGAATAACCTCTTCACACACATAATAAAAGAACATTATAATCTTTCAGACTTACGTCATATGTTAAATGTTATCACCAGAGTTCAGTCAGAGAAAGAAAACACTAACATCCAATCTACTGACAATATCAATGTGAATGTAGACTGTCTTATGGACGTTTCAAGAGAACAATTATCCCAGTTACAAAAAGATGATCCTTCCCTTAAACGATATTTTGAATTAGCTTCAACAGATCAGGCCATTGATCAGAATGTTGTGTTTCAGATTGAACATGATATATATTTATAAGAAAGTTTAATTCTCCAGGTGGAGTTATCACAAATAATAATTCCATCCACACTGAGGAAGAGGGTTATACAAAAAGCACATTCAAGTCACATGGATCCAAAAAAAACCTTACAAAGAATCAGACAACATTGTTATTGGCATGGACTATCAAAGGATATAAAAGCCTTTTCAAGTCTTGCACAGCATGTCAGAAACATAACAACATAGGTCCCAAAAACACTGCCCCATTGCAACCCATGGATACCACCTACAAACCATTTGAAAAATAGCAGTGGATATCATTGGTCCATTTTGTCCCATAGAAAGCTTAGATTTGTTCTGACTATGTTAGATTTTTCAGCAAGATGGCTTAGACGCTAAACCACTATCACATATATCAGCTGAATCAATTTGTCATGCGCTTTTGTCAATTTTTACCACAATGGGATTCCCTGAAATTATTCTTTCTGACAATGTAGCACAGTTTCGATCTCAGGTCACTCAAGCATGTATGAAGATGTTCCAGATTACTCAAGTCTACTCAGCAAAGTACAGACCACAAGCAAACGGTGCCATTGAGAGAGCTAACCAAACCATCAAACAAATGTTAAGAAAAATAATGGAAGAACACAATCAAGACTGGGACTTACAATTACCATTAGCTTTGTTCTCCTATAGAGAAATACCGCATAAGTCAACAGGTTTCTCGCCCTTTGAACTTATGTATGGCACTAATAGAAGAGGTCTACTTAATTTATTTAAAAACAACATTCTTCCAACAGATGTCCCCTCATGAATTTGTCAATAGAATTAGGAATCAGATCATCTCATTGAACCAATGTGCTCAAGAAAACTTAATTAAAAAACACAATAATCACAGGGATTTGAAAAACAAACACAGGTACCTAAGAACATTAGAACCAAATGATTCTGTGTATGTATTACTCCTATCAAAAGAGCAATTTAAGCATACTTGGCAAGGTCCTTACACCGTAAAGGAGAGGTGCACAGATGTAGATTATTTGGTGCATATCAAAGGGAAAGACAAGGTATTCTACATTGACCAACTGCGACATATTGCGAATCGTCCTCAATATTTAGAAGTTGACCACACAGCATTTATTGAGACTACTCCATCATTGAATTATATAGTCAATGATGAACGATGTGAAGATTTCAGTCAAACATGCTGAAAAAATAGTTGTAATCAAATTCCTTTACCAGAACTAGGAAACACAAATAGTAGAGACCAAACAACATTTCCAATGATATACCTGATAACTTTAGGCAAGACCTGACAGACCTGTTCAGCACATACAAGGATACAATATCGCCAATACAAGGCAGAACTGACATAATCAAACACTCCATTCAAGTTAAAGAAACAACTCCAATCACAATCAAGCAAATCTTCCTCTCTGTCAAATAAATCAGTATTTTAAAAAAAAATTGAATTGTGTTGCGAATCATTGTCTTTGCTTTCCAGGAATTTCTACACTGAATCAAAGAGCACATAAAATTGATCTAAACATGCACCTTTAGATAACCAACTTACTTCAGTAATAAGTAGTAAATGATTATAGTCTTTTTCATTTTTAAAAAAAGTTGAGAAATTAATATCTCATTTAAGGTATTCCTGCTGATTTCATTATTAACTGCTTTAATGACATAATCTAGTGATCCATGTAAACATTCATTAAGATTTTTTGCGATAAAATGATGTAGATAGATACATATGGTAAAGTTTGTTTTAAGTATGCCAGAAAGCCTCGGTATCGTCCTACCATTGCAAGAGCACCGTTAGAACAGAAATGATATAAGTCAATAATAAAGCTTTTACATCGAACAATCTTTTTAATTCAGTAAATAATTTTTCTTTTGTTACGTTTATTAACTTTTAGCAAAATTTTTCCTATTTTAATAAATCTTACATAAGCTGTTTCGAAAAATCAGATGTTTTTAAGTTCTCACTTATAGAATTTTCAATGGACAGCCATTTCGGTAATCCTTCTTTGTACTTTATTATTACTCAGTGGAATTCTTTTTAAAATGTCGAAAGCTGGTTTATATATTTGAAATATTTTTATTAAAGTCCTGCAATCCTTGGTGCTCTAATTTTCACTGAGTCAATTTTTTTTTGATTCCCAGAGATAACTATGGATTTGTTACATTTGCTTATGCTTGTGATGCAATAGCTGCTAAAGAAAGTAAGTTTTTTTTATTAAAAATCTTTTTTCATAACTCGTAAAATAGTATGATAAATCTTGTGGAAAGGTAAACTAGATAAGTTGGATTGGCTGGTTTTATAAATACTTACTGTCCCCTCTTAATTAAAACATACCAGCCGTATATAACCAGTAACAGTGTCTGTTTTATTCCAAACTCAACTGACATATAACTGAGGAGGGGAACATTTTTTTATTGCATTACCATTGTTCATTTAATTAATTTTTTCTGTGAAATCATGATAATAGAAATGTGGAAAAGTTTAAAAAATAAAATTATACTATTTTTCTGATTTTTCTTTTGTTTTACTAGTACAAAATAATATGGAAGTTTATCATAAATCTTAGTTAAATGCACATGAGAACATGTTTAAATAAAATCTCTACTTAAAAATAAAGGCAATTACAGTCTAAGAAAAAATGGGTTTGTTTCCAATAGCTGCTAAGTCCATGGTTTGTTTCCACTAGCTGCTCAGTCCATGGTTTGTTTCCACTAGCTGCTCAGTCCATGGTTTGTTTCCAATAGCTGCTCAGTCCATGGTTTGTTTCCAATAGCTGCTAAGTCCATGGTTTGTTTCCAATAGCTGCTCAGTCCATGGTTTGTTTCCACTAGCTGCTCAGTCCATGGTTTGTTTCCAATAGCTGCTCAGTCCATGGTTTGTTTCCAATAGCTGCTAAGTCCATGGTTTGTTTCCAATAGCTGCTCAGTCCATGGTTTGTTTCCACTAGCTGCTCAGTCCATGGTTTGTTTCCAATAGCTGCTAAGTCCATGGTTTGTTTCCAATAGCTGCTCAGTCCATGGTTTGTTTCCACTAGCTGCTCAGTCCATGGTTTGTTTCCAATAGCTGCTAAGTCCATGGTTTGTTTCCAATAGCTGCTAAGTCCATGACATTTGCAATATTTAAATGTGAACTTCATCATGACCATGTAATAAAATATAGCATTTTCTTATAAAAATTTATTTTTATCTCCAAAATATTTGCAATTTATTTATGCAAATGGTATTTAAGAATGTACCAGAAGGCCGAGTGCAATGCTGATATTTAAGATTGTATCAGAAGGCCGCATGCAATGCTAGTATTTAAGAATGTACCAGAAGGCCGCATGCAATGCTGGTATTTAAGAATGTACCAGAAGGCCGCATGCAATGCTAGTATTTAAGATTGTATCAGAAGGCCGCTTGCAAAGCTGGTATTTAAGATTGTATCAGAAGGCAGCTTGAAATGATGGTATTTAAATTTGTATCCGAATACCACTTACAATGCTGGTATTTAAGATTGTATCAGAAGGCCGCTTTTAATGCTAGTATTTAAGAATTTACCAGAAAGCCACTTGCAATGCTGGTACTTACAATGCTGATATTTAAGATTGTACCATTCATGATGTTTTTGCAAGCAAATATTACACAAAAAATTCATTTAAAAGTACTTATTCACTTAGAAACATATCAGAATACATTTGTCAAGTGAAAAAAATGAAATTCACAATAAGAAAACCCAGTCCATCAAAGATGTCAGTTCAAACATTCAAAATTACTCCGGTCCACGATAGTGTATAAATCATGCAATTTTATGCAGATTTTTTACCAAGAAAACGTTAAGACACCAACATGAAATTTTCACCATTGCTAGTACTTGCCAAGGTTAACAAGTGTGCAAAATATGAAAAGTGTGAATTACTGTCCGCATGGTCATCTGGGAGTCGCAATGCGTGCAAAAATGGACGACCATGATGCTTAAAAGGGCCCACCATGAGTACACTATTATTGATTAACAGGAATTCTCTATCAAAATAATAAACACATATATGTGACTTACTAATTGTATAACAAACATCATTTCATGTCTTATAGGTTCTTGGCTATACCTGGTCAAATATTGGTGAAAACTGTCTGAAGTGCAATGTTTGGAATTTTTTAGGGCATTCTGTGTGCAAGCTACACTTGAGATAAATAAATCATTCAACTCAAAATAAAACAATGAGTAAATACTGAAAATTTCAGCCTGATACCTCTTTCAGTTGAAATATTCACGTTCAAATATCGCGAAAATGTAAATGTTATGCGAGCTCGCGACTACCTTTAAAACTTAAAAAAATCGTATCTCGGAACGTTTTTGACCAAATGGCCTGAAATTTTCAGGAAATACTCAACTTTGAATGTACCACAAGCCATGAAAATTTCAGAAAGATCTAAGGGGGTCGGGTGAACAATTGTCAAAAAACTGGTTGAGTTGACATGGAATGATTCCGGGGTAGGGGGGGGGGGTAGTTAGCCTTTGACATCTGTTTAGTTGGGCTATGCATAAGACATCTTTGTCAGAAAGTAATTTATGTATCTGTTTTTATTTTCTTTAGTAATACAATATCTAAAAGGGCTACCATGCACCCCATTTTTTTGCCTAAATTTACGTGTATTTTTTAAAACATTTTTTGTGATATTATAAAACATTTTATTGAACTCCCATCTGATCTATCTCTTAACCCATCCAACTCCATGAAAGGAAAAAGAAATGAAAAACGCTGGAGTTTTTTTTGTGTGCTAAATAATTTGTTAGAAAAAAATTTGCATTTATATTTAATGCTTTTTTTTCTCTTTTTGTACAATTTTTACTTTGGTTACTAATGCATTCAACATTAATCATATACAATTTTTACATTTTGAAACAAAATTAGCAAAAATATATTTTTATCATTTTATATATTTAAGAATTGTATAAAAGTCTTATGTGTTAACTTTTATTCCCCACTGAATTGTGCTAAAATTGTCTTATTTTGGTTTGGGGATGGATTAAAGACATTTTAACAAAAAATCAACACTATTAAATCTTTCCAATTACAAAATTTGCTGAATATCAAGCTCGAATGTGAAAGATGTATTCAACAACACAGAAAAACAGATCTTTTATTTTGTGTAGGCATGAATGATTTGATAATTTTGTATATAGTTACAAAATTTTAAAAAACGTATGTATCTTTCCAGGGGGAAACAATACATCTGATCCACTTAAATTTGACTTGTGTTTTGGTGGCAGGAGACGTTTTTGTGCTGATCAGTATGCTAATTTATGTAATGTATTCTACTTTCCATTCAGTAATATTATCAAATTAAGCAAAAAAATATTTTTAAAACTCATAAATTGTAGGTATAATCATTTCAAACCTTATTGCATTGTTCTCATGACATATTTTTTTAGCTGATGTCTGTTCATCCCCTAGATCAGGGGTGGCAAACTGCGGGCCGCATGCAGCCCATCAGAGTATTTTATGCAGCCCGTTTGCATGCATATGTAGCGATCCTATGTCGATGTTGATTTTCTTTGTTTAGAGGTTTTTTTCATTTTTTAGAATTTTATTCCGACTATTGGTTTGAATCTATGGATATTTAATTGATTTTATGCCTCCAGAACATTAGTGATTACTAGTCATTAATTGTTAACCTCCTTATTCGAACGCTTTTCTGCTCAACCGGAGGAGGCTTTGTTTACAATTTATATTGTGAAAGGTTTTGTAAAAATTGTAATTTAAAATCAAATAGACGTTGATTTAACCATGAGTGCTGCCAAAAAAAAAGGACGAATGTCATGTTTTTAATGACTAATGGACTTCTAAATACTGTTTCATCAACATTGGGAGAAAAACAGACTGCTTTCTGTGTCATTATTGTGTGAGAGTCCTTAAGGAGTACAACTTAAAAAGACACCACCTAACAAAACATTTCGATTTTGGGGACAATTTATTTTAAAAAATGAGAAAAAGGAAATGCCAGAAGCTGGTTTATAATTTAAAGAAGCAGCAAACTCAGGCCCGTAGCCAGAGGGGGGGGCTAGGGGGGCTGAGCCCCCCCGTGCATGACCTGAGCCCCCCCGTGCATGATTTGAGTTTTTTGACACAATTTTAATAATAACGGCTATCAAACATCAATCATTTTGTTTAATAAATCAATAATAATAAAAACTTAAAAGTTTATATTTTGGCAATCATTCAGGCTATTTATATATACTTACATATATAGCGTATCTATTTTTTGGGCATAAAAGATTGAATCTTATTGAAGTTCACTTCTGGGTATTTTGGGCAGCATTGTCATTTGGTGCAACAGCCTTGTGTGAGAGCAGTTTCTCAACCCTCACACGAATGCTCACCCCATATCGCAGATAAATGTTACAAAAGCGTCTAAGCAATCTTTTCCTGCTTGCATTTGAAAAAGATTTAACAGACAATCTGAATGCTGAAGCATTTTTAGGTAAATTCAGTGCTAAACCCAGGCCTGTAGCCAGGTCAAAGTAAGCAGGGAGGCACCAATACCCAGCAAGGGGGCACCTTTACTTTTTCTTTATTTTTTCCTCTTTTTCTTCTTTTATAAGTGGTGGGGGGCACTCCACACCTAGCGGGGGGGGCACGGCCCCCCAGAGCCCCCCTTGGCTACGGGGCTGGCTAAACCACGAAGTTTGCAAATTTGAAACGTATAATAATATAAGTTCGCAGCAAGTGCCGACGAGTGGGGGGGGGCAGGGGGGCCAATGCCCAGGGGCCCGGCGAGTTTTAGGGACCCGGACTGAGCTGGCCAATCAACTTTTTAAAATATTAATATCAGCCCAGGGGCCCGAAATTTCTGTCGATGGGCCTGTTCGCAACCTTGTAATAGTTTTATATATTGATATCTTTTGAGGACAACTAGCAACTTAAATAAGTTAATAAAATAACATTGACTTCTGACTTCATTTTTATACATATGTATAATAAAATAATAATGTACAAACTCCGTGATTTCTGAGTGATGTTATTTAATTTGCAAATTTACTTTTTAGCAGAATTAATTTTATTTTAAATTGAATAATTGCGACTGTTTTTGTTGATAGATCTGTTCTTTGTTTTCAATATTTTATAAGAAATATAGCACAAATAGCTAAGCTTTATTCGTGCATCTTTGTCGTTCTTCCCGGGTTGTACGTTTAACCAACAGTATAATGATATAAATCAGATATCTATTATGTAACAATTGTGTAGCAGAACTATTGGTCAATATATTTATAACAGGAATCAGAAATTGCTCAGCCTCAATACATTTTTATCATTAAAACTCTTTACTATTTAAATTATTTTTAACAAAACTGCAACATGCCATGCATTATTGAAACGTAGTTAAAATTATATATTTCTAATTAATAGCTAAACAATCGGTACTAAAATGCACCATTCCAGATATAGAACTGCAAAAAATTTCTTGGGGAGGGGACTCACTGGGATCCCCTCCCCAAACCCCTCCTCTCCGTTTGCAAGCTTTCGGCGCTTTGCGCCTCCATTTTCGCCCCTCCCGAACATTTCTTCTACCCCACCAGGGGCGGATTTAGGGAAAGGGGCCGGGGGGCCCATGCCCCCCCCCCGTTTTCGCAAGTTTAGGTAATACATCATTAAATTTTTTGTTCTAAGACCAATTTTCAACAATGAAAAAAGTTTTGCCCCCCCCCCGGGGTCAATGTTTTGCCCCCCCCCCCCGTCAAAGTTGTCTAGATCCGCCCCGATCATTTCTTCGGCACACCCCCCCCCCCGAAAAAAAATGTCTTCGCCCCCCCCCCCCGAAAATGTCTTCGGCCCCCCCCAATCCAATATTCCTGGCTACGGGCCTGAGCAAACTGTTGTCACCAAAATGTCTTTAATACAAAATACTGCAACCAAAGCCAGTTTGGTGCTGTCCCATAAGATTGTAAAACGAAGCAAGCCTTTTTCTGTTGGCGAGTTCATCAAGGAATGCTTTGTCAGATGTAGCAAGCATTATATATCCAGAACAGGAAACAAAATTTGACAGCATTTCTTTATCAATGAGAACTTTAGTCAGGCGTGTTGTAAAGATAAGTGACAATTCGATGCATTAATTTAGAGATGCAAGCAAAGACTTTTTGAGTTACTCTCTTGCGTTGGATCAGCTACTGATTTAGTTCATATTTCAAAATGTAATGTGCATGTGTAATAGAGTGTGAAGTAAAATAAATAACAAAGATATGTACATGGTTATTATCGTTAGTTCATATTTTCATATGTTGTAAATTGTAATTGAAGTAAACAAAATATATCTACTGCCCGCCAATAACAAGCAAGTGTTCAATGTGGCCATCTGTAGAAAATATTTGCCCACCTCTGCCCTAGACAGATGTTTCCCAGACTACAATTTACTTATCATCATTCCTGCTCTTGCTGATATTGTATAAATATCCGTCATTTTTTTTTTGCGCCGACACCGACTCCGGACAAAGTACAAATGCCGACACTGGGTAAAGTACAAACGCCGACATTGGGCAAAGTACTGATGCTGACACCGACACCGGGCTAAAACTGCCGACACCCACTCCCCACCCCTGGTTGTTTCAGTTGCCAGAAACAGTAATAATAACAGAACCTGTGTTCTATATGTAGGGTGTTTAATGTCAGAGAGGAATTCATTATATGTCAAGTTAACATTGTCAGTACCTGTGTTCAATATGTAGGGTGTTTTATGTCAGAGAGGAATTCAGTATATGTCAAGTTAACATTGTGTTACTGTCCTGTTATTTAAAATTATCTTCATGTTGGGATTTATTGAAGCTTATGGTCATTATGAGTTTATTATAAGAGACATCCCCAAAATATACAATGATTCTTAACAGTATACTTTGGAGGTAATAACTTATGTAGACACATTGCATGGAAAAACAAGTGGGTAACAAAATATAAATTTGGGTTTGTAGTTTAGTTTCTGTGTGTTGCTAAACAGTCAAATATAAAAATAAAATGTATGCTTACATATTTATATATGTATTTACTAATGTAAAAACTGTGGATTATAATTGAACTGTTAATTATCCACCAGATGGAAGAAGAGGAATATGCCCCAATGCCCAAGAGGAGAACTGATGAGCTGGATTTTAGTGACCTACTGCGTCTGCACACCAGAAATCAAAATAAAAAATGTACTTGATATACTGTTCAGAATGAATAAGATCACTGATAGAATAAGTAATTTACTGAGGAAATTGTATAATTATATTCATCACTGTTTGATTGAAACCATAATGAAGCCGTGGAATATTTGTTTCATCACTTTGTGGTTCTATATAATGTAGCTCAACCTGTTTATGACACTGTTTCTCATTTTTTATCATGTAAGAAAATAAAGTTAACAATGTTATTTTTTTTTGCTGGAATTTTTTTTAATTGTTTAGTTTGTGAAAGAAAAACATTTAGATAAGTGGTTATCAAACTGTGACACTCCAAGGCTGCTTTAAAGTGGGTCACTACAATTTTTAAAATGTTATATCATTCCAATTTGTTTGCTAACTTTCACGATTCTGCATTGACTCTCAAATACACATCCAATGTCCACCAGTTCTGTATTGACGTACACATCCAATGTCCACCAGTTCTGTATTGACTGTCAGGTACACATCCAATGTCCACCAGTTCTGTATTGACGGACACATCTAATGTCCACCAGTTCTGTATTGACTGTCAGGTGTACAACCAATGTCCACCAAATCTGTCTTGACTGTCAAGTACACAACCAATGTCCACCAGATCTGTATTGATGTACACATCCAATGTCCACCAGTTCTGTATTGAAAGTCAAGTACACATCCAATATCCACCAGTTCTTTATTGATGTACACATCCAATGTCCACCAGTTCTGTCTTGACTGTCAAGTACACAACCAATGTCCACCAGTTCTGTATTGACTGTCAAGTACACATCCAATGTCCACCAGTTCTGTATTGACTGTCAAGTACACAACCAATGTCCACCAGTTCTGTATAGACTGTCACGTACACATCCAATGTCCACCAGTTCTGTATTGACTGTCAGATACACATCTAATGTCCACCAGTTCTGTATTGATGTACACAACCAATGTCCACCAGTTCTGTCTTGACTTCAAGTACACAACCAATGTCCACCAGTTCTGTATTGACTGTCACGTACACATACAATGTCCATTAGTTCTGTCTTGACTGTCAAGTACACATTCAATGTCAACCAGTTCTGTGTTGACTGTCAAGTACACAACCAATGTCTACCAGTTCTGTATTGACTGTCAGGTACACATCCAATGTCCACCAGTTCTGTATTGATGTACACACACACAGTTCTGTTTGACCCCCCCCCAATGTCCACCAGTTCTGTATCGATTGTCAAGTACACAACCAATGTCCACCAGTTCTGTATTGACTGTCAAGTACACAACCAATGTCCACCAGTTCTGTATTGACTGTCAAGTACACATCCAATGTCCACCAGTTCTGTATTGACTGTCAAGTACACAACCAATGTCCACCAGTTCTGTATTGATTGTCAAGTACACAACCAATGTCCACCAGTTCTGTATTGACTGTCAGGTATACAACCAATGTCCACCAGTTCTGTATTGAAAGTCAAGTACACATCCAATATCCACCAGTTCTTTATTGATGTACACATCCAATGTCCACCAGTTCTGTCTTGACTGTCAAGTACACAACCAATGTCCACCAGTTCTGTATGGACTGTCAAGTACACATCCAATGTCCACCAGTTCTGTATTGACTGTCAAGTACACAACCAATGTCCACCAGGTCTGTATTGATTGTCAAGTACACAACCAATGTCCACCAGTTCTGTATTGACTGTCAGGTATACAACCAAGGTCCACCAGTTCTGTATTGAAAGTCAAGCACATCAAATCAATCAGTTCTTTATTGATGTACACCCAATGTCCACCAGTTCTGTCTTGACTGTCAAGTACACAACCAATGTCCACCAGTTCTGTATTGACTGTCAAGTACACAACCAATGTCCACCAGTTCTGTATTGACTGTCAAGTACACATCCAATGTCCACCAGTTCTGTATTGACTGTCAGGTATACAACCAATGTCCACCAGTTCTGTCTTGACTGTCAAGTACACATCCAATGTCCACCAGTTCTGTCTTGACTGTCAGGGACACAAACAATGTCCACCAGTTCTTTGTTGACTGTCAAGATCACATCCAATGTCCACTCAGTTGTGTTGACTGTCAAGTACACAACCAATGTCCACCAGTTCTGTATTGACTGTCAGGTACACAACCAATGTCCACCAGTTCTGTATTGACTGTCAAGTACACAACCAATGTCCACCAGGTCTGTATTGATTGTCAAGTACACAACCAATGTCCACCAGTTCTGTATTGACTGTCAGGTATACAACCAATGTCCACCAGTTCTGTATTGAAAGTCAAGTACACCAGATCCAATATCAATCAGTTCTGTATTGATGTACACAACCAATGTCCACCAGTTCTGTCTTGACTGTCAAGTACACAACCAATGTCCACCAGTTCTGTATTGACTGTCACGTACAAATACAATGTCCACCAGTTCTGTATTGACTGTCAAGTACACATTCAATGTCCACCAGTTCTGTATTGACTGTCAGATACACATCTAATGTCTACCAGTTCTGTATTGACTGTCAGGTACACATCCAATGTCCACCAGTTCTGTATTGACTGTCAAGCACACATCCAATGTCCACCAGTTCTGTATTGACTGTCAAGTACACAACCAATGTCCACCAGTTCTGTATAGATTGTCAAGTACACAACCAATGTCCACCAGTTCTGTCTTGACTGTCACGTACACATCCAATGTCCACCAGTTCTGTATTGACTGTAAAGTACACAACCAATGTCCACCAGTTCTGTATTGACTGTCACGTACACAACCAATGTCCACCAGCTCTGTATTGACTGTCAGATACACATCTAATGTCCACCAGTTCTGTATTGATTGTCAAGTACACAACCAATGTTCACCAGTTCTGAATTGACTGTTAAGTACACAACCAATGTCCACCAGTTCTGTATTGACTGTCACTTACACATCCAATGTCCACCAGTTTTGTATTGACTGTCAGGTACACATCCAATGTCAGCCAGTTCTGTATTGACTGTCAAGTACACATCCAATGTCCACCAGTTCTGTATTGACTGTCAAGTACACAACCAATGTCCACCAGTTCTGTATTGATTGTCAACTACACAACCAATGTCCACCAGTTCTGTATTGACTGTCAGGTATACAACCAATGTCCACCAGTTCTGTCTTGACTGTTTAGTACACAACCAATGTCCACCAGTTCTGTATTGACTGTCACTTACACATCCAATGTCCACCAGTTTTGTATTGACTGTCAGGTACACATCCAATGTCCACCAGTTCTGTATTGATTGTCAAGTACACAACCAATGTCCACCAGTTCTGTATTGACTGTCAGGTATACAACCAATGTCCACCAGTTCTGTATTGAAAGTCAAGTACACATCCAATATCCACCAGTTCTTTATTGATGTACACATCCAATGTCCACCAGTTCTGTCTTGACTGTCAAGTACACAACCAATGTCCACCAGTTCTGTATGGACTGTCAAGTACACATCCAATGTCCACCAGTTCTGTGTTGACTGTCAAGTACACAACCAATGTCCACCAGTTCTGTATAGACTGTCACGTACACATCCAATGTCCACCAGTTCTGTATTGACTGTCAGATACACATCTAATGTCCACCAGTTCTGTATTGATGTACACAACCAATGTCCACCAGTTCTGTCTTGACTTCAAGTACACAACCAATGTCCACCAGTTCTGTATTGACTGTCACGTACACATACAATGTCCATTAGTTCTGTCTTGACTGTCAAGTACACATTCAATGTCAACCAGTTCTGTGTTGACTGTCAAGTACACAACCAATGTCTACCAGTTCTGTATTGACTGTCAGGTACACATCCAATGTCCACCAGTTCTGTATTGATGTACACAACCAATGTCCACCAGTTCTGTATTGACTGTCAAGTACACAACCAATGTCCCCCAGTGCTGTATAGACTGTCAAGTACACATCCAATGTCCACCAGTTCTGTCTTGACAGTCACGAACACATCCAATGTCCACCAGTTCTGAATTGATTGTCAAGTACACAACCAATGTCCACCAGTTCTGTATTGACTGTCAGGTACACATCCAATGTCCACCAGTTCTGTATTGACTGTCAAGTACACATCCAATGTCCACCAGTTCTGTATTGACTGTCAAGTACACAACCAATGTCCACCAGGTCTGTATTGATTGTCAAGTACACAACCAATGTCCACCAATTCTGTATTGACTGTCAGGTATACAACCAATGTCCACCAGTTCTGTATTGAAAGTCAAGTACACATCCAATATCAATCAGTTCTTTATTGATGTACACATCCAATGTCCACCAGTTCTGTCTTGACTGTCAAGTACACAACCAATGTCCACCAGTTCTGTATGGACTGTCAAGTACACATCCAATGTCCACCAGTTCTGTATTGACTGTCAAGTACACAACCAATGTCCACCAGGTCTGTATTGATTGTCAAGTACACAACCAATGTCCACCAGTTCTGTATTGACTGTCAGGTATACAACCAATGTCCACCAGTTCTGTATTGAAAGTCAAGTACACATCCAATATCAATCAGTTCTTTATTGATGTACACATCCAATGTCCACCAGTTCTGTCTTGACTGTCAAGTACACAACCAATGTCCACCAGTTCTGTATGGACTGTCAAGTACACAACCAATGTCCACCAGTTCTGTATTGACTGTCAAGTACACATCCAATGTCCACCAGTTCTGTATTGACTGTCAGGTATACAACCAATGTCCACCAGTTCTGTCTTGACTGTCAAGTACACATCCAATGTCCACCAGTTCTGTCTTGACTGTCAGGGACACAAACAATGTCCACCAGTTCTTTGTTGACTGTCAAGATCACATCCAATGTCCACCAGTTCTGTGTTGACTGTCAAGTACACAACCAATGTCCACCAGTTCTGTATTGACTGTCAGGTATACAACCAATGTCCACCAGTTCTGTATTGACTGTCAAGTACACAACCAATGTCCACCAGGTCTGTATTGATTGTCAAGTACACAACCAATGTCCACCAGTTCTGTATTGACTGTCAGGTATACAACCAATGTCCACCAGTTCTGTATTAAAAGTCAAGTACACATCCAATATCAATCAGTTCTTTATTGATGTACACATCCAATGTCCACCAGTTCTGTCTTGACTGTCAAGTACACAACCAATGTCCACCAGTTCTGTATGGACTGTCAAGTACACAACCAATGTCCACCAGTTCTGTATTGACTGTCAAGTACACATCCAATGTCCACCAGTTCTGTATTGACTGTCAGATACACATCTAATGTCCACCAGTTCTGTATTGACTGTCAGGTACACATCCAATGTCCACCAGTTCTGTATTGACTGTCAAGCACACATCCAATGTCCACCAGTTCTGTATTGACTGTCAAGTACACAACCAATGTCCACCAGTTCTGTATTGATTGTCAAGTACACAACCAATGTCCACCAGTTCTGTCTTGACTGTCAAGTACACATCCAATGTCCACCAGTTCTGTGTTGACTGTAAAGTACACAACCAATGTCCACCAGTTCTGTATTGACTGTCACGTACACATCCAATGTCCACCAGTTCTGTATTGACTGTCAGATACACATCTAATGTCCACCAGTTCTGTATTGATTGTCAAGTACACAACCAATGTTCACCAGTTCTGAATTGACTGTTAAGTACACAACCAATGTCCACCAGTTCTGTATTGACTGTCACTTACACATCCAATGTCCACCAGTTTTGTATTGACTGTCAGGTACACATCCAATGTCAGCCAGTTCTGTATTGACTGTCAAGTACACATCCAATGTCCACCAGTTCTGTATTGACTGTCAAGTACACAACCAATGTCCACCAGTTCTGTATTGATTGTCAACTACACAACCAATGTCCACCAGTTCTGTATTGACTGTCAGGTATACAACCAATGTCCACCAGTTCTGTCTTGACTGTTTAGTACACAACCAATGTCCACCAGTTCTGTATTGACTGTCACTTACACATCCAATGTCCACCAGTTTTGTATTGACTGTCAGGTACACATCCAATGTCCACCAGTTCTGTATAGACTGTCACGTACACATCCAATGTCCACCAGTTCTGTATTGACTGTCAGATACACATCTAATGTCCACCAGTGCTGTATTGATGTACACAACCAATGTCCACCAGTTCTGTCTTGACTTCAAGTACACAACCAATGTCCACCAGTTCTGTATTGACTGTCACGTACACATACAATGTCCACCATTTCTGTCTTGACTGTCAAGTACACATTCAATGTCAACCAGTTCTGTGTTGACTGTCAAGTACACAACCAATGTCTACCAGTTCTGTATTGACTGTCAGGTACACATCCAATGTCCACCAGTTCTGTATTGATGTACACAACCAATGTCCACCAGTGCTGTATAGACTGTCAAGTACACATCCAATGTCCACCAGTTCTGTCTTGACAGTCACGAACACATCCAATGTCCACCAGTTCTGTATTGATTGTCAAGTACACAACCAATGTCCACCAGTTCTGTATTGACTGTCACGTACACATCCAATGTCCACCAGTTCTGTATTGACTGTCAAGTACACAACCAATGTCCACCAGTTCTGTATTGACTGTCAAGTACACAACCAATGTCCACAAGCTCTGATTTGACTGTCAAGTACACAACCAATGTCCACCAGTTCTGTATTGATTGTCAAGTACACAACCAATGTCCACCAGTTCTGTCTTGACTGTTAAGTACACAACCAATGTCCACAATTTCTGTATTGACTGTCACTTACACATCCAATGTCCACCAGTTTTGTATTGTCTGTCAGGTACACATCCAATGTCCACCAGTTCTGTATTGACTGTCAAGTACACATCCAATGTCCACAGTTCTGTATTGACTGTCAAGTACACAACCAATGTCCACCAGTTCTGTATTGATTGTCAAGTAGACAACCAATGTCCACCTGTTCTGTATTGACTGTCAAGTACACAACCAATGTCCACCAGTTCTGTCTTGACTGTTAAGTACACAACCAATGTCCACAATTTCTGTATTGACTGTCACTTACACATCCAATGTCCACCAGTTTTGTATTGACTGTCAGGTACACATCCAATGTCCACCAGTTCTGTATTGACTGTCAAGTACACATCCAATGTCCACCAGTTCTGTATTGACTGTCAAGTACACAACCAATGTCCACCAGTTCTGTATTGATTGTCAAGTAGACAACCAATGTCCACCTGTTCTGTATTGACTGTCAGGTATACAACCAATGTCCACCAGTTCTGTATTGAAAGTCAAGTACACATCCAATATCCACCAGTTCTTTATTGATGTACACATCCAATGTCCACCAGTTCTGTCTTGACTGTCAAGTACACAACCAATGTCCACCAGTTCTGTATGGACTGTCAAGTACACAACCAATGTCCACCAGTTCTGTATGGATTGTCAAGCACACAACCAATGTCCACCAGTTCTGTATTGACTGTCAAGTACACATCCAATGTCCACCAGTTCTGTATTGACTGTCAAGTACACAATCAATGTCCCCCAGTTTTGTATTGACTGTCAAGTACACATCCAATTTCCACCAGTTCTGTATTGACTGTCAGGTATACAACCAATGTCCACCAGTTCTGTCTTGACTGTCAAGTACACATCCAATGTCCACCAGTTCTGTCTTGACTGTCAGGCACACAAACAATGTCCACCAGTTTTGTCTTGACTGTCAAGTACACATCCAATGTCCACCAGTTCTGTGTTGACTGTCAAGTACACAATCAATGTCCACCAGTTCTGTATTGACTGTCAGTACACCATCCAATTTCCACCAGTCTCTGGTATTGACTGTCAGGTACACAACCAATGTCCACCAGTTCTGTCTTGACTGTCAAGTACACATCCAATGTCCACTAGTGCTCTGTCTTGATTGTCAGGTACACAAACAATGTCCAATTAGCTCCTTGTCTTGACTGTCAAGTACACATCCAATGTCCACTAGTTCTGTTGTTGACTGTCAAGGCCACAAACTAATGTCCACCAGTTCTGTATTGACTGTCACGTACACATCCAATGTCCACCAGTTCTGTATTGACTGTCAGATACACATCCAAAGTCCACCAGTTTTGTATTGACTGTCAAGTACACATCCAATGTCCACCAGCTCTGTATTGATGTACACATCCAATGTCCACAGTTCTGTATTGAAAGTCAAGTACATCATCCATTATCCACCAGTTCTTTATTGATGTACACATCCAATGTCCACCAGTTCTGTCTTGACTGTCAAGTACACAACCAATGTCCAATTGCCCTGTATTGACTGTCAAGTACACATCCACGTCCACTCAGTTCTGTATTGACTGTCAAGACAACCAATGTCCACTCAGTTCTGTATTGATTGTCAAGTAAACAACCAATGGCCAATTAGTTCTGTATTGATTCTGTCAAGTACACAACCAATGTCCACCAGTTCTTGCATTGGACTGTCAAGTACACGTCCAATGTCCACCAGTTCTGTATTGACTGTCAAGTACACAACCAATGTCCACCAGTTCTGTATTGATTGACAAGTACACAACCAATGTCCACCAGTTCTGTATTGACTGTCAGGTATACAACCAATGTCCATCAGTTCTGTATTGAAAGTAAAGTACACATCCAATATCCACCAGTTCTTTATTGATGTACACATCCAATGCCTACCAGTTCTGTCTTGACTAACAAGTACACAACCAATGTCCACCAGTTCTGTATGGACTGTCAAGTACACAACCAATGTCCACCAGTTCTGTATTGACTGTCAAGTACACATCCAATGTCCACCAGTTCTGTATTGACTGTCAAGTACACAACCAATGTCCAATTGTTCTGTATTGGACTGTCAAGTACACATCCAATGTCCACCAGTTCTGTATTGACTGTCAGGTATACAACCAATGTCCACCAGTTCTGTCTTGACTGTCAAGTACACATCCAATGTCCACCAGTTCTGTCTTGATTGTCAGGTACACAAACAATGTCCACCAGTTCTGTCTTGACTGTCAAGTACACATCCAATGTCCACCAGTTCTGTGTTGACTGTCAAGTACACAACCAATGTCCACCAGTTCTGTATTGACTGTCACGTACACATACAATGTCCACCAGTTCTGTCTTGACTGTCAAGTATACAACCAATGTCCACCAGTTCTGTGTTGACTGTCAAGTACACAACCAATGTCTACCAGTTCTGTATTGACTGTCAGGTACACATCTAATGTCCACCAGTTCTGTATTGATGTACACAACCAATGTCCACCAGTTCTGTATTGACTGTCAAGTACACAACCAATGTCCCCCAGTGCTGTATAGACTGTCATGACATCCAATGTCCACCAGTTCTGTCTTGACAGTCACGTACACATCCAATGTCCACCAGTTCTGTACTGATTGTCACACAACCAATGTCTACCAGTTCTGTATTGACTGTCAACACATCCAATGTCCACCAGTTCTTTTTTGACTGTCAAGTACACAACCAATGTCCACCAGTTCTGTATTGACTGTCAAGTACACAACCAATGTCCACCAGCTCTGATTTGACTGTCAAGTACACAATCTAATGTCCACCAGTTCTGTATTGTATTGTAACAACGAAGTACACAACCAATGTCCACCAGTTCTGTCTTGACTTTTAAGTACACAACCAATGTCCACCAGTTCTGTATCGACTGTCACTCTACACATCTAATGTCCACTGCCAGTTTTGTATTGACCGTCAGGTATACATCCAATGTGCACCAGTTCTGTATTGATTGTCAAGTACACAACCAATATCACCAGTTCTGTATTGATTGTCAAGTACACAACCTATGTCCACCAGTTCTGTATTGACTGTCAGGTATACAACCAATGTCCACCAGTTCTGTAGTGAAAGTCGGAAGTACACATCCAATATCCACCAGTTCTTTATTGATGTACACATCCAATGTCCACTAGTTCTGTGTTGACTGTCAAGTACACAACCAATGTCCACCAGTTCTGTATTGACTGTCAGGTACACATCCAATGTCCACCAGTTCTGTATTGACTGTCAGAGTACATCCAATGTCTAATTTAATTTTTTTTAATTTCACCAGTTTTGTATTGACTGTCAAGTACACATCCAATGTCCACCAGCTCTGTATTGATGTACACATCCAATGTCCACCAGTTCTGTATTGAAAGTCAAGTACACATCCAATATCCACCAGTTCTTTATTGATGTACACATCCAATGTCCACCAGTTCTGTCTTGACTGTCAAGTACACAACCAATGTCCACCAGTTCTGTATTGACTGTCAAGTACACATCCAATGTCCACCAGTTCTGTATTGACTGTCAAGTACACAACCAATGTCCACCAGTTCTGTATTGATTGTCAAGTACACAACCAATGTTCACCAGTTCTGTATTGACTGTCAAGTACACAACCAATGTCCACCAGTTCTGTATTGACTGTCAAGTACACGTCCAATGTCCACCAGTTCTGTATTGACTGTCAAGTACACAACCAATGTCCACCAGTGTGTTTATGACAAGTACACAACCAATGTCCACAAGTTCTGTATTGACTGTCAGGTATACAACCAATGTCCACCAGTTCTGTATTGAAAGTCAAGTACACATCCAATATCCACCAGTTCTTTATTGATGTACACATCCAATGCCTACCAGTTCTGTCTTGTTTTACAAGTACACAACCAATGTCCACCAGTTCTGTATGGACTGTCAAGTACACAACCAATGTCCACCAGTTCTGTATTGATGTACACAACCAATGTCCACCAGTTCTGTATTGACTTCAAGTAGACATCCAATGTCCACCAGTTCTGTATTGACTGTCACGTACACATCCAATGTCCACCAGTTCTGTCTTGACTGTCATGTACACATTCAATGTCAACCAGTTCTGTGTTGACTGTCAAGTACACAACCAATGTCCGCCAATTCTGTATTGACTGTCACTTACACATCCAATGTCCACCAGTTCTGTATTGACTGTCAGGTACACATCCAATGTCCACAAGATCTGTCTTGATGTACACATACAATGTCCACCAGTTCTGTCTTGACTGTCAAGTATACAACCAATGTCCACCAGTTCTGTGTTGACTGTCAAGTACACAACCAATGTCTACCAGTTCTGTATTGTCTGTCAGGTACACATCTAATGTCCACCAGTTCTGTATTGATGTACACAACCAATGTCCACCAGTTCTGTATTGACTGTCAAGTACACAACCAATGTCCCCCAGTGCTGTATAGACTGTCAAGTACACATCCAATGTCCACCAGTTCTGTCTTGACAGTCACGAACACATCCAATGTCCACCAGTTCTGTATTGATTGTCAAGTACACAACCAATGTCCACCAGTTCTGTATTGACTGTCAAGTACACAACCAATGTCTACCAGTTCTGTATTGACTGTCAGGTACACATCTAATGTCCACCAGTTCTGTATTGATGTACACAACCAATGTCCACCAGTTCTGTATTGACTGTCAAGTACACAACCAATGTCCCCCAGTGCTGTATAGACTGTCAAGTACACATCCAATGTCCACCAGTTCTGTCTTGACAGTCACGAACACATCCAATGTCCACCAGTTCTGTATTGATTGTCAAGTACACAACCAATGTCCACCAGTTCTGTATTGACTGTCACGTACACATCTAATGTCCACCAGTTCTGTATTGACTGTCAAGTACACAACCAATGTCCACCAGTTCTGTATTGACTGTCAAGTACACAACCAATGTCCACCAGCTCTGATTTGACTGTCAAGTACACAACCAATGTCCACCAGTTCTGTATTGATTGTCAAGTACACAACCAATGTCCACCAGTTCTGTCTTGACTGTCAAGTACACAACCAATGTCCACCAGTTCTGTATCGACTGTCACTTACACATCCAATGTCCACCAGTTTTGTATTGACTGTCAGGTATACATCCAATGTCCACCAGTTCTGTATTGACTGTCAAGTACACATCCAATGTCCACCAGCTCTGTATTGATGTACACATCCAATGTCCACCAGTTCTGTCTTGACTGTCAAGTACACAACCAATGTCCACCAGTTCTGTATTGACTGTCAAGTACACATCCAATATCCACCAGTTCTGTGTGATTGACTGTCAAGTACACAGCAATGTCCACTACTCAGTTCTGTATTGATTGTCAAGTACACAACCAATGTTCACCAGTTCTGTATTGACTGTCAAGTACACAACCAATGTCCACCAGTTCTGTCTTGACTGTCAAGTACACGTCCAATGTCCACCAGTTCTGTATTGACTGTCAAGTACACAACCAATGTCCACCAGTGTGTTTATGACAAGTACACAACCAATGTCCACCAGTTCTGTATTGACTGTCAGGTATACAACCAATGTCCACCAGTTCTGTATTGAAAGTCAAGTACACATCCAATATCCACCAGTTCTTTATTGATGTACACATCCAATGCCTATGAGTTCTGTCTTGACTAACGAGTACACAACCAATGTCCGCCAGTTCTGTATTATTAAAAATTAATCATTTGACTAAGTACACATCCAATGTCCACCAGTTCTGTATTGACTTCAAGTAGACATCCAATGTCCACCAGTTCTGTATTGACTGTCACGTACACATCCAATGTCCACCAGTTCTGTCTTGACTGTCAAGTACACATTCAATGTCAACCAGTTCTGTGTTGACTGTCAAGTACACAACCAATGTCCGCCAATTCTGTATTGACTGTCACTTACACATCCAATGTCCACCAGTTCTGTATTGACTGTCAGGTACACATCCAATGTCCACCAGATCTGTCTTGATGTACACATACAATGTCCACCAGTTCTGTCTTGACTGTCAAGTATACAACCAATGTCCACCAGTTCTGTGTTGACTGTCAAGTACACAACCAATGTCTACCAGTTCTGTATTGTCTGTCAGGTACACATCTAATGTCCACCAGTTCTGTATTGATGTACACAACCAATGTCCACCAGTTCTGTATTGACTGTCAAGTACACAACCAATGTCCCCCCAGTGCTGTATAGACTGTCAAAAGTACACAGTCAATGTCCACCAGTTCTGTCTTGACAGTCACGAACACATCCAATGTCCACCAGTTCTGTATTGATTGTCAAGTACACAACCAATGTCCACCAGTTCTGTATTGACTGTCACGTACACATTAAATGTTTACCAGTTCTGTATTGACTGTCAAGTACACAACCAATGTCCACCAGTTCTGTATTGACTGTCAAGTACACAACCAATGTCCACCAGCTCTGATTTGACTGTCAAGTACACAACCAATGTCCACCAGTTCTGTATTGATTGTCAAGTACACAACCAATGTCCACCAGTTCTGTCTTGACTGTTAAGTACACAACCAATGTCCACCAGTTCTGTATCGACTGTCACTTACACATCCAATGTCCACCAGTTTTGTATTGACTGTCAGGTACACATCCAATGTCCACCAGTTCTGTATTGACTGTCAAGTACACATCCAATGTCCACCAGTTCTGTATTGACTGTCAAGTACACAACCAATGTCCACCAGTTCTGTATTGATTGTCAAGTACACAACCAATGTCCACCAGTCCTGTATTGACTGTCAGGTATACAACCAATGTCCACCAGTTCTGTATTGAAAGTCAAGTACACATCCAATATCCACCAGTTCTTTATTGATGTACACATCCAATGTCCACCAGTTCTGTCTTGACTGTCCAGTACACAACCAATGTCCACCAGTTCTGTATGGACTGTCAAGTACACAACCAATGTCCACCAGTTCTGTATGGACTGTCAAGTACACAACCAATGTCCACCAGTTCTGTATTGACTGTCAAGTACACATCCAATGTCCACCAGTTCTGTATTGACTGTCAAGTACACAACCAATGTCCACCAGTTCTGTATTGACTGTCAAGTACACATCCAATGTCCACCAGTTCTGTATTGACTGTCAGGTATACAACCAATGTCCACCAGTTCTGTCTTGACTGTCAAGTACACATCCAATGTCCACCAGTTCTGTCTTGACTGTCAAGTACACAAACAATGTCCACCAGTTCTGTCTTGACTGTCAAGTACACATCCAATGTCCACCAGTTCTGTGTTGACTGTCAAGTACACAACCAATGTCCACCAGTTCTGTATTGACTGTCACGTACACATACAATGTCCACCAGTTCTGTCTTGACTGTCAAGTATACAACCAATGTCCACCAGTTCTGTGTTGACTGTCAAGTATACAACCAATGTCTACCAGTTCTGTATTGACTGTCAGGTACACATCTAATGTCCACCAGTTCTGTATTGATGCTTACACAACCAATGTCCACCAGTTCTGTATTGACTGTCAAGTACACATCAATGTCCTCCAGTTCTGTCTTGACAGTCACGAACACATCCAATGTCCACCAGTTCTGTATTGATTGTCAAGTACACAACCAATGTCCACCAGTTCTGTATTAGACCAGTCACGTACACATTCACTTGTCCACCAGTTTGTATTGACTGTCAAGTACACAACCAATGTCCACCAGTTCTGTATTGACTGTCAAGTACACAACCCAATGTCCACCAGCTCTGATTTGACTGTCAAGTACACAACCAATGTCCACCAGTTCTGTATTGATTGTCAAGTACACAACCAATGTCCACCAGTTCTGTCTTGACTTTCAAGTACACAACCAATGTCCACCAGTTCTGTATCGACTGTCACTTACACATCCAATGTCCACCAGTTTTTTGCCTTGACTGTCCAGTTTACATTCAATGTCCACCAGTTCTGTATTGACTGTCAAGTACACATGCAATGATCACCAGTTCTGTATTGACTGTCAGAGTACACCGCCAATGTCCACCAGTTCTGTATTGATTGTCAAGCCCACAACCAATGTCCACCAGTTCTGTATTGACTGTCAGGTATACAACTAATGTCCACCAGTTCTGTATTGATGAAAGTCAAGTACACATCCAATATCCACCAGTTCTTCATTGATGCTTACACATCCAGTGATCACCAGTTCTGTGTTGACTGTCAAGTTTACAACCAATGTCCACCAGTTCTGTATTGACTGTCACGTATACATCCAATGTCCACCAGTTCTGTATTGACTGTCAGATACACATCCAGAGTCCACCAGTTCTGTATTGATGTACACATCTTATGTCCACCAGTTCTGTATTGAAAGTCAAGTACACATCCAATATCCACCAGTTCTTTATTGATGTACACATCCAATGTCCACCAGTTCTGTCTTGACTGTTAAGTATTTAACCAATGTCCACCAGTTCTGTATTGACTGTCAAGTAAACAACCAATGTCCACCAGTTCTGTATTGACTGTCAAGTACACAACCAATGTCCACCAGTTCTGTATTGACTGTCAAGTACACGTCCAATGTCCACCAGTTCTGTATTGACTGTCAAGTACATAACCAATGTCCACCAGTTCTGTATTGTTTGACATAGTACATAACCAATGTCCACCAGTTCTGTATTGACTGTCAGGTTCACAACCAATGTCCACCAGTTTCTGTATTGAAGAGTCAAGTACACATCCAACATCCACCAGTTCTTTATTGATGTACCCCATCAATGCCTACCAGTTCTGTCTTGACTAACAAGTGCATAACCATTGTCCACCAGTTCTGTATGGACTTCATCAGTATACATCCAATGTCCACCAGTTCTGTATTGATTGTCAGTACACAACCAATGTATCACCAGTTCTGTATTGATTGTCAAGTAGACAACCAATGTCCACTCAGTTCTGTATTGACTGTCAGGTATACAACCAATGTCCACCAGTTCTGTATTGGAAAGTCAAGTACACATCCAATATCCACCAGTTCTTTATTGATGTACACGCCTCTAATGTCCACCAGTTCTGTCTTTACTGTCATGTACACAACCAATGTCCACCAGTTCTGTATGGACTTGTCAAAAGTACTAACCAATGTCCACCAGTTCTGTATTGATTGTAATAAGTACACAACCAATGTCCACCAGTTCTGTATTGACTGTCAAGTACACAATCATTTGTCCACCAGTTCTTTATTGACTTTGTTAAGTACACATCCAATTTCCACTAGTTCTGTATTGACTGTCAAGTATATAACCAATGTAATACCAGTTCTGTCTTGACTGTCAAGTACACATCCAATGATCAACAGTTCTGTCTTGACTGTCAGGTACACAAACAATGTCCACCAGTTTTGTCTTGATTGTCAAGTACACATCCAATGTCCACCAGTTCTGTGTTGACTGTCAAGTACACAACTAATGTCCACCAGTTCTGTATTGTTTGTCATTGTACACATCCAATGTCACCTGCTCTGTATTGACTGTCAGATACACATCCAATGTCCACCAGTTTTGTATTGACTGTCAAGTACACATGCAATGTCCACCAGCTCTGTATTGATGTACACACTCAATGTCACCAGTTCTGTACTGAAAGTCAAGTACACATCCAATATCCACCAGTTCTTTATTGATGTACACATCCAATGTCCACCAGTTCTGTCTTGACTGTCAAGTACACAACCAATGTCCACCAGTTCTGTACACCCGATTGTACTCAACCAATGTCCACTAGTTCTGTATTGACTGTCAAGTACACAACCAATGTCCCCCAGTTCTGTAACATAGACTGTCAAGTACACATCCAATGTCCACCAGTTCTGTGTTGACTTCTTGAACACATCCAATGTCCACCAGTTCTGTATTGTGATTGTCAAGTACACAATAAATGTCCACCAGTAATGTATTGACTGTCACGTACACATCAATGTCCACCAGTTCTGTATTGACTGTCAAGTACACAACCAATGTCCACCAGTTCTGCTTGTCTTGACTGTCAAGTACACAACCAATGTCCACCAGTTCTGTTTGACTGTCAAGTACACAACCATTGTCCACCAATCCTGTCTTGACTGGGTCAAGTACACTACGTAATGTCCACTGGTTTCAGTATTGAAAGTCCAGTACATCTCAATTGTCCACCAGTTCTGTCTCTTGACTGTCAAGTACCTAACCAATGTCTAATCCAGTTCTGTGTTGACTGTCACTTACATATCCAATGTCCACCAGCCCTGTGATGACTGTCGATATTACTGTAACCAATGTCCACCAGTTCTGTATTGACTGTCAAGTACACAACCAATGTCCACCAGTTCTCTATTGACTGTCAAGTACACAACCAATGTTCACCAGTTCTGTATTGATTGTCAAGTACACAACCAATGTCCACCAGTCCTGTATTGATTGTCAGGTATAAAACCAATGTCCACCAGGTCTGTATTGAAAGTCAAGTACCACATCCAATATCCACCAGTTCTTTATTGATGTACACATCCAATGTCCACCAGCTCTGTCTTGACTATGTCCAGTACTACAACCAATGTCCACCAGTTCTGTATGGACTGTCAAGTACACAACCAATGTCCACCAGTTCTGTATGGACTGTCAAGTACCAAAACCAATGTCCACCAGTTCTGTATTGACTGTGTCAAGTACACATCCAATGTCCACGTAGTCTGTATTGACTGTCAAGTACACAACCAATGTCCACCAGTTCTGTATTGACTGTCAAGTACACATCCAATGTCCTGAATTCCTGTATTGACTGTCAGGTATACAACCAATGTCCACCAGTTCTGTCTTGACTGTCAAGTACACATCCAATGTCCACCAGTTCTGTCTTGACTGTCAAGTACACAAACAATGTCCACCAGTTCTGTCTTGACTGTCAAGTACACATCCAATGTCCACCAGTTCTGTGTTGACTGTCAAGTACACAACCAATGTCCACCAGTTCTGTATTGACTGTCACGTACACATACAATGTCCACCAGTTCTGTCTTGACTGTCAAGTATACAACCAATGTCCACCAGTTCTGTGTTGACTGTCAAGTATACAACCAATGTCTACCAGTTCTGTATTGACTGTCAGGTACACATCTAATGTCCACCAGTTCTGTATTGATGTACACAACCAATGTCCACCAGTTCTGTATTGACTGTCAAGTACACATCCAATGTCCTCCAGTTCTGTCTTGACAGTCACGAACACATCCAATGTCCACCAGTTCTGTATTGATTGTCAAGTACACAACCAATGTCCACCAGTTCTGTATTGACTGTCACGTACACATCCAATGTCCACCAGTTCTGTATTGACTGTCAAGTACACAACCAATGTCCACCAGTTCTGTATTGACTGTCAAGTACACAACCAATGTCCACCAGCTCTGATTTGACTGTCAAGTACACAACCAATGTCCACCAGTTCTGTATTGATTGTCAAGTACACAACCAATGTCCACCAGTTCTGTCTTGACTTTTAAGTACACAACCAATGTCCACCAGTTCTGTATCGACTGTCACTTACACATCCAATGTCCACCAGTTTTGTATTGACTGTCAGGTATACATCCAATGTCCACCAGTTCTGTATTGACTGTCAAGTACACATCCAATGTCCACCAGTTCTGTATTGACTGTCAAGTACACAACCAATGTCCACCAGTTCTGTATTGATTGTCAAGTACACAACCAATGTCCACCAGTTCTGTATTGACTGTCAGGTATACAACCAATGTCCACCAGTTCTGTATTGAAAGTCAAGTACACATCCAATATCCACCAGTTCTTTATTGATGTACACATCCAATGTCCACCAGTTCTGTGTTGACTGTCAAGTACACAACCAATGTCCACCAGTTCTGTATTGACTGTCACGTACACATCCAATGTCCACCAGTTCTGTATTGACTGTCAGATACACATCCAAAGTCCACCAGTTCTGTATTGATGTACATCTTATGTCCACCAGTTCTGTATTGAAAGTCAAGTACACATCCAATATCCACCAGTTCTTTATTGATGTACACATCCAATGTCCACCAGTTCTGTCTTGACTGTCAAGTACACAACCAATGTCCACCAGTTCTGTATTGACTGTCAAGTAAACAACCAATGTCCACCAGTTCTGTATTGACTGTCAAGTACACAACCAATGTCCACCAGTTCTGTATTGACTGTCAAGTACACGTCCAATGTCCACCAGTTCTGTATTGACTGTCTGTCAAGTACACAACCAATGTCCACCAGTTCTGTATTGTTTGACAAGTACACAACCAATGTCCACCAGTTCTGTATTGACTCTCAGGTATACAACCAATGTCCACCAGTTCTGTATTGAAAGTCAAGTACACATCCAATATCCACCAGTTCTTTATTGATGTGCACATCCAATGCTTACCAGTTCTGTCTTGACTAACAAGTACACAACCAATGTCCACCAGTTCTGTATGGACTAGTCAATTTTGCACAACCAATGTCCACCAGTTCTGTATTGACTGTCAAGTACACAACCAATGTCCACCAGTTCTGTATTGATTGTCAGTAGACAACCAATGTTCCACCAGGTCTGTATTGACTGTCAGGTATACAACCAATGTCCACCAGGGTCTGTATTGAAAGTCAAGTACATCCAATATCCACCAGTTCTTTATTGATGTGCATGATCGAATGTCCACCAGTTCTGTCTTTACTGTCAAGTACACAACCAATGTTCACCAGTTCTGTATGGACTGTCAAGTACACAACCAATGTCCACTAGTTCTGCATTGACTGTCAAGTACACAGCCAATGTCCACCAGTTCTGTATTGACTATCAAGTACACAATCATTGTCCACCAGTTCTGTATTGACTGTCAAGTACACATCCAATTTCCACCAGTTCTGTATTGACTGTCAAGTATACAACCAATGTCCACCAGTTCTGTCTTGACTGTCAAGTACACATCCAATGTCCAACGGTTCTGTCTTGACTGTCAGGTTTACAAACAATGTCCACCAGTTTTGTCTTGACTGTCAAGTACACATCCAATGTCCACCAGTTCTGTGTTGACTGTAAGAGTACACAACCAATGTCCACCAGTTCTGTATTGACTGTCACGTACACATCCAATGTCCACCAGTTCTGTAACTGACTGTCAGATACACATCCAATGTCCACCAGTTTGTATTGACTGTCAAGTACACATCAATGTCCACCAGCTCTGTATTGATGTACACATCCAATGTCCACCAGTTCTGTATTGAGAAGTCAAGTACATCCAATATCACCAGTTCTTTATTGATGTACACATCCAATGTCCACCAGTTCTGCTTGACTGTCAAGTACACAACCAATGTCCACCAGTTCTGTATTGATGTACACAACCAATGTCCACCAGTTCTGTATTGACTGTCAAGTACACAACCAATGTCCCCCAGTTCTGTATAGACTGTCAAGTACATCAATGTCCACCAGTTCTCTGTTGACTGTCACGAACACATCCAATGTCCACCAGTTCTGTATTGATTGTCAAGTAACACAATTAATGTCCACCAGTTCTGTATTGACTGTCACGTACACATCCAATGTCCACCAGTTCTGTATTGACTGTCAAGTGCACAACCAATGTCCACCAGTTCTGTCTTGACTGTCAAGTACACAACCAATGTCCACCAGTTCTGATTTGACTGTCAAGTACACAACCAATATCCACCAATTCTGTCTTGACTGTTAAGTACACAACTTGGCTGTTCACCATTTTGCGTCTTATGGCTGATTGTCAAGTACACATCCAATGTCCACCAGTTCTGTCTTGACTGTCAAAGTACCTAACCACTGTCCACCAGTTCTGTGTTGACTGTCACTTACATATCCAATGTCCACCAGTTCTGTATTGACTGTCAAGTACACAACCAATGTCCACCAGTTCTGTATTGACTGTCAAGTACACAACCAATGTCCACCAGTTCTGTATTGACTGTCAAGTACACAACTAATGTTCACCAGTTCTGTATTGACTGTCAAGTACACAACCAATGTCCACCCAGTTCTGTATTGATTGTCAGGTGACAACCCAATGTCCACCAGTTCTGTATTGGACTGTCAGGTATACAACCAATGTCCACCAGTTCTGTATTGAAAGTCAAGTACACATCCAATATCCACCAGTTCTTTATTGATGTACACATCTAATGTCCACCAGTTCTGTCTTTACTGTCAAGTACACAACCAATGTCCACCAGTTCTGTATTGACTGTCAAGTACACATCCAATGTCCACCAGTTCTGTATTGACTGTCAAGTACACAATCATTGTCCACCAGTTCTGTATTGACTGTCAAGTACACATCCAATTTCCACCAGTTCTGTATTGACTGTCAAGTATACAACCAATGTCCACCAGTTCTGTCTTGACTGTCAAGTACACATCCAATGTCCAACAGTTCTGTCTTGACTGTCAGGTACACAAACAATGTCCACCAGTTTTGTCTTGACTGTCAAGTACACATCCAATGTCCACCAGTTCTGTGTTGACTGTCAAGTACACAACCAATGTCCACCAGTTCTGTATTGACTGTAAAGTACACAAACCAATGGCCACCAGTTCTGTATTGACTGTCAAGTACACATCCAATGTCCACCAGTTCTGTAGTGACTGTCAGGTATACAACCAATGTCCACCAGTTCTGTCTTGACTGTCAAGTACACATCCAGTGTCCACCAGTTCTGTCTTGACTGTCAAGTACACATCCAATGTCCACCAGTTCTGTCTTGACTGTCCAGTACACAACCAATGTCCACCAGTTCTGTATGGACTGTCAAGTACACAACCAATGTCCACCAGTTCTGTATGGACTGTCAAGTACACAACCAATGTCCACCAGTTCTGTATTGACTGTCAAGTACACATCCAATGTCCACCAGTTCTGTATTGACTGTCAAGTACACAACCAATGTCCACCAGTTCTGTATTGACTGTCAAGTACACATCCAATGTCCACCAGTTCTGTATTGACTGTCAGGTATACAACCAATGTCCACCAGTTCTGTCTTGACTGTCAAGTACACATCCAATGTCCACCAGTTCTGTCTTGACTGTCAAGTACACAAACAATGTCCACCAGTTCTGTCTTGACTGTCAAGTACACATCCAATGTCCACCAGTTCTGTGTTGACTGTCAAGTACACAACCAATGTCCACCAGTTCTGTATTGACTGTCACGTACACATACAATGTCCACCAGTTCTGTCTTGACTGTCAAGTATACAACCAATGTCCACCAGTTCTGTGTTGACTGTCAAGTATACAACCAATGTCTACCAGTTCTGTATTGACTGTCAGGTACACATCTAATGTCCACCAGTTCTGTATTGATGTACACAACCAATGTCCACCAGTTCTGTATTGACTGTCAAGTACACATCCAATGTCCTCCAGTTCTGTCTTGACAGTCACGAACACATCCAATGTCCACCAGTTCTGTATTGATTGTCAAGTACACAACCAATGTCCACCAGTTCTGTATTGACTGTCACGTACACATCCAATGTCCACCAGTTCTGTATTGACTGTCAAGTACACAACCAATGTCCACCAGTTCTGTATTGACTGTCAAGTACACAACCAATGTCCACCAGCTCTGATTTGACTGTCAAGTACACAACCAATGTCCACCAGTTCTGTATTGATTGTCAAGTACACAACCAATGTCCACCAGTTCTGTCTTGACTTTTAAGTACACAACCAATGTCCACCAGTTCTGTATCGACTGTCACTTACACATCCAATGTCCACCAGTTTTGTATTGACTGTCAGGTATACATCCAATGTCCACCAGTTCTGTATTGACTGTCAAGTACACATCCAATGTCCACCAGTTCTGTATTGACTGTCAAGTACACAACCAATGTCCACCAGTTCTGTATTGATTGTCAAGTACACAACCAATGTCCACCAGTTCTGTATTGACTGTCAGGTATACAACCAATGTCCACCAGTTCTGTATTGAAAGTCAAGTACACATCCAATATCCACCAGTTCTTTATTGATGTACACATCCAATGTCCACCAGTTCTGTGTTGACTGTCAAGTACACAACCAATGTCCACCAGTTCTGTATTGACTGTCACGTACACATCCAATGTCCACCTGTTCTGTATTGACTGTCAGATACACATCCAAAGTCCACCAGTTCTGTATTGATGTACACATCTTATGTCCACCAGTTCTGTATTGAAAGTCAAGTACCACATCCAATATCCACCAGTTCTTTATTGATGTACACATCCAATGTCCACCAGTTCTGTCTTGACTGTCAAGTACACAACCAATGTCCACCAGTTCTGTATTGACTGTCAAGTAAACAACCAATGTCCACCAGTTCTGTATTGACTGTCAAGTACACAACCAATGTCCACCAGTTCTGTATTGACTGTCAAGTACACGTCCAATGTCCACCAGTTCTGTATTGACTGTCAAGTACACAACCAATGTCCACCAGTTCTGTATTGTTTGACAAGTACACAACCAATGTCCACCAGTTCTGTATTGACTGTCAGGTATACAACCAATGTCCACCAGTTCTGTATTGAAAGTCAAGTACACATCCAATATCCACCAGTTCTTTATTGATGTACACATCCAATGCCTACCAGTTCTGTCTTGACTAACAAGTACACAACCAATGTCCACCAGTTCTGTATGGACTGTCAAGTACACAACCAATGTCCACCAGTTCTGTATTGACTGTCAAGTACACAACCAATGTCCACCAGTTCTGTATTGATTGTCAAGTAGACAACCAATGTCCACCAGTTCTGTATTGACTGTCAGGTATACAACCAATGTCCACCAGTTCTGTATTGAAAGTCAAGTACACATCCAATATCCACCAGTTCTTTATTGATGTACACATCTAATGTCCACCAGTTCTGTCTTTACTGTCAAGTACACAACCATGATGTCCACCAGAATTCTTGTTGGACTGTCAAGTACAGCAACCATTGTCCACCAGCCTGTATTGACTGTCAAGTACACAACCAATGTCCACCAGTTCTGTATTGACTGTCAAGTACACAATCATTGTCCACCAGTTCTGTATTGACTGTCAAGTACACATCCAATTTCCACCAGTTCTGTATTGACTGTCAAGTATACAACCAATGTCCACCAGTTCTGTCTTGACTGTCAAGTACACATCCAATGTCCAACAGTTCTGTCTTGACTGTCAGGTACACAACCAATGTCCACCAGTTTTGTCTTGACTGTCAAGTACACATCCAATGTCCACCAGTTCTGTGTTGACTGTCAAGTACACAACCAATGTCCACCAGTTCTGTATTGACTGTCACGTACACATCCAATGTCCACCAGTTCTGTATTGACTGTCAGATACACATCCAATGTCCACCAGTTTTGTATTGACTGTCAAGTACACATCCAATGTCCACCAGCTCTGTATTGATGTACACATCCAATGTCCACCAGTTCTGTATTGAAAGTCAAGTACACATCCAATATCCACCAGTTCTTTATTGATGTACACATCCAATGTCCACCAGTTCTGTCTTGACTGTCAAGTACACAACCAATGTCCACCAGTTCTGTATTGATGTACACAACCAATGTCCACCAGTTCTGTATTGACTGTCAAGTACACAACCAATGTCCCCCAGTTCTGTATAGACTGTCAAGTACACATCCAATGTCCACCAGTTCTGTGTTGACTGTCACGAACACATCCAATGTCCACCAGTTCTGTATTGATTGTCAAGTACACAATTAATGTCCACCAGTTCTGTATTGACTGTCACGTACACATCCAATGTCCACCAGTTCTGTATTGACTGTCAAGTACACAACCAATGTCCACCAGTTCTGTCTTGACTGTCAAGTACACAACCAATGTCCACCATTTCTGATTTGACTGTCAAGTACACAACCAATGTCCACCAATTCTGTCTTGACTGTCAAGTACACAACCAATGTCCACCAGTTCTGTATTGATTGTCAAGTACACATCCAATGTCCACCAGTTCTGTCTTGACTGTCAAGTACCTAACCAATGTCCACCAGTTCTGTGTTGACTGTCACTTACATATCCAATGTCCACCAGTTCTGTATTGACTGTCAAGTACACAACCAATGTCCACCAGTTCTGTATTGACTGTCACGTACACATCCAATGTCCACCAGTTCTGTATTGACTGTCAAGTACACAACCAATGTCCACCAGTTCTGTATTGACTGTCAAGTACACAACCAATGTCCACCAGCTCTGATTTGACTGTCAAGTACACAACCAATGTCCACCAGTTCTGTATTGATTGTCAAGTACACAACCAATGTCCACCAGTTCTGTCTTGACTTTTAAGTACACAACCAATGTCCACCAGTTCTGTATCGACTGTCACTTACACATCCAATGTCCACCAGTTTTGTATTGACTGTCAGGTATACATCCAATGTCCACCAGTTCTGTATTGACTGTCAAGTACACATCCAATGTCCACCAGTTCTGTATTGACTGTCAAGTACACAACCAATGTCCACCAGTTCTGTATTGATTGTCAAGTACACAACCAATGTCCACCAGTTCTGTATTGACTGTCAGGTATACAACCAATGTCCACCAGTTCTGTATTGAAAGTCAAGTACACATCCAATATCCACCAGTTCTTTATTGATGTACACATCCAATGTCCACCAGTTCTGTGTTGACTGTCAAGTACACAACCAATGTCCACCAGTTCTGTATTGACTGTCACGTACACATCCAATGTCCACCAGTTCTGTATTGACTGTCAGATACACATCCAAAGTCCACCAGTTCTGTATTGATGTACACATCTTATGTCCACCAGTTCTGTATTGAAAGTCAAGTACACATCCAATATCCACCAGTTCTTTATTGATGTACACATCCAATGTCCACCAGTTCTGTCTTGACTGTCAAGTACACAACCAATGTCCACCAGTTCTGTATTGACTGTCAAGTAAACAACCAATGTCCACCAGTTCTGTATTGACTGTCAAGTACACAACCAATGTCCACCAGTTCTGTATTGACTGTCAAGTACACGTCCAATGTCCACCAGTTCTGTATTGACTGTCAAGTACACAACCAATGTCCACCAGTTCTGTATTGTTTGACAAGTACACAACCAATGTCCACCAGTTCTGTATTGACTGTCAGGTATACAACCAATGTCCACCAGTTCTGTATTGAAAGTCAAGTACACATCCAATATCCACCAGTTCTTTATTGATGTACACATCCAATGCCTACCAGTTCTGTCTTGACTAACAAGTACACAACCAATGTCCACCAGTTCTGTATGGACTGTCAAGTACACAACCAATGTCCACCAGTTCTGTATTGACTGTCAAGTACACAACCAATGTCCACCAGTTCTGTATTGATTGTCAAGTAGACAACCAATGTCCACCAGTTCTGTATTGACTGTCAGGTATACAACCAATGTCCACCAGTTCTGTATTGAAAGTCAAGTACACATCCAATATCCACCAGTTCTTTATTGATGTACACATCTAATGTCCACCAGTTCTGTCTTTACTGTCAAGTACACAACCAATGTCCACCAGTTCTGTATGGACTGTCAAGTACACAACCAATGTCCACCAGTTCTGTATTGACTGTCAAGTACACAACCAATGTCCACCAGTTCTGTATTGACTGTCAAGTACACAATCATTGTCCACCAGTTCTGTATTGACTGTCAAGTACACATCCAATTTCCACCAGTTCTGTATTGACTGTCAAGTATACAACCAATGTCCACCAGTTCTGTCTTGACTGTCAAGTACACATCCAATGTCCAACAGTTCTGTCTTGACTGTCAGGTACACAAACAATGTCCACCAGTTTTGTCTTGACTGTCAAGTACACATCCAATGTCCACCAGTTCTGTGTTGACTGTCAAGTACACAACCAATGTCCACCAGTTCTGTATTGACTGTCACGTACACATCCAATGTCCACCAGTTCTGTATTGACTGTCAGATACACATCCAATGTCCACCAGTTTTGTATTGACTGTCAAGTACACATCCAATGTCCACCAGCTCTGTATTGATGTACACATCCAATGTCCACCAGTTCTGTATTGAAAGTCAAGTACACATCCAATATCCACCAGTTCTTTATTGATGTACACATCCAATGTCCACCAGTTCTGTCTTGACTGTCAAGTACACAACCAATGTCCACCAGTTCTGTATTGATGTACACAACCAATGTCCACCAGTTCTGTATTGACTGTCAAGTACACAACCAATGTCCCCCAGTTCTGTATAGACTGTCAAGTACACATCCAATGTCCACCAGTTCTGTGTTGACTGTCACGAACACATCCAATGTCCACCAGTTCTGTATTGATTGTCAAGTACACAATTAATGTCCACCAGTTCTGTATTGACTGTCACGTACACATCCAATGTCCACCAGTTCTGTATTGACTGTCAAGTACACAACCAATGTCCACCAGTTCTGTCTTGACTGTCAAGTACACAACCAATGTCCACCAGTTCTGATTTGACTGTCAAGTACACAACCAATGTCCACCAATTCTGTCTTGACTGTCAAGTACACAACCAATGTCCACCAGTTCTGTATTGATTGTCAAGTACACATCCAATGTCCACCAGTTCTGTCTTGACTGTCAAGTACCTAACCAATGTCCACCAGTTCTGTGTTGACTGTCACTTACATATCCAATGTCCACCAGTTCTGTATTGACTGTCAAGTACACAACCAATGTCCACCAGTTCTGTATTGACTGTCAAGTACACAACCAATGTCCACCAGTTCTGTATTGACTGTCAAGTACACAACCAATGTTCACCAGTTCTGTATTGACTGTCAAGTACACAACCAATGTCCACCAGTTCTGTATTGATTGTCAAGTAGACAACCAATGTCCACCAGTTCTGTATTGACTGTCAGGTATACAACCAATGTCCACCAGTTCTGTATTGAAAGTCAAGTACACATCCAATATCCACCAGTTCTTTATTGATGTACACATCTAATGTCCACCAGTTCTGTCTTTACTGTCAAGTACACAACCAATGTCCACCAGTTCTGTATTGACTGTCAAGTACACATCCAATGTCCACCAGTTCTGTATTGACTGTCAAGTACACAATCATTGTCCACCAGTTCTGTATTGACTGTCAAGTACACATCCAATTTCCACCAGTTCTGTATTGACTGTCAAGTATACAACCAATGTCCACCAGTTCTGTCTTGACTGTCAAGTACACATCCAATGTCCAACAGTTCTGTCTTGACTGTCAGGTACACAAACAATGTCCACCAGTTTTGTCTTGACTGTCAAGTACACATCCAATGTCCACCAGTTCTGTGTTGACTGTCAAGTACACAACCAATGTCCACCAGTTCTGTATTGACTGTCACGTACACATCCAATGTCCACCAGTTCTGTATTGACTGTCAGATACACATCCAATGTCCACCAGTTTTGTATTGACTGTCAAGTACACATCCAATGTCCACCAGCTCTGTATTGATGTACACATCCAATGTCCACCAGTTCTGTATTGAAAGTCAAGTACACATCCAATATCCACCAGTTCTTTATTGATGTACACATCCAATGTCCACCAGTTCTGTCTTGACTGTCAAGTACACAACCAATGTCCACCAGTTCTGTATTGATATACACAACCAATGTCCACCAGTTCTGTATTGACTGTCAAGTACACAACCAATGTCCCCCAGTTCTGTATAGACTGTCAAGTACACATCCAATGTCCACCAGTTCTGTGTTGACTGTCACGAACACATCCAATGTCCACCAGTTCTGTATTGATTGTCAAGTACACAATTAATGTCTACCAGTTCTGTATTGACTGTCACGTACACATCCAATGTCCACCAGTTCTGTATTGACTGTCAAGTACACAACCAATGTCCACCAGTTCTGTCTTGACTGTCAAGTACACAACCAATGTCCACCAGTTCTGATTTGACTGTCAATTACACAACCAATGTCCACCAATTCTGTCTTGACTGTCAAGTACACAACCAATGTCCACCAGTTCTGTATTGATTGTCAAGTACACATCCAATGTCCACCAGTTCTGTCTTGACTGTCAAGTACCTAACCAATGTCCACCAGTTCTGTGTTGACTGTCACTTACATATCCAATGTCCACCAGTTCTGTATTGACTGTCAAGTACACAACCAATGTCCACCAGTTCTGTATTGACTGTCAAGTACACAACCAATGTCCACCAGTTCTGTATTGACTGTCAAGTACACAACCAATGTCCACCAGTTCTGTATTGACTGTCCGGTACACATCCAATGTCCACAAGTTCAGATACACACCACACAAGTCACATGTTAGAAACTGACCCTTGCCCCCCCCCAATACTTACATTTTTGCTGTTCACATGAAGCCCCCCCTCCCCAAAAAAAAAATAACAACCTTTATCTGCTATTGTATCTATACACACATGGACAAAGTAGCAGGAAAACAGGAATATCAAAAGACTAGTTTGACATGATTATACAATTATCATGTTAGAATTACGTTTATACTGTACAGTAATTAGACTAAATTCATCACTTTACTTATAATAAAATGCCAATTTTACAAATCACATGTTTCCTGAGCCAAACATAGGATGAAAAATTGATTAAACAAAGACGAACGATTAAGTAATTATGAATAAATATGTTAAAGGTAGTATAGTTTTGACCATATTCTAAAATAATGTAGAGACATTTTATAAAATCTACACAAAATTATTTTCTGAAATTGAAAGGTAATAAAATGATTCCTGTAGAGGCGCATGTAGGTCATATGAAGATTTGAGCGCAGAAGATAATATACTGGGTAAACTTTTTGAATGTCTCATGATATATAGAACTACTAGTTGCAAGTACCCAGCTTTGCCCGGGTTTAAAAGGTTTTCTGTTTACCTTCTGTTTTCTCCCTACCCCCTCTCTCCCTTCCTCTCTCTCTCCCTCCCTCCCTCTCCCTCCCTCCCTTTCTCCCTCCTTCCTTCTCCCTCCCTCTCCCTCTCTCTCCCATTTCTCTCCCTCCCACCCTCCCTCTGCCATCTCCCCTCTCCCCTCCTTCTCTCCCCCCTGTCCATCCCCCTCCCTCCTTCTCTCCCCGTTTCTCCTTCCCTCTCTCCCTCCCTGCCCCCTCTCTCTCTTTATCTCTTCCTCCCATCTCCCATCCTCTCTCTCCCTCTCTCCTTCCCTCCCCTCTCTCTCCCTCCCTAACCACTCTCTCCCTCCCTTCTTTCTCCCTCCCTCCCCTCTCCACCTCTCTGCCTTTTCCTCCCTCCCTCATTCCGTCTCTCCCTTCCCCCCTCACTCTTTATCTCTCTCCCTCACTCTCTCCCACCCTCTCTCCCTGCCTTTCTCCCTCCCTCCCTCTCCCTCCCTCTCTCCCATCTCTCTCCGTCCCTCTCCCATCTCCCTCTCTCCCCTATCCCCCTCCTTCTCTCCCCCCGTCCATCCTCCTCCCTCCTCCATCCCTCTCTCTCCATCCCTGCCCCCTCTTTCCATTTATCTCTTCCTCCCATTTCTCCCATCCTCTCCCTCTGTCCCTCCCTAACCCCACTCTCCCTCCTTTCTCCCTCCCTCCCCTTTCAACCTCTCTCCCCCCCTCTCACCCCTTCCTCCCTCCCTCATTCCCTCTCTCTCCCTCCCTGCCCCCCTCACTCTTTATCTCCCTCCCTCTCTCCCACCCTCTCTCTCCCCTCCCTCCCCCTCTCTCTCCCTCCCTACCCCCTCTCTCTCTCTCCCTTCCTTTCTCTCTCCCTCTCCCCCTGATCCCTCTCCGTCTGCTCCCTCTCCCATCTCCCACTCTCCCCCTACTTTTCTCCCCCCTGTCCACCCCCTCCCTCCTCTCTCCCCCTCCCTCCCTCCTACCCTCCTTTCCTCTCTCCCCCCTGCCCCCCCCCTCTCTCTCTCTCTCTATATATATATATATATATATATATATATACTTATTATTATGGCTTCACCCTTCTTCTAAAATCCTTCTTCATTCCTTTACCTTCCTCAAACTGTACAAATCAGAGAGCATGAAAAAACAACAATTCTTTGCATCACAAAGGCACAATACAGCACCAGCGCGCAAGTTCTTTTCGATCATCGGGAAATGACGTCACAGAGGAATTTTATTTATGGCGCCGTCGAGATTACTTTAATATAGTAAAATACTAAAATAAAAAAAAATTAATTACAATTAAACTACCCATCGAGATGAAACGAAACCTGTCCTATAACCTTCCCCATGTAATTATGTGTATGTGTAACAAATTTCACGTTATTTGTTTGTCTGGATTATGAGTTATAAGGGAACAGACAGACAGACAGAGAGACAACAAATGCGTCTTATAAGTATATATATATATATACTAGTTGCAAGTACCCGGCTTTGCCCGGGTTTAAAATAAGGTTTTCTGTTTACCTTCTGTTTTCTCCCTACCCCCTCTCTCCCTTCCTCTCTCTCTCCCTCCCTCCCTCTCCCTCCCTCCCTTTCTCCCTCCCTCCTTCTCCCTCCCTCTCCCGCCCTCTCTCTCTCATTTCTTTCCCTCCCACCCTCACTCTGCCATCTCCCCTCTCCCCCTCCTTCTCTCCCCCCTGTCCATCCCCCCTCCTTCCTTCTCTCCCCCTTCCTCCTTCCCTCTCTCCCTCCCTGCCCCCTCTCTTTATCTCTTCCTCCCATTTCTCCCATCCTCTCTCTCCCTCTCTCCTTCCCTCCCCTCTCTCTCCCTCCCTAACCCCTCTGTCCCTCCTTTCTTTCTCCCTCCCTCCCCTCTCCACCTCTCTCCCTCTTCCTCCCTCCCTCTTTCCCTTTCTCCCTCCTGCCCCCCTCACTTCATCTCTCCCTCCCTCTCTCTTACCCTCTTTCTCTCCCTCTCCCCCACCCCCTCTCTCCCTCCCTCCCCTCTCTCCCTCCCTACCCCCTCTCTCCCTCCCTACCCCCTCTCTCCCTCCCTACCCCCTCTCTCCCTCCCTACCCCCTCTCTCCCTCCCTTCCTTTCTCTTTCCTTCCCTCCCTTTTTCTCTCCCTATCCCATCTCCCTTTCTCTCTACCTCCCTCTCCCATCTCTCCCTCTCCCCTCCTCCTCTCCCCCTGTCCATCCCCCTCCCTCCCTCTCTCCCCTCCCTCCCTCTCTCCCCTCCCTCCTACCCTCCCTCCTCTCTCCCCCCTGTCCCCTCTCTCTCTCTTTCTTTATCTCTCCCTCCCTCCCTCCCTCACTTTCTCTCTCTCTCTCTCTCTATATATATATATATATATATATATATATATATATATATACTTATTATTATGGCTTCACACTTCTTCTAAAATCCTTCTTCATTCCTTTACCTTCCTCAAACTGTACAAATCAGAGAGCATGAAAAAACAACAATTCTTTGCATCACAAAGGCACAATACAGCACCAGCGCGCAAGTTCTTTTCGATCATCGGGAAATGACGTCACAGAGGAATTTTATTTATGGCGCCGTCGAGATTACTTTAATATAGTAAAATACTAAAATAAAAAAAAATTAATTACAATTAAACTACCCATCGAGATGAAACGAAACCTGTCCTATAACCTTCCCCATGTAATTATGTGTATGTGTAACAAATTTCACGTTATTTGTTTGTCTGGATTATGAGTTATAAGGGAACAGACAGACAGACAGACAGACAGACAGACAAAAAATGCGTCTTATAATTATAGAGATACTAAAATAAAAAAAAAATTAATAACAATTAAACTACCCATCGAGATGAAACGAAACCTGCCCTATAACCTTCCCCATGTAATTATGTGTATGTGTAACAAATTTCACGTTATCTGTTTTTCTGGATCTTGAGTTATAAGGGAACAGACAGACAGACAGACAGACAAAAAATGCGTTTTATAAGTATAGAGATGAACAAATATTTGCAACTAAATGCGCATTATTTCACGCATAAATAAATGATTTTTATAGAACTTTTTCTGTGGCTAAATAATGTTATATGATGTGTTTACATCTTTGTTACTTATAAAATTTACTTATTGACAATAATGAATTATAAAACTTTGATTACACCTAGTTGGTCGGATAAATGGAATTTATTATTTTCTGCATTTCGATTGATTTTCAGTCTATTTTTCCTATGAGCATCATATAGTAAAGTTTTAAAATACATTGAAGCCATGCCTAAAATTTCCACTCGGACCCCTCACTTTGTAAGGCCGACCTTAAAATTCGGCAGACCCGCAGTAATAAATGGCCACCTGAAACGTCTACCAGTTGGTATGTTGCTTCACTCAGTGACCACGGTCGTACTTACTAGGTAATGTAGCCTACACTAACTTTGTATATCGCCAACATTGGCTAGTTAGCAAACATCGGCCGTAACACATACACGCATATATTAATAGAACCATACATAGATACATACATAGAACTCAAGATGTCACCACCAGTAATAGTCAACTTTTGAACAGACTCTTTACTAACAATAAATTAATGTATTTTCGTCCAATCCACTGTGTGCAATAAAACGTGTTTTATAGTTTCATCTCATGGAGACAAAACATATATAACGTATATAACATATAACATATCAACAAGTAACCAATCGATTTGTGATTTCTTTCGTTAACAGACTTACCTTCCTACTTCTTTATTAAATCCCTACCTCACATACTGGTTGTCTTACTGACGATGACTAGACGTCCCAGTTTACCAGGGATACACACAAGCTCCGCACTACTTAGAATCACTACTGTTTTAGGTGTTTGGGGGCACCATAGACTAATGCAGTTTTGGTGGCCTAAGGGAAAAGCGTAACCATGGTGGCCCAACGAAAAGGTAGCCTGGCTACCTGCCGAAAACAAGAGGAAGGCCCTAGACAGCAGTATAGTTTGTAGAGGAGGGCCCTAGACAGCAGTATAGTTTGTAGAGGAGACCCTAGACAGCAGTATAGTTTGTAGAGTAGGGCCCTAGACAGCAGTATAGTTTGTAAAGGAGGGCCCTAGACTGTAGTATAGTTTGCAGAATACAAGACTAATCTTTGGGAAAGGCTGGTTGTCGAAGTGTGACTGACACACAGTATTATGGGATGGTGTGGGGGAGGCCAATCAATAAAATATACGTTGCATAATAATTGAATGGAACTATAGAAGTGTCCGTGTTGACACATCATCTGTGTTGACAGACATGATCTCTCATATCGACTGACACTTCACCTAGTCTAAGATAAAGACTGGCCGTATAATGGCTATATTAATCAGTAAATATTTATTATTTAAAAAATTAAAATATAAAATCCACTTTATCTGTAAGTCGTTTTATATTTAGCATGCACGTTTTTTTTTTAATTTTCATTATTTACTTGAAAAAAAAATTGTGTGCTTTTGGTAGTGAAAGTTTAATTAATAATATACACGGTGTAGTGTCCATAAAAAATCTATGAGGAATTAAATTCAAATCTTAAGCAACTAAAAACTAATAAGATGCTGTACAGATTAGATATCCAATAAAAATATGCTCTTTTGTGAAATATGAAAAGAAATGTTCGTACTTGGTTCATTTTAAGTTATTGTGTACTGCATATTGTGTTATTATTAATCGGCATATTTGTGATATTAGGGTAAGACATATAACGGTGTGTGGTGATCAGCATTACAAGTGAATGACATAATGACGGTGTGTGGTGATCAGCATTACAAGTAAATGACATAATGACGGTGTGTGGTGATCAGCATTACAAGTGAATGACATATTGGACAGGCAGTTATATTGGGCCTCGTTAGCTAGGCTGCCGTGTTGGGCCTCATTTCACAGGCGGCTTTGTTGGGCCTCGTTAGCTAAGTAGCTGTGTTGGGCCTCGTTAGCTATGTAGCTGTGTTGGGCCTCGTTAGCTAAGTAGCTGTGTTGGGCCTCGTTAGCTATGTATCTGTGTTGGGCCTCTTTAGCTATGTAGCTGTATTGGGCCTCGTTAGCTAAGTAGCTGTGTTGGGCCTCGTTAGCTATGTTGCTGTATTGGGCCTCGTTATCTATGTAGCTGTGTTGGGCCTCGTTAGCTATGTAGCTGTGTTGGGCCTCGTTAGCTATGTAGCTGTGTTGGGCCTCGTTAGCTAAGTAGCTGTGTTGGGCCTGGTTAGCTATGTAGCTGTGTTGGGCCTCGTTCGCTATGTAGCTGTGTTGGGTCTCGTTAGCTATGTAGCTGTGTTGGGCCTCGTTAGACAGGTGGCAGTGTTGGGTCTCGTTAGCTAGGCGGCTTAGTCCAGATTTTTATTTTTCTTACTTGGTGAACATATTTTGTATTAACTGTTAATACTTTTACTACATGAACCCAAATTTGATATGTATTAAACGTTTTGGGCCTATGTAACAGTACATTAAGAGACCCCAGGGAAATGTATTTTGAAGGCCTTAGGAAAAGTTATTTTGGGGCCCTAGGGAAAGGTGCTATCGGGGTCGCTTTGGATAAGTACATAATTTGGGACATCGGAATTATTTCTTTGCTCTGTTCAATCATTTAGTCCAGGGATGCTCACATTCCTTGTGTATGGCACAATAAAAGCCCTGTCCTAGGTAACAGCCTCGTTTGAACAGCCGCGTAAGAACAGCGTATGTTACAGCTAGGAGATATGAAAAAAATACGAAGCCTTTGTTCTAGAGGTCTTAGTTCTAGTGGGCTTAGTTCTAGTGGGCTTTCGTCCCAGACTGTAGCCGCAGGTGACACAAGTTTGAAGAGAATAGAGGCATTTAGAATTACCAGTTGCTCTACAGAAGAAAAAACAACCATTGATTTGTTCTTGTCAAGTTTAGCCCCTCTCTTTTTTTCGCGATGAATGAAATCATAAAACAAGTTTTATTGCTTTTATTTTGATCAGAAAATTTAAAGAAAACAGCCAATCGCTAGCCACATCGTATTGGTTGAAAAAAGCAAACCATCATCAGGTTGTGTGAATTTTGAGTACGTCAGTCTTATTGTGAGCATTGCGGCAAAACTGAGATATTCAGGAGACAGTAAACTGTAGACTTGGTAACTGAGGTATTCAGGAGACAGTAAACTGTAGACTTGGTAACTGAGGTATTCAGAAGACAGTAAACTGTAGACTTGGTAACCGAGGCATTCAGAAGACAGTAAACTGTAGACTTGGTAACCTAGTATGTGATTATTGTCGGATTAAACAGTTCTTGCACCCGCCCAATTTGAAATTAAGTACCAAGCGGATAAATTATCAGAATAGCAAGTAAGTTATTAAGCTATACCGACACTATTTGTACAACTAGCAGCTGTAAGTCATATTTTATTATATTACGTTTTAATTAGTCGGACGCAATTTTTAAAAGGCAAAAAGTAAGACAGTATTCCGAGAAGAAGAAAAAAAAGTTAATTCAAAATGATAGATAAATGCTAATAGCTGATGTCGTGAGTAAATCAAATGAATAAATAAAACTCATGAGACATTTTTTCAAAAGTCTTTAGTTCCTTAACAAAACTCGTTACAAGTTTTTTTTTCTTGTCTAATTTAATGTACAGGTTTTTTGTTTGTTTTTTTCTGAATATTTTCAAATAAATTTTTTGTCATTGCATTCATTCTTTGAAATATCAAGTAGGTTTATGTCATTAAGCCAGGGATAGACAAGAGCAGCTCTTCAGTTACATATCAAATATTAAATATTATAAAAAGCCGCACAATCGGCAACTTATAAACATTTAGTGATAAAATAATTAACAATTATAATATATTAAAAAAATGAAAATAAAAAGATTTACTAAAATGTAATAAAAATTAAAATAAATAAATAAATTACATACAAATATTTACAGAAAATATATCAATTGATATTTAACACATTTCTGATGTATTCTACCTGTTCGGTACCTGACATGCTCAGAAGTCTGCTGTCTGACCGCCCACTTCATAAAACTCTTGTTAATGGACTTTAAATTTTTATTAAAATATTTTATTTGCTTGACTGAACACAGCTTAGAACGCCCCGACTGTACACAGCTTACAACACCCCGATTGTACACAGCTTAGAACGCCCCGACTGTACACAGCTTAGAACGCCCCGACTGTACACAGCTTAGAACACCCCGATTGTACACAGCTTAGAACACCCCGACTGTACACAGCTTAGAACGCCCCGACTGTACACAGCTTAGAACACCCCGACTGTACACAGCTTAGAACACCCCGACTGTACACAGCTTAGAACGCCCCGACTGTACACAGCTTAGAGCACCCCGACTGTACACAGCTTAGAGCACCCCGACTGTACACAGCTTACAACGCCCCGACTGTACACAGCTTAGAGCACCCCGACTGTACACAGCTTAGAACGCCGTATTTCAAAGTCCGTCCATGTAATATTGTGGCATTAGGTGAGGTCAACTCTCCTAGGTCGTGTAACAAGAAACACATTTACTTCAAATCTCCAAGTCGTAAAAAACTGGCAATCTGACTCACATGAATCTCTCTAGTTTGAGACGACTACATAAATGAGACAGACCTACATATCACAATCACACTACAATTTAACAGTTGATTTGATATAGACACAGTCGTTCTGTATTAAATTTTCAATATATCTAATATAAACAATTCGAGAAATTAAAACATAACAGTGGTTCTGTATTCACAAAGGTAACATTTAGTTTTTAATATTCTGTATAAAATCGTAGTGGACGGACTTTGTGCACACTCTTTAGGAATGATAAATATGTATATTATGATGTGCAGCATGATGTGTAGTATGATTTGGTGCATGATGTGTATTATAAACTGTAGTATGACATGTAGTATGATGTGCAGCATGATGTGCAGCATGATGTGCAGCTTGATGTGTAGTATGATGTGCATCATGATTAATAGAATGATGCGTAGTAAAATGTGCAATATGCTGTGTAGTATGATGTCAGCAAGATGTATATTATGATTGCAGCATGATGTGTAGTATGATTATAGTATGATGTGTAGTATGATGTGTAGTATAATGTGCAGTATGATAGCAGTATGATGTGAAGTATGGTGTATAATATGATTTGCAGCATGATGTATAGTATGATGCGTAGTATGATATGTCGTATGATTGCAGCATGATTTAGTATGATGTAGTAGTATGACATGTAGTATGATGTGCAACATGATGTACAGCATGATGTGTAGTATAATGTATAGTATTATGTGTAGTATAATGTGCAGTATGATGTGAATTATGATGTGCATCATGGTTTGCATCATGAAGTATATTATAATGTGTAGTATGATATGAAATATGGTGTGTAGTATAATCTCAGCACGATGTGTAGCATGAAGTATAGTATGATATGAATTATGATGAGTAGTATGATGTATAGTATTATGTGTAGTATGATTTGTAGTATGATGTACAGTTTGATGTGTAGTATGATGTTCAGCATGATGTGCAGCATGATGTATAGCATAATATCCAGTATGATGTGTAGCATAATGGGCATCAGTATTTGTAGTATGATGTGTAGCTTGATATGTAGCATAATGTGTCTCTGATGTGCAGCATGATGTGCAACATTTTGTATAGAATGATGTTTAGTATGATGTGTAGTTTTGTGCCGCATGATGTGAAGTAAGATGTGTAGCATGATGAGTAGCGTTATTTTCAGCATGATTATAGTATGAGGTGTAGTAGGATAAATTGTATAATGTATAGTATGATGTGTAGTATAATGTGCAGTATGATGTAAAGTATGATGTGTAGTATGATATCAGCAAGATGTGTAGTATGATGTGCAGTAAGATGTGTATTATGATATGTAGTATGATTACAGCATCATTTGTAGTTTGATGTTTAGCTCGATGCATAGAATGATGTCTAGTATAATGTGTAATATGATGTGCAATATGATGTGTAGTATGATGTGCAGTATGATGCGTAGAATGATGTGTAATATGATGTGCAGTATGATGTGTAGTATGATGTGCAGTATGATGTGTAGTATGATGTGTAATATGATGTGCAGTATGATGTGTAGTATGATATCAGCATGATTTGTAGTTTGATGTTTAGCTCGATGCGTAGAATGATGTCTAGTATGATGTGTAATATGATGTGCAGTATGATGCGTAGTATGATGTGTAATATGATGTGCAGCATGATGTGTATTATGATGAGGAGAATGATATGCAACATGATGTTTAGTATGTTGTTCTGTATGATGTATAGATTAATGTGCAGCATGATTTGCAGCATGATTTTTATAATGATGTCTAGCGCGAAGTGTAGTATAATGTGAGTCATGATGTGTAGTATGATGTGCATCATGATGTGTAGCATGATTTGCAGCATGGTGTATGATAAGTAGTATGATGTATAGTATTATGTGAAGTATGTTGTGTAGTATTATGTGTAGTATGATGTGCAGCATGATGTATAGTATGATGTGTATTTTGATTGTAGCTTGATGTGCAGTATGATATGAATTATGATGAGCAGTATGATGTACAGTATGATGTACAGTATGATGTGCAACTTGATGTGCATCATGATGTAATCATTATGTATAGTATGATGTGTAGTAATATGTGCAATATGATGTGTAGTATGATATCAGCATGATTTGTAGTTTGATGTGCAGTAAGATGTGTATTATGATGTGCATCATGATTTGTAGTATGATGTATAGTATGATATGTAGTATGATTGCAACATGATGTACAGCATGATGTGCAGTATGATGTGCAGTATGATGTGTAGTATGCTGTGCAGCATGATGTGTAGTATGATGCATAGTATGATGTGCATTATAATGTGTAGTAAGCAATATGTATAGTGGGATGTGCCGCTTGATGTATGGTATGATGCGCATCATGGTGTGTATCATGAAGTATATTATGATGTGTAGTAAGATATGAATTGTGGTGTGTAGTATGATGTCAGCATTATGTAGCATGATGTGTAGTATGATATGAATTATGATGAGTAGTATGATGTATTGTATTATGTGTAGTACGATGTGTAGTATGATGTGCAGCATGATGTATAGCATGATGTGTATTATGATGTGTAGTATGTTGTGCAGCATGATGTGCAGCATGACTTATAATATGATGTGTAGTATGATGTGAATTATGATTGCAGTATGATGTGTAGTGTGTTTTGTTGTAATGTGCAGCATGATGTGTAGTACGATGGCAGCATGATTTGTCGTATGATGTGTATTTTGATTGCAGTATGATGTGTAGTATGAATTTTTGTAGTAATGTGCAGCATATTTTGTAGTATGATGTGCTTTATGATGTGTATTATGATGTTTAGTATGTTGTGTAGTATGATTTGCAACATGATGTGTATTTGTGTGTGTTTGTGTGTGATTGAAAAAGATAAAAATAGATTATTTCAATTTTTTTACTGGGCAGCATCTCAAGTTTTTAATAGGTCCACACAGAATCGCAAGGCGCTATCTGCCACAGATTAGATATTATACAGTTTGTGCAGCCTCTTTTAGAAACATTTTTTTCATTTCCGCCATTTACACTCATCAGTCTATTCTTTGAATTGAATTTTTTTCTTATAAACCTAAAAAACAATGAATTCATGAATTTAATAATATATTATCGCTTTTTTTTATATTTACGAAGCTAATTGAAAGTTTTTTTTATTCATACTTCATGTCTTGAAAAAAAAAAAACGACCAAGAGATGTAAATAGTTTTTGGGTTTTTATGAATGGAAATCGTCATTGGCAACAAAATCGATTAACAACAATGGCGCGATAGTTTTTAACACAAAACCGAGTACTATTTATATAAGGATGCGATATCAGTATCTATATAAATAATAGTGGTGTGGGTTCTGCGTTAAATCGAAAGTAAAGAACAGTATTCCAGTTTAAAATATTAAACATGGCGCTTATTGCCCGTTCTTCATTCGATATTTCTTTTTTAAAAAATCTAGTTTTAAATATTCTATGTGGCTTTTACAATGAATCGTATAAATCACAAATACTAAAAAGTAACTATAAATAATATCATTCAAATTATTGTTGTTTTTATTACAACAGATAGCTGTTACGGGTCCTTATATTGAAGGTACTTGTAGAAGGTGTAATAAATCAGACAACACAAATCACGAAGTTAACTCCAGTGAAGTAACATCAAATAATCATTCAATACTTGAACATGAACTGACATAAAGGTAGATCCAGGAGGAGTACAATAGCAAACTGTAAATATGCATCCATCTACATAGACACCCAAAGCTAGACTAACTGATACATGCATCTGCATCCTATGATGCACAGAGCTCGACTGATCATAAACAAACCATGTGCTCCCAACTGTCGGTTAATATACGTCATTTGTACCAAATGATGTATACACTAAAGCTCCCAATATTTACACTCAAGATGGCGGAATGACGCCATAGATACTGCGGTGGGCGGAGCCTAGCGAATTGCGTCATCAAACTTAGACTATATTATTTCTCCACAATAGCATTTTAAAATCGTCAAACGTAAACAAAACTTGAGTAATAATTGAGGATTCTCCGACTTTTTAAAAGTCGAGCTAATATATAAAAGAAATTTTAATTTCTATACAGTTAAGTTCTCAGCTATTATAGTATTTGAATTTTAAAAATAAATAAATAGTGCTTTGATTTATTTTTAATTTACAAAATTAAATTATATAGGTGAAAGTGAAAGTGCAAAATAATCCAACAATGTTAAGTGTAATACAACAATAACTTTATATAACGTGGTTGCTTAATGACTAAAAGCTAATTACTTTTTTTCAATCATGCTTGCTATCCAGGTTCGATTCCTCTCCCGGACATTGTTTTTTTTTATTATTTTTTTTTATAATTTATCCTTTTGGTTGTTTTATTGAAAAGTAACAAAAACTAATTAGATCTTTTTGACAATTTTTTTTATTTAAATTACACTGGTTTACATAAAAAAAACTGCAAGCAAAACATTATGAATTTCTGAAAGCTTATTAAAAATGATAAATTTTGATGTACTTATTTCTTTTGTATCACGTCAGGTTTTTGAGAAAACCACAAATTTGTGTTTACAAATTTTATGCTTATCATAAGCAGCTTACGTCATCACTTTATGTTTGAACACAAGTTTAATTGAATATTTTATTGCTGTTGTTTATGTGTTTAAGATTATATTTGATTAGCTGATTTTAAATTTTTTTAAAAATTCACAATGCCAAGACATTGTACGAATTCAGCAGACAGTTTTTGTTATGTTTGTGGACGATTTTGCACAATGGCTGAGAAGAAGAAAATATCGAATTTAACAAAGAAATATTATCATGCATACTTTGGATGTAAACTGGGAGACCAGGACAAAACATGGGCGCCTCATGTTATTTGTAAACTCTGTGAAGTAACGCTTGGCAAGTGGTTTAAAGGTAAAGTGAAAAGTATGCCATTTGGTGTGCCCATGATTTGGCGTGAGCCTTCGAATCATGTGACGGACTGCTATTTTTGCATGACGAATGTTGTAGGATTCAACAAAAAAAGCAGACACATGATTCTATATCCTAATGTACCGTCAGCCTTGAGGCCTGTAGAACATTGCGAAGACATTCCTGTGCCTACACCTCCTACTCAGCTGGATGATTTTGAAAGTGATGACAGCTCAAGTTCTGAAGACAGTAGTGATGTTCTTGATCCTGATTTTAAAGAAGATGTCACACCAAAACTTTTTACTCAGGAAGATCTTGATGATCTAGTTAGAGATCTAAACCTTCCAAAGTCATCAGCTGAACTGCTTGCATCCCGCTTACAAGAACGAAACCTTCTCACTCCTGATACTAGCGTAAGTGTGTACAAATGTCGAGAGACAGAATTTGTACAGTTTTTTTCAAGTAAGCAAGAATTGTTATATTGTAATAATATTGAAGGCCTTGTCACATCTATGGGAATTGCTTACGATGCTAATCAGTGGAGATTGTTTATTGATTCCTCAAAGCGCAGTATGAAAGCCTTTGGTGGAAGCACATCGAGTTCTCCTTCCACCGCTGCATATAAAATTGGGGTTAATGAAAGCTTTTGTCAAGAATATGAACCATACTGGCTCTGGGTTTCAATACTTGGCAGAAAAATTTCCCCATTTAAGTGAAGCGAAATTGACTGCAGGTATCTTTGTTGGACCGCAGATCAGAGAAGTAATGACTGATGAGGAATTTTCATGTAAATTGGCCACAGTTGAGCTACAAGCCTGAAATGCCTTCAAAGATGTTGTCAACAATTTTTTAGGAAACTTTAAATCCGACAATTACAAAAGTCTTGTTGAGAACAGGATAGCCAAATTTCAGGCTTTGGGTTGCCGCATGAGTGTAAAGTTGCACTTTTTGGACTCCCGTGTAGACTACTTTCCTGAAAATCTTGGTGCGTACAGTGAAGAGCAGGGTGAAAGATTCCATCAAGACAATTGTGCAATGGAGAGTCGATACCAAGGTCGATGGAACGCGAATATGATGGCCGACTATTGCTGGTCATTAAAACGCCACAATCCTGGCGCTGCTCATAAGCGCAAATCACTTTAAAGACAATTCGTACAGTAGAAGACAATAAATTAAAATAAATCTGCTTTTTTTTAATAATTTTGTATATATCAATAGTTTTCTGCATGACCGAAGTACATTTTGTTGTTGGTTTAATTGACTTTTTTCTACATTAATAAATGTCAAACTGCAAAAAATCCTGACGTGATACAAAAATTTGGATTACATATTTGGAATCAGCATAAAAAGTTGCATAAGAAACACTTATTTGCATATCAGCAGTTTTCACAAAATGAAAATTTGTAAACCAGTGTTATTTATCCTTTAGGATGTAATAAGGAAAAGAAATAACAACTAATTAGATTTTTAATTTCGTTAATAACTTAAAAAAAATAATTCTGAAAATATTTATCAAAGCTGAACAATAGTCTATCTCTATGCAAAGGCTTTTCAGGGCAGGGCTCGATTTACCGCCGGGGATGCCAGGGATATCCCCGGCACTGAGACCTGTCATCTCCGGCTCTGCTTTAGCTAATATATCCCAGCCGGGGATGAAACCACAGACATTTATCCCCGGCTATGCAGAAATGTTTGTTCATCCCCGGCACTGGTTTTTTTTTTTTAATCGAGCAATGGTGCAGGATAAAGCTAGTAATACATATTCCGTGTTATCTGCCTCAGAGAGCACATTGTTTACATTTGTAACAAAATATGCAATAAATGTATTTTAGTCTGTGTGGAATTTTCTACTTTTTATAATTTTTTTTTAAATAATGTGCACACAAAAACAAAATAGCTTTCCCAATATATCTAAATACATAATCACAATAGATAACAGAGGGCCAATTTTTTAACAGGAAGGCTCGTTCCTTTTTCAATACAATTAAACTCAGCTGTCAACAAACAATTAAACTCAGCAGTCAACAACCACAAAACAATTGTGAGCGAATGAAGAAAGGCATCTCAAACTACAAACAATCTGCTTACTGATAGAATCACTAACGTTTAAATTTGGTTTTTTGTTCCCTCATTTTATTAAATATTTTCTTAAAAATACCATTTTATTAAATGAATTTATTGTATATAGAAATTAAGCCCGGCCATTCCCGGTAAATCTAAGTGTAATCTGAAAACGCCTTTCTAATCAATTTAACCACTGAATTTTTAAATACGATTAATTAAGTTAATTAGGTGCTGATTTATGCCACCTTCCTAATGTGCAGAAACGACCTACATTTCACACGTCACAAAATAGGTTTTACCCGTCAACGCTAACCAACCAAACCAAACCAAACTACCAACCAAAACAAACCAACCAATCAAACCAAACAACCAACCAAACCAACTAACCAAACCAGCTAAACAATCAAACAAACAAATCAACCGAACCAACCAATCCAAGCAACCAAACCAAGAAAGCCAAAACCATCACTGCCACATCGTTCACAAATTACGTTTTACCCGTCAACGCTAACCAGCCAAACCAACCGATCAACCAACCAAACCAACCGATCAACCAACAAAACCAACCAAACAAACCAAACCAACCAAATCAATCAAACAAATCAACAAAAACAAACCAATCAAACCAAACCAAACCAAACACCATTAGATAAAGATATGGGTGCTAATTTATGTCACCCATTACGTTTTACTCTTAATTCTCTCAATACTTAAATCAAAACGAAGCATTAAAAAAAAACTTTTATAAAAATGAACTCAAACGTAAAAATAACTACTTTATTATGCCAATTCTGAAGCACTAAGGCAAGTTGTTGTGGCACGATACAGCTATCGCGCGCAAGTTCAATTATGTTTAATTAGTAGGAAAATAAAAAAAAAATGTACCATCGGGAAATGACGTCATAGAGGTTTTTTTTATTTATAGCGACGGCGTTCTCATTCCCATCACTTTATCAAATACTATTGGTGGAACAGAGACACTTGCCTTTTATTATATAGGATAGTAGAGCACGTTTTTAATATTTCTAAGAGCTTTTGTAATATCATATAAATATAAAACATGGGTTCTATTTTTTATCAAATAAATAGATGCTGCTTGATACACAAATATATTTGGTTGTATAGTTTATTTTTTCCTTAGCACTAGTTAATTGTTTAAATGTTTTTCTTTTCTTTTTTATTCTTTTATTTAATTCTCTGAAATTACCTCTGGTAATTAAAAGATGCTTTTCTGTGGATTCTTTTGTGTGGAAACTTGGTGCTACTAATGGTCATGCCTTTGCCTGATGGGAAATCAATTGGTCGTGTTCAATTATCATTGCTTTATTCGTGTAGGCTGAGCTTCATATTGTCGGTCTGTATATTATCTCTTGGCCAATCTTTGCGTTGAAGTCTCCTAAAACTAATTTAATATCATGTCTAGGTGTTTCGTCATACATCCTTTCTAAGGCATCATAAAATTCGTTTTTTGTATTCCCTTCTGAATTTTCAGTGGGTGCATGGGCACATATTAATGTCATATAGAACATTTTCCACGTATCCTACGGCTGCACAATCTTTCGCTAGTTGGTTAAAAGCCAATTATTTGATTGAGGATATTTTTTCCTGACGGCTAATCCCGTTCCTAGTGTATGTGTGGTATTCCCGCTATCAAAGATGGGATACTCTGTAGTTTTTAGTATGTCTGAATTTTCCATGTGATTTCTTGCAGTGCTGCTATTTTTATTTTGTACTTTCTAAGCTGTTCAGTGAGGTAAGTTAGGACTCTTGCTCTGTACAGGCTTAATACCATCCAAGTCGCTAGCCAGTAATCAAGTCCGTGATCGTGCACTGACAACATATTATGCTGAAAATCTAAATAAAACAAACTATAAAAAAAACACAGCAGAAAGTGTCTTAAGGATACAAGCAAAAGAAGAAAAGAGCTGAATGATATGACGATGAATGCAAAAAAGAAGTGAAAGAACGAAACAAATAGAGGATTATAATGCTACAAAAAACAACTAGAAAGTAGACTCATGCATAAACGTAAATGGGAAAAGGGAAAACTAGAAAAGTTATAGGAATTCTCAAAAGAAAAAAGAAACAAGAAAAATGTACATGGCCATCAAAGAGGACAGCAACTGCTTTCAAGCAAGATCTCACATGTGTCTTAGCAATTCAGGCGACCTCCTCATAGAAAATGAAATGGTTCTAGAAAGCTGGGCGGAATATTTCAAAGAAATGCTGAACATTAATACTGACAGCCAAAGAGATGTACCAAACATTGCAGAGGACGATGGTGCAGAAATAGAAGAGCCAACCATGGAAGAAATAAACAATATTATAAACAAAATACCACAAACAATAAATCACCAGGAGAAGATAACATAAATGCTGAGTTACTTAAATATGAAGGACGCACAATAAAACTAGAAATACACAGGATGGTCAATCAAATATGGAAAGAAGAGATAATGCCAACAAATTGGGAAACAACCTTAAAGAGTTCCACTCCACAGTAAAGGTTCGAAACTTTATTACTGCAACGACGGAGAAAACTCACTTCTTAACACAGTTTGCAAAATACTAACAAAAATAATTGCCTACAGAATAGGGAAATTCAATGAAACATTAAAAGGTGACCATCAATGTGGTTTCATACATAAGAGAGCAACCACGGACCACATCTTTTCCATTCGAAACACTGTAGAAAAATGTTATGAAAATAATATACATCTGCACCAGTTTAACATTTCAAGATGGCATATGACAGCATCAATAAAAATTATCTTTACAAAACATTGCAGGAGTTGTGTACACCAACAAGCTCATTAGATTAATACGTATTACATTAAACAACTCAAGAAGCAAGGTAAAAATACAAGAGAATTTAAAGTAACCCAAGGCCTTATACAAGGAGACTCCCTTTCTTGCAGACTATACAACTGTTAACTAGAAAAAGTCATAAGAAACGCCCAGTTGGATAAGCGAGCAACTATAGCACATTACCTCAGAAGTGAAAAAACAAAGTCTATGAAAACAGGAACAATATTTACAGAACCCATCCAGTACCTTGCATATGCTTATGATATAAAATTGATAGGAAAGCAAAACAAGGATATAGCTAAAGCATTCATAAAATTAGAAACAGCAGCCCAGAAATCAGGTTTAACAGTAAACGAATCAAAGACTCAATACGTGCTATTACAAAGAAATGAAAAAGAATGAAAAGAAAAAAAAAACATTTAAAATCAGTGATGGAGCATTTGAAAGAGAAGAAAAATTTAAGTACCTGGGATCAACCATAATTGAGAAAAATGTTATAATGATAGAGATGAAAAACACACTACAAGTAGGGAAGTGGAATATATCACACACTGCAAAAAATACTGAAAAACAGACAGATCTCCAGAAAATTTAAGTGGGGTCAGGGAAAATTAAAGATACCATATAAAAGACAATGATTCGACCAGCAGTAACATATGGTAGTGAAACATGGACCATCAGCAAACAAACATAAATTTGCTAAACACTTGGGAAAGGAAAATATTTAGGAAAATATACGGGCCAGTAAATGACGATAACGAGTGGAGAAGTAGAACCAATTCAGAACTGTACCAACTATACGAAGAACCAAATATAACAGGTGAAATTAAAATGAATAGTTTGAGGTGGTTAGGGCACATAGAAAGAATTGGAAACAACAGAGGTTTAAAAGCAATACATAAGGCAACACCCAATGAGAAAAAGCCTAAGGGCAGAACAAGAATAGATGGTTAGAGGAAGTGGAGAAGGACCTTAAAGCCATATGAGTGAGAGGGTGGAGGAAGAAGACGGGAAAAGTGGAGAAGAGTAGTATAGCGGGCAAGAGCCCTAAAAGGGCTGTAGAGCCAAAAGAAGAAGAAGGTCATTAAAACAATACATAAAACTAGCCGGATACTTGTCTTCTATACTCCTTACATAGTTTAACTACATGTTTTTGCGCCGCCACTGCTTCTATAACAGGGTGTTGTGTGCCTGTCATACTTTCTTGGCGCGCTGATGCCAGTCAGCCATGCCAACAAAGAGGCGAAGTGAGTGTGCCCGCTATATCTGCCGCACGAAACAATAAAAGAAATTGAGCACTGGCTGACCAGCTATTCATTTCAATTTGAAAGTAAAGATGTTATTATTTTCATTATCTGCTCCACTTTGAAGTTTCATCCACATCGTGGTCGATGACACAATGTAACAACATTTTTGTTTATGTTAATGTTTTAATGTTTCTTATATAATTTTGGTATGCTGATTTCAGTGGTACCATTGGTTATGCTCTATCATCAAGATTTCCTGAGAAAAATCATAAAAATATATTTCGGAGTTTTCCTATATGTGTAATACAATTATAACATTATATAGAGAGAGAAATATGCTGATTTAAAACTCATTCTCTCCGCTGAGCCACTGACAGTGGCTTTGTATTTTTTGTCTTTCTTCTATAATCCCACTTTTAATGTTACTTTTTTAACAAATGCTACTGAGAGAATGAGTTACCTATATTATTTTGTATATTTTCAGTTTAAATAATTTACAACTGTTATATTAAGTGGTGAATATGTCCAGTAGATCTTGCAAGCTTTGTAGTGACTCATCATGTTATGTTTGTAGTTGCTATATTAGTCCAACACAAACTAAACATAAGATTGTCAGTGGTACAAAATTCTTTACTGCATATCATGCTTATTTTGGCATGGCTATCGGAGATCAGGTCAAATCGTCGGCACCACACTACAGTTGTGGCAGCTGCAGATCAACTCTGGAAGGATGGCTGCGAGGAATCCGAAAGTCAATGCCCTTGGCGATTCCGAGAATATGGAGAGAACCGACGAACCATCATGATGACTGTTATTTCTGCATGGTTGACGTTTCAAAGTATAAAAAGCCGAAGGATAGGCTGCCTCTAGTTTATCCAAGTATACCCTCTTCTATTGGACCAGTTCCACACAGTGATAAATTGCCTGTTCCTAACTCACCTCAATCCCAAGAAGCAGCTGCATATCATTATGATGTAGAGACACTGGATAAGCTCCGTGATGGCTGTGCTTTCAGACACCGAAAGATTCACATCATTTCCTTAACCAACAAGAACTTGATGACTTAGTACTGGATTTAGGTCTCACTAAATCAAATTCAGAACTTATGTTTTCTTTGTTTATGGGATAGCAGGGCTGCGAACCAGCACTTCACGAGACGTAAGTATCCTGTGAGTGAACATTTATAGCCTGGTTTGCGCAATGTTATTAATCAGTCTCTGATACCTGTTGAGAAGATCTTACTACCAACCCTTCACATTAAACTAGGTCTTGTCAAACAATTTGTCAAAGCATTAAACCCAGCTAGTGCAGCGTTCCAGCATATTCGGCAGATGTTTCCAAAGGTTTCAGATGCCAAAATTTCAGCAGGTGTATTCATGTATTCGTTGGCCCGCAGATTAAAGTTATGGTGGAAATGTCTGCTGTTAAAAAAGAAGCATGAATTGCGTTTAGACATGTTGTTCATAGTTTTTTTAGGCAACAATATGAGTGGTAACTACAAAGAGCTAGTGGAAAGGCAGAATGTCACTAAAGTTGCATTACCTGCATTCACACCTGGAATTTTTCAGACCAAATTTGGGTGATATGAGTGAAGAGCATGGAGAACGTTTTCATCAGGATATCCATGCAATGGAGAAAATATACCATGGTATATGAGATTCAGCTATGATGAGTGACTACATCTGATGTTTGATACGCAAAGACGACAAACTTCATAAAAGAAAACCACGTTCTACTGGTCACTTCTAGTAATTTTTTTTAGATTTTGAGAGAGTATTACATTAGATCATAATGTAACATTATGTAATATATGTATGTAAAGGGATGTAACATGACATTTTGTAACATAACATTTTTGAACTAGTAAATGTTATATATTGACTTAAGTTATCTCAAGCAATATGATTAATATGAATTATATGTTTAATTGAATTTTCGGTTTTATGATCAAACGCTTGATGCTATAAAAAAAAACCAATGTCATATTCATACTCATTGTTGAGGACCCCTTTGAGGGTATCCTTGGCTTGTTGCTAAGAGTATGAGGGCTGACTCAATGATGACTCGTATTTGTATTTTGTGTTTCTACCACACACAGTCTCACCAACAATTAAACGTACAACAAGTGACGATGATCAATTCGACAAGTGTAACAACAACGATAAAAATATATTTATTTACAGAGACACCAGTCCGTAACAGAGATCTGGTGGTCTCTTTAAAATCATAAGCAAAAGTAATCCAAAAAATGTCAAAGATTAATCCAGTATCAATGATCAGAAATAAAGGTACGTTCTCTCGATAGATCACCCTTCTCTCTCTCTTTCTATCTCACTCAGAGACACATCAATCGACTAGCTATCACTCAGTCGATGTCAACCGGTCACCCCTCGGACCCTCGGTCGAATGTCTATAAATCTATCTTTCCTTCCTCATCTCATTTTTCCCCACGTGACCCCTAGCCAATCAAATATATAATATCTGTTTCTTTCAAACTTTCAAATTAGGAGGTGGAGCCTAGATGAGGAGGGGGGAGAAGTACGTCATACCGACAAAGACAGAGTAACTGGACATTCGTCCCTTTGTCGGCCTTTGAACATGGGCCCAGTGGTCAGAGAGAATTCCCCGTGGAATGTTACGTGTTTCTGCCAACTACTGTCCTACTCATCGGCGGAGGTTTCGCTGACCACCTGTGGTGTGACGCAATTACCGGGGTGGGGTAACAAGGGTGGAGAACTTGAGAGCGGGAACGTATATTACTATACATGGAATAATATACATCTTAACGTTAGTAATACTATTAAGTTAAGGGTTGGAGTAAAGGGGATGGTTTCGACAGATTAGTCACAACCCGTGACACTCATCATACTCGAATTAAGTAAGAAACATCAAACAAGCAATTTAAGTCTTTTCCGTTTCGGACAAAGGACATTTTAGAGCATTTTCGTGTACGCAGTGGCTACGGCTACGCCGGACGAAATCCGTATTTTTTTCCGGGTTACAGCCATAGATTTTGCTCCACGCGTATAGGTTTTGATAAATAGAGAGGGAAGTAATCATGTTGAATAACTGTTACAAAAATAAATAATGATTACGCCCCTTTGATTAGCTTTTATTATGTATATTTAAAATATAAGCAAAAACGGTACTTAAAACGTCCCCTTTTTCGGCCCTCAGAGGTCAGATCGCAAAATGAACTTTTGATGTACACTTGACAGGTCAAGACCTACAAAATGATATATACATCATGGGTCTAGGACTTATGGTTTCTTAGATATAGGGCGCTCCTTTGTTAATATAGCTTATATAGTAAAAAACGGTACTTAATACGCCCCATATTTCGGCCCTCAGAGGTCAGATCGCGAAATGGACCAAAGTGTTTTCTTGGCAGGCCAAGATCTACCAAATGATATATACATCATGGGTCTAGGACTTATGGTTTTTGAGATCTAGGGTGATGACAGACAGACAGACAGACAAAACGGAGACAATAGAGCATTTTTAGATAAACAGAGAAAAAAATTGTGTTGCATTGTGTAATGTAATGACTATAAGTGTGTATACGTTTATATAAGTGTATTAACGTTTGTATAAGTGTATATACGTTTGTATAAGTGTATATACGTTTTTATAAGTGTGTATACGTTTATATAAGTGTATATACTTTTGTATAAGTGTATATACCTTTGTATAATTGTATATACGTTTTTATAAGTGTATATACGTTTATATAAGTGTATCTACGTTTATGTAAGTGTATATACGTTTATATAGGTGTATAATTATGTGTGTGTACGACTGTACGTATCTGTATATAAGGGGCAGCTCACAAATTATTTAACGCAAAATACTTTTTTAAAAAAAACCTTCCCACCATTAACGTAAAACAGCCTCTCACAGCCTCTCACAGCCTCTCTCAGCCTGTCACAGCTTCTCTCAGCCTCTCACAGCCTGTCACAGCCTCACAGCCTCTCAAGCCTCTCTCACAGCCTCTCAAGCCTCTCTCACAGCCTCTCTCAGCTTCTCTCAGCCTCTCACAGCCTGTCACAGCCTGTCACAGCCTCTCAAGCCTCTCTCAGCCTGTCACAGCCTCTCACAGCCTCTCACAGCCTCTCACAGCCTCTCACAGGGTCTCACAGCTTCACTCAGCCTCTAACAGCCTGTCTCAGCCTCTCACAGCCTCTCACAGCCTCTCACAGGGTCTCACAGCTTCACTCAGCCTCTCACAGCCTCTCACAGCCTCTCACAGCTTCTCTCAGCCTCTCACACCCTCTCACAGCCTCTCACAGCCTCTCACAGCTTCACTCAGCCTCTCACAGCCTGTCTCAGCCTCTCACAGCCTCTCACAGCCTCTCACAGCCTCTCACAGCTTCTCTCAGCCTCTCACAGCCTCTCACAGCCTCTCACAGCTTCACTCAGCCTCTCACAGCCTGTCTCAGCCTCTCACAGCCTCTCACAGCTTCTCTCAGCCTCTCACAGCCTTTCTCAGCCTCTCACAGCCTCTCACAGCCTCTCACAGCTTCTCACAGCCTCTCACAGCCTCTCACAGCTTCTCTCAGCCTCTCACAGCCTCTCACAGCCTCTCACAGCCTCTCACAGCTTCTCTCAGCCTCTCACAGCCTGTCTCAGCCTCTCACAGCCTCTCACAGCCTCTCACAGCCTCTCACAGCCTCTCACAGCCTCTCAAGCCTCTCTCACAGCCTCTCAAGCCTCTCTCACAGCCTCTCTCAGCTTCTCACAGCCTCTCACAGCCTGTCACAGCCTGTCACAGCCTCTCAAGCCTCTCTCAGCCTGTCACAGCCTCTCACAGCCTGTCTCAGCCTCTCACAGCCTGTCTCAGCCTCTCACAGCCTCTCACAGCCTCTCACAGCTTCTCTCAGCCTCTCACAGCCTTTCTCAGCCTCTCACAGCCTCTCAAAGCCTCTCACAGCTTCTCTCAGCCTCTCACAGCCTCTCACAGCTACTCACAGCCTCTCACAGCTTCTCACAGCCTCTAACAGCCTCTCACAGCTTCACTCAGCCTCTCACAGCCTGTCTCAGCCTCTCACAGCCTCTCACAGCCTCTCACAGCCTCTCACAGCTTCTCTCAGCCTCTCACAGCCTCTCATAGCCTCTCACAGCCTCTCACATCTTCACTCAGCCTCTCACAGCCTGTCTCAGCCTCTCACAGCCTCTCACAGCCTCTCACAGCTTCTCTCAGCCTCTCACAGCCTGTCTCAGCCTGTCTCAGCCTCTCACAGCCTCTCACAGCCTCTCACAGCCTCTCACAGCCTCTCACAGCCTCTCACAGCTTCACTCAGCCTCTCACAGCCTGTCTCAGCCTCTCACAGCCTCTCACAGCTTCTCTCAGCCTCTCACAGCCTGTCTCAGCCTCTCACAGCCTCTCACAGCCTCTCACAGCGTCTCTCAGCCTCTCACAGCCTGTCTCAGCCTCTCACAATCTCTCACAGCCTGTCTCAGCCTCTCACAGCCTCTCACAGCCTCTCACAGCCTCTCACAGCTTCTCTCAGCCTCTCACAGCCTGTCTCAGCCTCTCATAGCCTCTGACAGCCCATCTACAGCCCGGGTGTCAACAGGAATTCGGTAAAACTGTCTGCAAAAAGTACCAAACTAAAACTGTCTGCAAAAAGTACCAAACTAAAACTGTCTGCAAAAAGTACCAAACTAAAACTGTCTGCAAAAAGTACCAAACTAAAACTGTCTGCAAACAGAACCAAATATATGATAAGATTTTGTTCAAAAGATTGAATAGTACTCATTAGGGTTATGACAAGAAAATTCTTTTCAAAGCTTTAATTCACCTGATGCTGCAATAGATGACTTTTACCCATAGATAACATTTTTTATGTTCATTTCATCAGTTCATGAAAATACTTCCCGCTCCTAGCCTCATCTCGAATTTCTTAATCTTGAGTAAATGGGTTGTCAAATAAATTAAAAAATTAAGGAGAATGTGAATTTTTTAAGAATACAAAATTGTTTACATATATTGCTTTTCTATTGGACAATCTGATTGAAAGATTTTTTATATTTTAAACAATTTATGGATTGTGCCGTCTATTACAGTCATCTTGTTTAAGACCTTGCGACAAGCAGAAACTTGACCAAGCAGATGTGAGATTTTAAACTGAAAATTTAAACTATATGGTATCATTTAAACTATTTTGTTCTTTACATTATTCTTTATGGAGATTTGCTGTTGAGAGCTTTTTATTGGAAATATGTCTTTACAAAGCAAAATGTCAAAATCAGCTATTGCAGTGGCTGGGGGGAATATGTGCACAAAACTTGAAATCAAGCACTGAACGCCTTCTTTGTATACCCGAACATAAACAGGATATGAGCAAAATGTTATGTAAAATGCCTTCCAACAAAAATATTGCTGGAAGATTTTTGAGACTTTTGGATGAATTGAAAGGAAGACGAGACCGACTCAGAAAAATAACTGAGGAATTGTTGAAGTTTTGTGAGAAACTGAATTTTCCTGTTCTTTCCAAACAGCAAGTTTTGGCAAAGGTTGAAAAACTTATCACCTCTTTTGAAAAACACAGAAAGCGACCAAACGCAGAATTTATAGAAAATCTTGTTAATGTGTTTGATGTAACAAAAACAAATGGAAATTGGTTTTGTAGTGAAGATAAAGAACTGTATAAAAGACAAATTAAATCAAGAGGCAGGGTAGGATATATAACTGTTAAAGTGGCTCCTATATCATAAATCCATCCATCAAAAAAGACAAACACACTTTAGAACCTTCCACAAGCCCGATGTCAATCTCCGAATACAGTGATAGTGAGGAAGGAATCAATAATGGTGAGTGTGACTCTGAAGAAGATTCTGAAGATTTTTCTGTAAACAGTGAAAGACGCTACTTAACTAAGTCTGCTGCTAAACTGGTGCCTAAACACTTCTTGTCAACCAGAAAGGTGTCACAGGTGCATCAAAGTCTGGCTGAATATATGGTTAGTGTTCCAGCACCATCAAAGTCTGTAGTTTGGCGACGAACAGTTAAAGATGCAGAATTAGTTTTAAAAACGCATTATGGAACTGATCTCTGAAGAGAATTTTTGTTTGCATTTTAATGGTAAAAAAATTGTCAATAAGGAGTACCAAGTTGTTTGCTTGTAAAATGACAAAAGAACATTGCAACTTGGCATTTTAATTTGTGACAGTGGAACATCTGCAGATATCTGTAAACCTTTACAGGAACTGCTTGATGAGTCGAGTGCATGGAGCAGTATTCAGATGATCATCTCTGACACAACAGCAGTCAATACTGGTAGAAAAAATGGTGTTGTAGCCAGGCTTCAGATGACATTTCGAGAGAAGAGATTTAAAGAACTACAATACATAAGCTCTCAACATCACGTTCTTGATCTTATTCTTAGACATGTGATGGACTTTTATTTCCTATACCGCCACGGTCACCTGACAAAAACATCCAAATTGGCGAGAACAGCTGCAGGTAACTTGCGATTTAACTGCAAATACATGGTCGCGGAAATGGTTTTCTAATCAACACTACTCAGAGATGAATTATAAAGACTTGCAGTCAGAAATAACCAAGCTTCAGTGTCCCAGTGCTGTAAAATGTTTTCTGTAATTACTGGGATAATGAACCATCAGTGTTAGATGTGCCTCGTTCCAACATAGAATCTGAGAAAGCTGTAACGTTGTATAACAGACAAATATCTTAACAGCAAATTTGTAAACACAAACACAGAAATCTGAAACACTATTTAAAACACTGAATAACTCATTTATATGTATTACTCATGTGTATTTTATGCAAAACATACATGTTATATTAAAAATTGTTTGAACCTCTAAATGTTTCAATTATAAAAAAAAGGAAATTCACTTAGGCGCGGGAGGTTTTTTCATGTTTTGGCAAAGTCATTTTTGCGATTTTTAGGAAAAGTTTATCGATTACAACCCCAGGCTAATAAATTTAAAATGTATCATGACCCTCGTACTCATGATATCAAAACATCTGAAATTACTTTAGTTCATTAACAGAAAATATCACTGGATTTATGTGTGTGTGTGTGTGTGTGTGTGTGTAAGTAAATTTTTAAATATGTAAGAATGTTTTTGTAAGAATGTGTGTAGGGGTACTTTGTAAGTTTATATTTTAAGAATGTGTGTAGGCTTATGCGTGTCAGCTTGTGATTCTAAGAATGTATGCGGGTGTATATATAATTAAGTAAGTTTGTGAAAGAATATGTGTAGGTATAAGTGGTAAGCTTGTGTTTGTAAGAATATGTGTAGGTGTTAGCTTATGTTTCTAAAAATGTGTGTAATTTTTTATTTGAAAGAATATGTGTTAGGATATTTATGTAAGTTTGTATTTGTAAGGATGTGTGTATATAAAAGGGTGTAAGCTTGTGTTTGTCAGAATTTATGTAGGTATATCTGTGTAAGCCTGTGTGTTGTAAGTAAATGTGTTAAAGTTTTATTTGTTAAGATGTGTATAAGTATATGTGTGTAAGCTTGTGTTTGTAATTATGTGTAGGTATGTGTGAAAATAATTGTATTTCATTTTGTGTTTGTAAGTATGTGTAGGTATGTGTGAAAATATTTGTATTTCCTTTTGTGTTTGTAAGTATGTGTAGGTATGTGTGAAAATATTTATATTTCATTTTGTGTTTGTAAGTATGTGTAGGTATGTGTGAAAATAATTGTATTTCATTTTGTGTTTGTAAGTATGTGTAGGTATGTGTGAAAATATTTGTATTTCCTTTTGTGTTTGTAAGAATGTGTAGGTATGTGTGAAAATATTTGTATTTCATTTTGTGTTTGTAAGTATGTGTAGGTATGTGTGAAAATAATTGTATTTCATTTTGTGTTTGTAAGTATGTGTAGGTATGTGTGAAAATATTTGTATTTCCTTTTGTGTTTGTAAGAATGTGTAGGTATGTGTGAAAATATTTGTATTTCATTTTGTGTTTGTAAGAATGTGTAGGTATGTGTGAAAATATTTGTATTTCATTTTGTGTTTGTAAGTATGTGTAGGTATGTGTGAAAATATTTGTATTTCATTTTGTGTTTGTAAGTATGTGTAGGTATGTGTGAAAATATTTGTATTTCATTTTGTGTTTGTAAGTATGTGTAGGCATGTGTGAAAATATTTGTATTTCATTTTGTGTTTGTAAGTATGTGTAGGTATGTGTGAAAATATTTATATTTCATTTTGTGTTTGTAAGTATGTGTAGGTATGTGTGAAAATAATTGTATTTCATTTTGTGTTTGTAAGTATGTGTAGGTATGTGTGAAAATATTTGTATTTCATTTTGTGTTTGTAAGTATGTGTAGGTATGTGTGAAAATAATTGTATTTCATTTTGTGTTTGTAAGTATGTGTAGGTATGTGTGAAAATAATTGTATTTCATTTTGTGTTTGTAAGTATGTGTAGGTATGTGTGAAAATATTTGTATTTCCTTTTGTGTTTGTAAGAATGTGTAGGTATGTGTGAAAATATTTGTATTTCATTTTGTGTTTGTAAGAATGTGTAGGTATGTGTGAAAATATTTGTATTTCATTTTGTGTTTGTAAGTATGTGTAGGTATGTGTGAAAATATTTGTATTTCATTTTGTGTTTGTAAGTATGTGTAGGTATGTGTGAAAATATTTGTATTGCATTTTGTGTTTGTAAGAATGTGTAGGTATGTATATTAGGGTGGAGTGAAAAAACTTTTTTTTTTCATTTTTTATTCTAATAGCTCAAAATGGTTGCCAAATGGTCTAAGTAGTTATGGCCTAAAATATCTTTATGTAGTGTAACGTTTACCGGTGCCCCAAAGACCTTCAAGTTTTAAAGGATACTAACTTTAAAATATTATAACAATTTTGAGTGAAATCAACATCTCAATAGTGATATTCGTAATGTCAATGTGCAAATATGAACTGCTGAACTAAATTATGTTTATGAATTAACAATTTAACAATTTACAATAAGTCAGGATCGTCGATTTTTCTTAAGGCAGGAGACAAATAACGTGACAGGAAGATGGTCTTCCTCAAGTGCCTGTCACCATCTTTGCACGACGGTTTTGTTTTAATGTCAAACCAAACATAGCCATAAAACCTCACAATATAAGTTGGTTTGGCTTGGTTGGTTTGATTGGTTGATTCGGTTGGTATTGTTGGTTTGGTTAGCTGGTGTGGTAGGCTGGTTAGGTTGGTTTGGTGGGTTGTTTGGTTTGATTTGGTTGGTTAGCGTTGGTTTGGTTGGTTAGCGTTGACGGGTAAAACGTAAATTGTGACGTATGAAATGTAGGTCATTTCTGCACATTAGATAGGTCGCATATATCAGCACCCATATCTTTACCTGAGTGCTTGAAATGTTTCAATTTTCACCTTAGAACTCCCGACTTACTGGGCAACGCCGGGTTCACTGCTAGTTTTTTTATATGAACAATCATACATTAAATGTAATCGTTATCTATGTAATTGTAAATGAACGAATGGGAATGTACTGCTTAACGGTCGTACTTGGCATCTGGCGGTTAATTGTTTATGTCTTGTCTAGTGGCTAAATATTGTTTTCATGATTACTATTTCAGCGCCCCTTCTTGTTCGGCGCCCTTCCAAGCTATTGGCTATACTGTAGATTAATCAATATTTATCCGCAATAAAATAAATAAGTATAAATATTTTTAGTAATATTGAAAAATATACGTGAACAAAACTTTAACAGAACTACTGTAATAAAAAGTCTTTGTTTGATTACTGCATGTATGGGCTAAAGCAGTTAATTTTAAGATATAGCAGAATCTGAAATGTTCGAATGTCATTACGCAACATTAGGTCGGATAGTCTTTTGTATCTTTCCAACATAAAAATAATATTTTATAATTACGATTAGCATATTAGTACAGCTAAAAAATTAATTAAAGAAATGTGCCAAAATCGTTTAAATAGTTTGAACAGTGGAATGTTAGGGATGTCTGTGGAGCCATTGAGAAAAAACAACTTCAATGATCAGTTCATGTACATGATGTCGGCAGGCAAAATGTAACAGCTCCTCTTGATACAATTTACATGTCCCCTTAGTAACACCAGTGTTGACGGATGTTGTATCAAAACACATACCAATAATCTCATCAGATACATCCCATAGTCTTAAAAGCTGTATTGTTGCATTGGCTTGTGCCTTACAAGATCCGGTTGGTATTTTAGCTAAACCTAAAATCTTCGCAACTTCTTTCCCAGTTAAAACTACAACTAATCTGTCTACGTGTGACTGCAGCTCTGGATAACCTGTAGTTTCCTCCATTTTCTTTCCGTCCCAGGGAATGACCAATGGACATTTACTTTTAAATTGAAATTCTGATTTCAAATTTCTTCGTCTGGCATTGAACCCTCTGACAGAAGCTTCCAGTAGTAAAAAGGAATCCCAATTTCAAAATCAACGTCATCTTTACCTTCATTCTCACTTTCGCTGTTGCTTGTAGACCAAGTAGTAAGAGCAGCCTTCTGATGTCTTCTTTCGTCTTCAACTACTCTTTGATTCTCTTAGACTGCTTTTCTTTATGAAGATCGTTAACAGTTACATTAATGCTTTCGGATATTGTCTTCTTCAGTACCTTGCGATAATAGAAATCTTCATAGCAGGTTAGTAAGATATCGCTAGGCAGACAAGAATCCGTTTGTCCAATCAACCAAACTTCAGTTATACGTCTTGTCAATACACTTTGTGAATTACCATTTGATGTGGATTCTATATCGATTAAATAAATTGTAGTTAATCCAAAACTACTTTATTATCCAGCAAAATTGAATAATAAAATTAGTTATAATCTCAAAGTCAAATATCAAGATATACTTTTAATTTTACAATGAACTAAAATTGCACTAGTGGGACGGATGACCGAGTGGTGAAGATACTTGACTGTCCACCTGAGAGTCCTGGGTTCGATCCTCGGTGAGGCCCATGGAATTTCACCAGGTGAAAATTGATGGAAAGTCGTCCCACAAGTCCACCCAGCTTTAAATGGGTACCTGACTTAAGTTGGGGAAGTAAAGGCGGCTGGGCGTTGTGCTAACCACACAATCCCTTCATATGCCGATGTTATAGAAACAGATGGATTCTACACTTCATCAGCCCCGATGAGCCCCTTGGGGCTAAGGGAACTTTTTTTTAAAAAAAATGCACTATAACAAAAGCAAGCAAAACATCATAACTGCCTGATTATGAAACTGCTGGTTGCTTGAGCGACCTTTAAAAGTGGTTATTTTTTTTGAAAAAGTTTAGTTTTTGTTGATTTGCTTGCCAAAAGAAAAAAAATTGAGCCAAAATGCATTAGAATCGGAATTTTTTTTTTCCCCATACAATGATGAATCACCCGAATGTTAGGTAATTGCAATTTTTTTTATTCAAAATTGTATTGGCTAAAAATATCTCAAAGAAGGTTTATTTATTATTTTACCATGTGAATTTTGTATTTTTTTTTTTCAAATTTCAAAATTATTATTGCACAAAATATAACAATTTATAACCATAATATTGAAATTGTTGACGTCAAAAAATCTCCACATCCCCACTTCCCCATGTCAACAACTGTCAAACGTTTCCAGACACCCATCTCCCCTAACGTAATTTATGGACGAGCCTTATGTAATTTTATGATTGTAAGTATGCAAAAACTGCACATATGCATTCATTCTTACAGAATAATGAAACTGTCAAAAATGCGAAGTTTATATATGAAGCATCAGTCAAAGCCAAAATGTTCGATTTGTCAGCAGCGCCAGAGATGGTCAAACGAGATTTTCAAGTCATCATAATGGACGTTCAGACAGCGGCTCAAACGAACCAAACAAAAGCTTCGCGTGTATGTACAAATTCAAACAATGACTTCACTTTGAAATATTTTAATAACATCTTTTTTGTATTCTACATTACAATAGAGATTTTCTACTGTATAGTAATTACTCATTATTTAGAAATTATTCTTTTTTCAATGTTACGCTTTTTAGTGTTTAGTGAAATTTAACAAAAATTCTATCTTTTATTCAGCTAATTCAAATTCAATCAGATATGGCTACTATACACGCCACAGCGAAAGTTTATCTCAATGAAACGGACAACACAAGAAATTGTTTACAACTGAAATCAGGTAAACCATTTGAACCAATTAAAATAAGGGTTTCTGTCATGTGTAGGTAATGTGTGGGCAGGGCTGGCCCTAACAATTGCGGGGCCCTATGCGAAACGGTTTGAGCGGGGCCCAGTCTGGGAATGGATAAGGTTAATTGAAAATCAAGATTTTATATTAGAAAAAAAGTCGTCTTTGTATTTTATTCATTCTTTACTAAGTACGAAATCACGATCGAGTGGTTTGTGGTTACTGAAATAGGATTCATAATTGAAAACATTCGAAATTATAGTCATTTAATCGTCCGAAAACTCCGTCAATTGTTGCATAGCTCTGATACTTTCAATTAAACTCAGAACACAAGCTTACTATTTCATTTGATGAGTTTCTTAATAAATCTTGGTGAAACTACGTGCTGCAGTATTTCGCACCAAATGAACGGGTTATTGAACGTACAAGGTGTATATATAATATATAAGCCCCTTAGGAGCCCTGAAGCCCGGCCCTCAGAGGTCCTATCGCGAAATGAACTTTTGATGTACACATGGCAGGCCAAGACCTACAAAATGATATATACATCATGGGTCTAGGACTTATAGTTGCTGAGATATAGCGCTCCTTTATTAATATAGCTTATATAGTAAAAAACGGTACTAAGGCCCCTTTTACGGCCCTGAGAGGTCAGATCGCGAAATGGAAAAAAGTCATTTCTTGGCAGGCCAAGACCTACAAAATGATATATACATCATGGGTCTAGGACTTATGGTTGTTGAGATCTAGGGTGTACACGGACGGACAGACAAAACGGGGACAATAGAGCATTTTTTTTTCGAAAATGCTCTAAAAACAGGTGTAGCAGTGAGATCACGGGAGGTGAGTTAGTGCCGTCAACAGTTAGAGAGAACAGAGTGATTAAAGATAGTGTTTACAATGTTGGTAAATATGGCAGCTGATGTGTTAGAAGACAATTGATCAGATAGTTGAGAGGTTATATGGAGATCTGTAATTCTGTACATTTGATTTTATTCACTATACATTAGGGTGCAGTGAAAAAAAACTTTTTTTTTAATTTTTTATTCTAATAGCTTAAAATGGTTGCCAAATGGTCCAAGTAGTTATGGCCTAAAATATCTTTTATGTAGTGTAACGTTTACCGGTGCCCCAAAGGCCTTCAAATTTTAAAGGATACAAACTTTAAAGCATTATAACAATTTTGAGTGAAATCAACATCTCAATAGTGATATTTGTAATGTCAATGTGCAAATATGAACTGCTGATCTAAATTATGTTTACGAATTAACAATTTAACAATTTACAATATGTCAGGATCGTCGATTTTTCTTAAGGCAGGAGACAAATAACGTGACAGGAAGATGGTCTTCCATAACTGCCTGTCACCATCTTTGTCGTACCAAACATGGCCGTAAACCCTCACAATATAAGTTGAAAGTTTTTGTAGCTTAAATGACTGAGACATCATTAAAATATACAAACTGAGTATACTGTTCGCAATTGTCAACCAGCGTGCATGAGACAGTTTGCCAGGATCGCGGCGAGCAAGATCATTTGAACAGTTGCCTCTAATTACAGTTTGACAGAAATGTGTCCTTGCCAATTCCCACTGCAGCATAAAGTTCCGTTGGAAGAAAAAGACTTCTTTGTTCACCAAATAACCTTAAAAATGACGTACATCGGTAAAATAGATGTACAAACATCAAGGAAGAGGGAAAATGCATTGCAAGGATAGAAGCCATAGGAGCCAGACATATGCGCTATGAAAGTTTTCACTTTCGGCTTTATGTAGTTCAAAGGGACAATTGTAATCATATGTTTCTTCGACAGCATCCGATTCTATGGTGGAAGATGAAGAAGATGATTATACCCACTCTAGCACTAACCCAGTGCAATCAATTTCAATCACTCACACAAAAAAGAAACAAATGAGTATAATGCTGCCAAATGTTGCACAGCTTTCAACATCTCAATAGTGATATTCGTAATGTTAATGTGTAAATATGAGCTGCTGATCTAAATTATGTTTACGAATTAACAATTTAACAATTTACAATAAGTCAGGATCGTCGATTTGTGACCACAATAAAAACCAGCATCTTAAACCTGTTCCATTCTGGACACAGGACGTGTTAGCGCATTTTAGTGTTATATATCAGTACGTATGTTAGCTTAAAGTAAATATTTGTAAATTTTGGAAATGTTTATAAATTAATCAAACCAAATTTAGGTTAGGGGGATAGATACTCTTGGGGCCCCTAGGGTCCTTATTCTTGTATCGTTATGTATAAGGTGTAGAATTGGCCATGAAAATTACATAATTATTAATATAGCTTAAATAGTAAAAAAAAAGCTTAAATAGTAAAAAACGGTACCCTAAGAAACACTGATGCACAGCTCTCAGAGGTCAAATCGCGAAATGGACTTTTGATGCAGGAATGGCAGGCCAAGACCTACAAAAAAGTATATACATCATGGGTCTAGGACTTATGGTTGCTGAGATCTAGGGTGATGACAGACGTACAAAAAAAACAATAGCGCATTCGGCTTCTCGAAAATGCGCTAAAAAGCAAACATTGACAATTTTCTTTTTCATGCACCTGCGGGCCGCATAAAAAGAAACCGGATTATAGGGGCTGCATATTAAACACGTAGCATTCATATAAAATAGGGCTGCTGATTAACTGCAATTAACGAGTATTAATGCACTATAAAAAATTATGCGATTCAATTTCTTAATGCAAACACCTGAATGCGTTTAATTTTTTAAAAAAAGCTGTTATTTCAGAGTTGCCTTGGATTTGAAAGATGAAACTTCGTGTCAATTTTTTTTAAGACATAAGGGGTATGTGGTTGGGTAAACCATAAGTAACATCATCGTTGAGGAGAGAGAAGCTGCGAAGTGTGTCAAAAACTAGGACAGGGTGGGAAAAAGGGGTAAAAATCAAGAAAAAAAAAACGCTTTGGTATTAAGTGGCGACCACTCTCGGGCTATAATTTTATTTTGTAAAGGAGAAACGCATATGTTAGAAATGCAGTGTGTCTATTACATTAATGATCACTCTTTAGTAAATTGTGGGACGGATGGCCGAGTGATTTAGATACTCGACTCTGGACCTTAGAGTCCTGGGTTCGATCCTTTGTGAGATACATGGAATTTTTCCACGTGAAATTTGGCGCAATGTCATCTCACCAGTCCAACCAGCTTTAAATGGATACCTGTTGGGGAAGTAAAGGCGTCTGGGCGTTATGTTAACTACAAAATCTCTTCATATGTTAAGGTTATAGAAACAGATGAATTCTACACTTCCTATGTCGAGGTTATAGAAACATATGAATTCTACCCTTCCTATGTCGAGGTTATAGAAACATATGAATTCTACACTTCTTATGTCGAGGTTATAGAAACAGATGAATTCTACACTTCATATGTCGAGTTTATAGAAACTGATGAATTCTACACTTCATATGTTGAGTTTATAGAAACAGATGAATTCTACTCTTCAAATGTCCAGTTTATAGATACAGATGAATTATACACTTCATATGTCCCGAAAGACCCTTATGGCTCAGGTAACTGTTTAGTAAAATGCTTGATTTCCAAATCGTTCTAATTTTGAATAACTTATTGATCGGCAGCTGAATCTTCATTTACTCGATATTTTAACCACGGGCATGGGTCTCTTTTTTCATTCTGGTGGACCTGCGTCTAGACATTTCCTTCAGGTGGACCTGCGTCTAGACATTTCATTCTGGTGGACCTGCGTCTAGACATTTCCTTCTGGTGGACTTGCGTCTAGACATTTCCTTCTGGTGGACATTCTGGTGGACCTGCGTCTAGGCATTTCCTTGTGGTTGACCCTCGACTATACATTTCTTTGTGGTGGTCCTGCGTCTAGACATTTCCTTGTGGTGGACCTGCGTCTAGACATTTCTTTGTGATGGTCCTGCGTCTAGACATTTCCTTGAGGTGATCCTGCTTCTAGACATTTCATTGTGGTGGTCCTGCGTCTAGACATTTCCCTTGTGGTGATCCTGCGTCTAGACATTTCCTTGTGGTGGTCCTGCTTCTAGACATTTCCTTGTGGTGGTCCTGCGTCTAGACATTTCCTTGTGGTGGACCTGCGTCTAGACATTTCCTTCTGGTGGTCCTGCGTCTAGACATTTCCTTGAGGTGGACCTGCGTATAAACATTTCTTTGTGATAGACCTGCGTCTAGACATTTCCTTCTGGTGGACCTGCGTCTAGACATTTCCTTCTGGTGGATCTGTGTCTAGACATTTCCTTCTGGTGGACCTGCGTCTAGACATTTCCTTGTGGTTGACCCTCTACTATACATTTCTTTGTGGTGGTCCTGCGTCTAGACATTTCCTTGTGGTGGACCTGCGTCTAGACACATCTTTGCGATGGTCCTTCGTCTAGACATTTCCTTGAGGTGGATCTGGGTCTAGACATTTCTTTGTGGTGGTCCTGCGTCTAGACATTTCCTTGTCTCGATCCTGCTTCTAGACATTTCATTGTGGTGGTCCTGCGTCTAGACATTTCCTTGTGGTGGACCTGCGTCTAGACATTTCCTTCTGGTGGTCCTGCGTCTAGACATTTCCTTGAGGTGGACCTGCGTATAAACATTTCCTTGTGGTGGACCTGCGTCTAGACACATTCCCCTTCTGAGTGGACCTCGCGTCTGAGCATTTCACTTGTGGTTGGCCCTCGACTATACATTTCTTTGTGGGAGCGGTCCTGGCGTCTGGAGCATTTCCTTGTAGGTGGATACTGACGTCTAGACATTTTCTTTGTGATGGTCCTAGTGTCTAGACATTTTCCTTGAGATTGATCCTGGCTACTAGACATTTCATTGTTGTGGTGGTCTGCGTCTAGACATTTCCCTTGTAGCTGAGTCCTGCGTCTAGACATTTCCCTTGTGAGTGGTCCTGCTTCTAGACATTTCCTTGTGGTGGTCCTACGGTCTAGACATTTCCTTGTGGTGGACCTGCGTCTAGACATTTCCTTCTGGTGGTCCTGCGTCTAGACATTTCCTTGAGGTGGACCTGCGTATAAACATTTCCTTGTGATGGACCTGCGTCTAGACACTTCCTTCTGGTGGACCTGCGTCCTGACATTTCCTTCTAAGTGGATCTAAGTGTCTAGACATTTCCTTCTGGTGGACCTGCGTCTAGACATTTCCTTGTGGTTGACCCTCTGCTATACATTTCTTTGTGGTGGTCCTGCGTCTAGACATTCCTTGTGGTGGACCTGCGTCTAGACACATCTTTGCGATGGCCCCTTGGTCTAGACATTTCCCGAGGTGGATCTGGGTCTAGACATTTTCTTTGTGGTGGTCCTGCGTCTAGACATTTCCTTGTGGTGATCCTGCTTCTAGACATTTCATTGTGGTGGTCCTGCGTCTAGACATTTCCTTGTGGTGGACCTGCGTCTAGACATTTCCTTCTGTGGGTCCTGCGTCTAGACATTTCCTTGAGGTGGACCTGCGTACTATAAGCATTTCCTTGTGGTGGACCTGCGTCTAGACATTTCATTGTGGTGGTCCTGCGTCTGGGGCATTTCCCCTTGTGGTGGACCTTCACGTCTAGACGCATTTCCCTTGAGGTGGACCTGCGTCCCTAGACATTTCTTTGTGATGCTCCTGCGTCTGGACATTTCCCTTCTGGTGGACCTTGCGTCTGAGGCATTTCTACATGTGGTTGACCCTCGACTATACATTTCTTTATTGGTGGTCCTGCGTCTGAACGACTCCTTGTGGAAATGGACACTGCGTCTAGACATTTCTTTTGTGATGGTCCCACTTGCGTCTAGACATTTCCCTTGAGGTAGATCCTGCTTCTAGACATTTTCATTGTATGGTGGTCCTGCGTCTAGACATTTCCCTTGTGGTGATCCTGTCTGTCTAGACATTTCCTTGTGGTGGTCCTGCTTCTAGACATTTCCTTGTGGTGGTCCTGCGTCTAGACATTTCCTTGTGGTGGACCTGCGTCTAGACATTTCCTTCTGGTGGTCCTGCGTCTAGACATTTCCTTGAGGTGGACCTGCGTATAAACATTTCCTTGTGATGGACCTGCGTCTAGACATTTCCTTCTGGTGGACCTGCGTCTAGACATTTCCTTCTGGTGGATCTGTGTCTAGACATTTCCCTTCTCAGTTGGACCTAAACATCTAGACATTTCCTTGTGGTTGACCCTACTACTATACATTTCTTTGTGGTGGTCCTGCGTCTGGAGCATTTCCTTGTGAGTGGACCTGCGTCTCAGACACATCTTTGCGATGGTCCTTCGTCTAGACATTTCCTTGAGGTGGATCTGGGTCTAGACATTTCTTTGTGGTGGTCCTGCGTCTAGACATTTCCTTGTGGTGATCCTGCTTCTAGACATTTCATTGTGGTGGTCCTGCGTCTAGACATTTCCTTGTGGTGGACCTGCGTCTAGACATTTCCTTGTGGTGGTCCTGTGTCTAAACATTTCCTTGTGATGGACCTGCGTCTAGACATTTCCTTCTGGTGGATCTGCGTCTAGCAATTTCCTTCTGGTGGACCTGCGTCTAGATATTTCTTTTTGGTGGTCCTGCGTCTAGACATTTCTTTGTGGTGGACCTGCGTCTAGATATTTCTTTGTGATGGTCCTGCGTCTAGACATTTCCTTGAGGTGGATCTGCGTCTAGACATTTCTTTGTGGTGGTCCTGCTTCTAGATATTTCCTTGTGGTGGTCCTGCGTCTAGACATTTCCTTGAGGTGGACCTGCGTCTAGACATTTCTTTGTGGTGGTCCTGCGTCTAGACATTTCCTTGAGGTGGACCTGCGTCTAGACATTTCCCATTGTTGGATCTTCGTCGAGATATTTTTTTTGTATTTGAAGGGCATTATTCTGTTATATTAAATATAAAAGACTGAAAAGCGTCAAATCAGCATTGAAAACAACTGCCAAAATATCAAACCAAATGCTTTCACTATAATATGAATAGAGTATTTTTTACATAGTATACAGGTACTATGCGCACTAATGAAAAAAATACTAAACCAAAATAGATCAAACTAAATCCCAGGAGTTACACTTTCAAAACAAGTCCGGCCCTTTACATCATTGATTGTTGTGCACATAAATATACTAACTATTACGCCGGCGTTGCCGTGGAAACCTTGGTATCATGTGATATCCCTTACTAATCAATATAACTCCTGCATTTTTACGTACCATTAATAAGGTTTATTCACTTAGGTAAAGATATGGTGCTAATTTATGCCACCTACCTAATGTGCAGAAATGACCTACTTTTCATACGTCACATATTACATTTTCCCCGTCAAAGCAAATCAAGCAAACCAGCCGAACCAACCAATCAATCAAAAACCAAATCAACTAACAACACCAAGCACCAATTGGTAAAGATATGGATATTAATTTATACCATCTACCTAAATTGCCACCTACCCATTGTGCAGAAACGACTTAGATTTCATGCATCACAAATTACTTTTTACTAGTCAATGCTAACCAACCAAACCAAACCAAACAACCAACTAAAAAAAAAACAAAACCAGCTAACAAAACAGACCAACCAATTAATCCAACCAAACCAAACAAACCAACCCAATAAACCAACCAATTAAACCAACTAAATAAAGCAGATAACCAACCAATCCACCCAAATCAACCAAACCAACCAACCAACCAAACCAAACCAAACAAAAAACCATTTAGTAAAATGTCACCTACCCAATGTTTAGAAATAACCTAGATTTCATACATCACAAATTACGTTTTACCAGTCAACCAATCAAACCAACCAAATTTAACAACCAACCAACCCAACCAGCTAGTCAAACCAACAAAACAAACCAACCAATTAAACCAACCAAACCAAACAACCAACCAAACCAACCAACCAACTAAACAAACCAACCGAACCAACCAATCAAACAAACCAAACCAAACTAGCTAACAAACTAACCAAATAAACCAACCAATTAAACCAAACAAACAAAGCAGGTAACAAAACCTACCAAACCAGCCAAATCAACCAAACCAACCAACCTATCAATCCAAACACCATTAGGTAAAAATATGAATTCTAATTTATGCCACCTACCGAATATGCCACCGAGCTAATGTACAGAAATGAACTACATTTCATGCGTCACAAATTACGTTTTAAACTTAAACCCTTAATAACATAGAATTATTTGTTTAAATAGTAATTAATTCTCTCAATGTTAAAATCAAAACGAAGCATTAAACGCTTTTTATAAAAATGCACTGAAAAGTAAAAAAATAACTACTTTATTGTGTCATTTTGCAGCACAGAGGCAAGTTGGTGTGACACGATACTGCTTTTAATTTTATTTATGTATCTCTTAATTTCTTACTTAGACTTATATATATATATATATATATATATATATATATATATATATATTATATATATATATTATATATACTAAGTTTAAAAGATTTAGCCAAATAGTGGGAGGGAAAAATTATTTCATGTTTTTATGGTGTGTGAAGTCCCTGTAAATATGATATGAAATCTTTTAGATCCCATATAAACCACTGTTGGGAATATTTAAATGTTTCCTTTCGTCATCCCACCATAGCCAAGAGTGCAATGCCATGGAGGCATCACGGGAAATAATTCTACTTTTTATCTCTTTCATCTTCTTTTGACTATACTTGAACGATATTTAATTCACTTATGTAATGATTTTGTTGCAAAGCAATCTATATCAAGTTTTATCAAATAAAGGAGAAGTGAAGTAAAATTAATTAAAATGGTTATTCATTTTCAATCTATAGTATGTCTTAATTTTTGCGGATGACATAAACTTCTTGAAGTTTCTGGACAGCCTGATTTCTCAAAACCTCTTCATTAGATAGTAGTATGCATAACAAAACAATTAGTAGTATGCATAACAAAACAATTAGTAGTATGCATAACAAAACAATTAGTAGTATGCATAACAAAACAATTAGTAGTATGCATAACAAAACAATTAGTAGTATGCATAACAAAACAATTAGTAGTATGCATAACAAAACAATTATTTACCCCTATTTTGTTTACTTCAATTATTAACCAAATATTAAAAAGGGAAAGTTAATAAAAAACAAATATTGTACATTTGAAGTCTAGCCCCCGAAGAAACGAAAACAAAAGGAGTTCACTCCACTGAATGCCAGCAGTCTTCAATACAACACCAGATTATGAATTCAATCCACGGAAAGCTAGCAGTCTTTAATACAACATCAGATTATGAATTCAACCCACTGAATGCCAACAGTCTTCAATACAACACCAGATTATGAATTCAATCCATTGAATGCCAGCAGTCTTCAATACAACACCTGATTCTGAGTTAAATCCATTGAATGCCAGCAGTCTTCAATACAACACCAGATGAATGTCACATCTCAGACATTGTCATTTAATTATGTAGTTAATCAAACTTCAGACTGACCTTGATTCACGTTTCAAGTACGTGAAGCGAATGCCAGATAACAATGTATTTTTGAATAAATGAAATCAACATTTTTGTATTCAATAAAGAAAGTGAACAAGATGATCAATTTCTGCGTACAATTAAAATTTTATCACGGTAACTTAATGCACCAGGTTGCCGACTGCTGATTTTAACAACAGAACCTTTAAGGACACAATGTCTCTTATAGTCAAACATTCGACTGTGTTTTTGTTTGTACTTTTGGCACATAACAATCACTTGAATTTACAGTATCAATATACAATATGATGAAAGATGCCATCAGAATTTACAGTGTCAATATACAATATGATGAAAGATGCCATCAGATCGAATTGATCACACAACCATCAATCTCCATGGGCTATATAACAAAAACATCGTCATTTTATATTACAAGTGGGGCTTTTGTCGACATACCTGGGGGTGAGCGTGTGTGTGCGAATTGCAACTGGGTGGGGGGGGTAGATCTACTTAATTGAGAAGGACCTTAACGTCAAATTGTTGAGTGAAATTCGGTTTAGTATCAATGAGGCGAACTTTCAGCATTTCGGTCAAAGTAATGAACTTATGTGTTGCGTTTAAAATTTTAATCGCTATTTTTGACGCGTTAATAGCGCGTTAACGCAGTTTAATCAGAGCCCTAAATAAAACTAAAATAATACTGTATGTTAGCATCTAAAGTAATACTCTATGTTAGCATCTGAAGTAATAATATATGTTAGCATCTAAAGTAATACTCTATGTGAGCATCTGAAGTAATAATATATGTAAGCATCTGAAGTAATAAAATATGTTAGCATCTAAAGAAATACTCTATGTTAGCATCTTAAGTAATAATATATGTTAGCATCTGAAGTAATAATATATGTTAGCATCTAAAGTAATACTCTATATTAGCATCTGAAGTAATAATATATGTTAACAACTAAAGTGATGATGTATGTTTACAACTTGAAATTAAATTGTACATTATCATCCGAATTTGTATCATATATTTACATTATAATTCTTCGGCTTTACATTTTCTGTTTAGGTTATCACAGCACACATGATTTTGATGAACAGAAAACTGTTTGGAAGGGCTGGAGAGACGCTACTGGCAAAAAAATGAAACATCTGTATCCAGAATACGTCGAGTTAATGAATGAAGCTCACAGGATACTGGGTAAAAATATAGAATATATTTGACAGAACATTTACATTCACATATCTATTTCCCTATGTTTTAAATGCTGCCATTAAATGCTGAAACCAGTGTAGAGCCATGACCCATACTAGCCGTGTAGAGCCATGACCCATACTAGCCGTGTAGAGCCATGACCCATACTAGCCGTGTAGAGCCATGACCCATACTAGCCGTGTAGAGCCATGACCCATACTAGCCGTGTAGAGCCATGACCCATACTAGCCGTGTAGAGCCATGACCCATACTAGACGTGTAGAGCCATGACCCATACTAGCCGTGTAGAGCAATGACCCATACTAGCCATTATAAAACCAGTGTAGAGCCATGACCCATACTAGCCATTATAAAATTAGTTTTCACCCCATGTCGATAATTTTCAATACAATTTTATTTACCGACGCGCCCAAAATGTTTCTTCCGAAAATAAATTTGTCTAGTCAACAATTATTTCATCACTCAATTTATTATTGCAAAAACTTACAATAACCATAAAATGGTCTCCACATTAAAATAACATCTAATGTTGATGGATCACACATCCATATCTAATGTTGATGGATCACACAACCATATCTAATGTTGATGGATCACACAACCATATCTAATGTTGATGGAACACACAACCATATCTAATGTTGATGGATCACACAACCATATTGTCGTATCCCACTTGTGCTCTAATTAAATCAGACGACACAACTCCTTGTATTGTAAAAGAATTAACTGAACTTTTTAATGCGTGATATTTACAGATGAGAATATGATAATACAATATAAACACTTGAGAAGATGCATCGATAAATCACATGTATAATTCTATAATTTAACACACACGATAAATACTAAGATCCATATTGGATGAGAGATGTGGCAATAAATCACAAGTAACTGCTATCACTATAAACCAGTACACGAGTCTATAACTATTATAACTCTCTCCACTTAGTCCACGTGTTATATCTAGTATCCCCTTCATGGGTCTCTAGTCTCTCTCTCTCTCTCTCTCTTGTGTGTGTGTCTCCGTCCCTCTCTAACAACCGTGGTAACTTCCCTATTTATAGGATATATATTGCATCACTGATTGCATCATGGATTGCGTCACTTGGGTGATTGCATCACTGGTGATTGCATCACTGATGATTGCATCACTGGGTGATTGCATCACTGGGTGATTGCATCTTTGGTGATTACATCTTTCAGTGATTACATCTTTCGGGTGATTACCTCACATGGTGATTGCATCATGCATGCTTCTGTACTTATGCAGGCACTTACAAGGGATAGGACACATATCTAATGTTGATGGATCACACAACCATATCTAATGGTGGTGGATCGCACAATCATATCTAATGGTGATGGTGATGGATCACATAACATTATCTAATGGTGGTGGATCACACAACCTTATCAAATGGTGGTGAATCACAGTACTACATTTGGAGCTACCTGTAGCCAGCATAGACCATATCGAATGGTGGTGGATATATGGATGTGTATATACTTTCGTGTATCTCTATCGATATATATAATATATGGAAGAATAGATTATGTCCTGTATCTTTATATAATATATGGAAGAATAGATTCTGTCCTGTATCTTTATATAATATATGGAAGAATAGATTCTGTCCTGTATCTTTATATAATATATGTAAGAATAGATTATGTCCTTATCTTTATATAATATATGGAAGAATAGATTCTGTCCTGTATCTTTATATAATATATGGATGTATATTAGGGTGACACATATCCGAAAATTCGAAATTAAATTCTCGACACGTTAATGCGTTCCTTGCATTGAAAAATAAACTCTGCAAAATATTATTAAGATATTTGTATATTTAGAGGTTGCTCAATGAACTTGAAATTATCAGATTTAAGGGTCAACAAAAAATAAAAATAATGCATTTTAATTTTTTTCTAATAAAAAGTTTTAATTATGCTATTAAAATTAAGTGTTATTTATATCATTTTAATCAATGTTTAATTTTAGAATGTTCACTTGTTGATTGTTCGTTTGTTTTCATTAATGCATTCACAATTGTAGACTTCCGTATAACTGGAATTTGAGTCTATGTTCTTTCAAGGTTTGCAAAATATATTGCAATTGAGTTTCATCTTTCGTTAAAACATTTGCATTATCTGAGGTGAGTTTCACCCCTCTTTCGGCTGTGTCATTTACCACTTTCATAGAATTAACAATTTTATGTGCTTCCTGGTATACGTTTGCAGTACTCCACGTGTCCGGGTGATTTTCTAGCATGAATGTCAAAATTATTCCAAGCACTTGAAATACATATTTTGATCTCTCTGTTACAAAGTCATCTAAGTTCATGCTTACAATTTTATCCATTAATCATTTGCCTTCAAGTTTTTTTACCTCTTTGTTTTTTTTTTGTCGTTGTTTTTTTTTTTTTGCTGGCTTTTTCTTTTTTGGTTATTAACATTGTAGATGAAAAAAGAGACTCACCAGGTCTTCAGTTAAATATTGTAAATGTTCTGCATGGTTTTAAACGCATTCATCGAATTCTTTATCAAATATTTTGAAATGATTCAATTTCTTAATCAAATTCAGGTCATTATGAGGAGCAGATGAAGAGATGGAAGCCCGAAGATTTTTTTCATTTTTTGTTAAATGAAACTGATGTCGAAACTAGTAATTTTTATAGAGTACAGTGCTTTCGACATCCATTGTGCTTGGTGCATATCGCCAGGAATATGGACAGTTATTCCTCTTTGGCCTGGAGGAGTTTCTCCTAAAAAAATTATCTTTGTAATCGTCGCGAGATTGTTTTGTTTCTTGCAGCATATTTACAGCAAATTCAACTGCTGATGGTACAAGCGAACGATAAACTTTGAGATCTGCTTCAGTTAAATGCTATGATTCAGAATTAACATTACTCCACTGATCACGAAATTGTTAAAACAACTTAATCTCTGGACCAGCAGATGCTCCAAAACATGTTTTGTAAACATGGGATAAATTCACTTCTTGAACATGGTGTCGACAGGCTGTGTATAATAAAGATCTTTCAATTGATTTCTCCAGCAGAGTACAAGCACCTGAATGTATCCCTGTGTTGCTTGAAGTAGTATCAGAACAGAGTTCCACAATTTTGTCTTATGAAATGTTCCAAGCTTTTAAAGCTTGTTCAATAGCGTAACTTATTTGTTTACCCAGCTCCACCCTCAATCACCATCGACAACGAAGTTCTGGAGGTCACCGACAAGTTCACATACCTGGGCTCCACCATCACCAGCAGTCTGTCCCTGGATGACGAGATCGACAAGAGGCTTGCCAAAGCAACCAGCTTCATGGCCAGACTAAGCAAACGAGTATGAACTAACAACCATTTGACACTGAACACCAGGCTCAAGGTATACCAGGCATGTATTCTCAGCACTCTTTTGTATGGCAGCGAAAACTGGACTACCGCTTACCTATAACAAACAGGAAAATCGACTCGAGAGCTTCCACCTCCGCTGTCTCCGACGCATCCTTGGCATCAGATGGCAGGACAAAATCACCAACACTGCCGTACTCAAACAAGCCAGCTCACTGAGCATGCATCTCCTTCTGTGCCAAAGACGTCTACGCTGGCTGGGTCATGTGCATCGAATGCAAGATGGACGCATACCAAAGGACATCCTATATGGCGAGCTTGTCACTGGGCATCGCCCCGTTGGTTGCCCGCATCTGCGATTCAAGGATGTCTGCAAACGCGACCTCAAACTGACCGGCATCAGCCTCGACAATTGGGAACAGCTCGCCGACGACCGAAGCGGGTTACGTCAGGCTGTTCACAAAGGCATCCTTAATGGTGAACAATTAAGGAACCAACAGCAGGAGACTAAAAGACAGAGAAGGAAGATCGCACGGCAGAAACAGGCCCTCGGTCCTCCATCCAGCTTCATTTGTGGCCACTGCGGAAGAGTCTGTCAGTCCAGGATCGGTCTGCTGAGCCACTCAAGAACCTGCTCTCAAAACACGACTAGATGACTAATCTAGAGCGCTACCATCATCTTTCGAGATGGACGGTTTGCCTACTACTACTACTACTACTATACTTAATAAATATTTATTAATGCAAACAATGTCCTGACATCTCCTTGGAAAGTTTGAGTAAGTCAGGTTTATATGTTGTTGTTTTTAATTTTAGGCATGATTCCAAGTTCTCATCAATAAGACGACTTCTCGGTTTACTCTTGATAATATTCATGCTTGAAAAAAGATTGTTCGCATATGTATGTAGAACTAAAAAGGGAAAGAACAGCAAACGCGAGCTTTTTCAGCTGATCATAAGAGTCAGGAATACTATTCCAAGTGTTGAAAATGATCTTGTCTTCTTTCTTCAGGTCAATCAAAGCAGACCACTTGTGTTGTGAACTAAGATCACATTTTATTTTCACCAATATTTCCTATTCAACACAAAGACGTTCCAATTTAGAGTGCCATATCTCATTGTTTTTTAATTCAAGCAATTGTATTTCAAAGCTACCAATGTCAATTTCAAAAGGAGAAAATTTCAACTCGGTTATCGTACCATTAAGAGGATTTTTGACAAATGCTAAAGTTGCTCTGCTGTTTTTAAATTCCTGAAACATACTGATAAATGCTACCCTCATATTTAAACTTGTTGTTTTAAAATGGTCTTTATCAAGAGGAATTTTTTTTTCTTGGTGATGCTTCAGCAGGCTTGGAAAGTGAATCAATGTTTCCCTTTCAAAATCCTGATAAAAAATGGATAACTTGTTTTCGAATGTTATTACTTCTTCTAACATCGAAAAAACTAAGTTTCCTTTCCCTTGTAGTTTACGATTAAGCTGATTTAGATGAAATTTTTCATGTGCTGTTTTACAATTTTTGTTACGCTTTCTGTCAACAATTATAATGTTTCTATTAAAAATTATTATTAGATCAATAAGAAAAATTTCATTATTCGTTACTAGCACTCGCTTTCTGTGACGAGCATAGGAGTTTTTTTTTTAAATGAAAATATTAGTGTGCCTTCCGTGGATATTTGTGCCAGATGCGCACTTAATAGGCCAAAGAGCCACATGCGGCTCCGGAGCCGCACTTTGCCGACCACTGCCCTAATGTATATATACTGTCTTGTATCTCAATATATATAATATATGGATAGATATTGTTTGTCGTGTATTTATGGATAATATATGGATGGATAGATAGATTCAGGGCCGTTTTAAGGTCATCGTAAGCCCTAGGAACTTTCAAAGTCGTAGGCCCTCTCTGACTTCATTTTTAATATTTTCAAGAATGCACTCGCACTTATTTGCCATTTGAAATCTAAATAAACTTTCCGCTTTGTTCATTATTCTATGCAGACTCTCTGCAGTGATGACGTAGTAATCGTGGTGTTAAATAATGCGACTCGCATTCGTTGTTTATCGGTAATCGTGTGCTTCTTTTTTCTTACTAAAATTTAAAAAGTAACGAAAGTATTTTTAAATAACGATGTCTGATGGATACAAAAGAAAACACGAGAGTGGATTTAAGAAGCGGAAGAAAAATGAGGAGAAAGAAAAAGCATTGAAAAAAAATCGGGGTTCGTTGCTGAGACACTGATTGCATTACTGGTAAAACTAATAATACTAGTGATAATGACATTTCATTTACTTCTTCGGCCACAATGTGCACCAACAATCCCGCAATACCGGAAAAATTGAAACAACCGAAACAAGTGTTACAAAGAAAAAGTATCTGCTAATTCTGTTATGGGTCATGCTAAAACTGCTGTGTTGATTTGCCTACAGACTCAGACTGTATATTGGGTCAGTAGGAGATGCCGGATTGAAGCATGAGCTGCATAACAAAGAATAAAGTTATTCAAGTAATCAAGCTGATTGGGAGATAACTGCACATTAGGGGTATGACTAAAATATAACCCTATATCCCCACATCATATTTGGTGGAGCTTTGTATCACAAATAAAGAATACATGGGTAATTTTTTTTGCATAAGAAAGTTCACCCTCCAATCGACACGAATATTTTATAACACACAAATTTTTAAATATTTCAATAAAAGTTTCACCATTACTAATAAAAGTAGCATATGTATAATATTAATAATTGTTACAATGTTCCAATGTACATTTCTATTGTGCATTACTAGAAGAAATTTAATGTTCAATTTTTCAATGGACTTGCAAGTGGAAGTAAATCTTGTATCACTTTAGTTGCACACTCTGCACAGATGTTAGTACGCTTCGTTGGTAAAGAAGTTGGATCTTTGGACCATAATGTTTTTAATGACTTCAAAGTCTTTGTATGCTGCTTACAAGCTTATGATAAATTATCAAAGTCAGTAGTATTGAAATACTGGGCAGTGAACCAGATATCAACTCATGTACCACTGATATAATCACATGCTGCCAAAGTTGTTTGCAGATACTCATCAGAACGAATAATGACAAACAATAAATTGCCATTGAGTTTAATCTCTCATTACTGATTTTTGGAAGTGATTGAAAATTTACTTTTGGTAAGCTTCCTCTAGTTTTGAAAATCCTATAGCATTATGTTAAAGCCATGTCATCTTGCCAGCACTCTTGTTCTGATTTCTTTAATGGTGCTCCAGCATTATCAAATGGTGTTTTGAGTTGTTCATACTTTTCTGCTATTGTTGAAATAAACGAGTAGCAGCTATTTGGTGAAGTTGTTGATGTACTAAAATTATCATTCATGACATGTTTCAATAATGTATCTAGAATATGGTGATATCATCCAATGTATACAGCTCTTTCTAATCCAACATCTTGAAAGTGTTTCTGTAACATTGTGACTGCACCAATTCTTCTTCAAGTATTTGCTGCAGTTGTGTCAGAGACAATCATTTTTATTCATTGAGCACAGTTTTTATTCAGGAAAAGTGGAGAAGAGTAGTATGGCAGGCTAGGGCCCTAAATGACATGTAGAGCCAAAGAAAAGAAAGAAGAAAACAGTTTTTTTTTCATTGAATATTGTTTCCCCTTTTGCATTTGTCAGCTGAAGAACAGCAAGTTTGTCCTCCCTTTTTTCATTTTTTATAACAACAACCTCATATGCTTTATTTTGTATGGTCTTTCCATCAAATTGTAAGCACCCGTGTTCTTTTTTAAAGTTTTCCTTGAAATTACTTTGTAATTTTTCTCCTTCTTTCATTAGACCTTTGTAAATGCTGCTTTGAGTTGGAGTAGATATGTAAACTCCAGTTCCTGACTTTTTGGACCTTCCTTGTTCTCAATTTTGCTGCAGTCACTAAACGCACTGAAGAAGAAGTTTTTTTGTCTTTTAGACTTTAATGGTTCTCATTATCTTTACTACTACTGGAACACTGTTCTTCGCTCACAAAATCTTCTTTACTCATAGAATCGTCTGTATCCGAATTTGGTAAGACGCTTGATTCAACACTTTCTTCGGTAAAGCTTTCTGTGACTGGCACTTTCCATATAAGTATATTCATTTTTCTTGGGTAAATCTTTAGTGAATCATCTTCAATAGCCTACTTTTCCTTTTGTTGAAATCTAAAGTGCATAGAACTCTCTGTCTTCTCGGCACAACCACTCTCATTTCTCATCTTTTAATTAACCATCGCTGTGAAATTATAGTTTCCAGGACTTTGATTATGTCTTTCAAACTTCTTAACAAAATTGTACGGTCATGTCTTTTCTGCTTTTTACACCAGAAGCAATTGTTTTAAATCTGTTCACGATATGTAGTTCCATTTGGGATTTTTTGCATTTGATCAAGACTGTCATCAGTCTTTGGAAATTAAATGCCTTTTCAGAAACAAACTAGATTTGAAGTCCAAATTCTGTTGCCAGTCTCGGAAGCTAGAGCATTTTTGACAGAACTGCCCTGAGACAATCCAGAAATGACACAAATTCTAATTATGCGTATAATAGTTGCCAACTAAAACGCTGACGGTGCATGAAACAACAAAAAACAAAATTACAGTTAAAATACTAAATGCGAGTGTGACATATGATTTACTCGGCGTTTGGAGGGTAACCTTTTTAAACAGTTGAGGGTTGTTATTGATATTTTTTGTTTTGATATGATAAATATCCACTTGTGACAATATGGGGAATAAAAAATAATGAAATAAAAATTTTAGTCATATGCCTACTGCACATCTAAGAAGTTATTGTGCTGAACATCTTCTTTCACAAAATTTAGAGTCAGATTTTATATTAAAGGGTAGACAATTTGTTGACGAGATCAGATATCCACGCAAAAAATATTTTGCTAGAATGTTAACAAATGGTGAAATTTTCTCGCGAGACTGACTTCTCAATTCTCCTTCAACGGGTAAAGCGTTTTGTTATGTGTGCAAGCTGTTAGACTACAACACCGGTTTTGCAAATCAGTTTATCGATGGTTTTGATAACTGGAAAAACGCCATCGCAAGAATTACATCACATGAGAAGTCAAATAATCATATTGCTGCTTTGTCAAGGATGTTAGAATGACAATAGACATCTAGAATTGACGAAAAACTGCAAAAGGAGAAGCAAAACTTGTGCAAATACTGGACTGATGTTCTCAAGAGAATAGTTGCTGTGATAAGATTTCTTGCTGAAAGAGGGTTAGCTTTTCGCGGTGACATAAGAGTTATAACAATGGAAATTACCTTGGTTGCATTGACCTTTGAGCTGAATTTGATCCCTTTCTAAAGGAACACATTGAGAGACATGGAAACCCCGGAAAGGGGAATGTATCAAATCTTTCTGCCAGTATATGTGATGAATTTATTGAGTTAATATTGACACAGATACTGTCTGAAATTAAGAATGCTAAATTTTATGGAATCAGTAATCGATTCCACTTCTGACATCAGTCAAGTGACAGCTGACAGCTGTTGTTCGCTATGTTCTCAAAAGTGGAACAGTTGTAGAGAGCTTTCTTCAGTTCAATCCAATTTAACAACACAATGGTAAATACCTTTTCGATCAGTTGGTGAATACTCTCAAATTTTATGGTATAGATATCGGCTATACAGATCGCAGTCCTATGACAATGCGAGTAATATGAGTGGGATTTATTCGGGAGTACACTCTACATTTAGAGAGATTAATAAATTAGCGGAGTGGGTGCCATGCGCTGCCCACAGCTTAAATTTGGTGGAGAGCTGTTCAGCTGCAGTCAACTATTTTGCTATTGTTCAGTCAGTCTACACGCAGCGATGGTTAAAATTGACAGAGTGCTTGAAAGAAAAAAACTTTTATGTTGCAAGGGCTATCAGCAATAAGGTGGTCAGCACGAACTGACGCTACTAGAGATTGTATGCCAATTATAAGGAAATTTGACAAGCTTTGACAGATGGTGCTACAAGCAAACGTCAACCACCAGAATCTATGCATAAAGCCAAATCACTCATAATGAAGTTGGGCCATTTAGAGACATCTTTAATGAGTGTGATTTGGAAAGACTTGCACCAAAAAATTGATATTGTCAACAAAGCTCTACAGGAGCCTGGAATTGACTTAACGACCATCATCAACTTGTCTGACAGTCTTGTTCTTAACTTTCATGATACACGCGATAAATTTGAAATGTACGAAGGTATAACAAAAGAGCTCTCACAAACGGACTCTAACGAATGTACACAAAGCAAACGACAGCGACACGATTTCATGTTAAAGTTGTTGATGGTAATGATCCGGTTTTAGGTATGAGTCCTAGTGAAAAATTCCGTACTCAGTCTTTTGATGTCATCATATATAGACTTATTACTGAAATAGGAAAACGGCGAGCAGCCTACACGACATGAAAGGTTGAACTGATTAAACAGTTTCGAAAGCCAAGTCACTAATTGAGATGTATCTATCTTTCATTTTTTGGAACAAGTGCTGAAGTGGAACGTTCCTTTTCTCAACTCAAATCAATAAAAACGTATTTTCAACGATGGGACAAACACGACTATCCTCCCTGGCATTACTTTCAAGTGAAAAGGATTTGATGAGCCGAAAAGTTAACTTGCTGTAATTTACAGATCTACAGCACTGCAGCTTGACTTGCTCAGGTACTCATCTCACACGGTTCTATATAGCTACTTTAATACAAACATTATTAAATTTTACTGGCATTCTGAGCTTGTTGTCACTTTGTGTTCTGTCCTACTGTGCCTAGTTAATATCTATATATATGGATGGATGTATTCTATCATGTATCTATATCTATCTCTATACTTAAAAGACGCATTTGTTGTCTGTCTGTCTGTCTGTCTGTCTGTTCCCTTATAACTCAAGATCCACACTAACAAATAACGTGAAATTTGTTACACATACACATAATTACATGGGGAAGGTTATAGGACAGGTTTCGTTTCATCTCGATGGGTAGTTTAATTGTAATTAATTTTTTTTTTATTTTAGTATTTTACTATATTAAAGAAATCTCGACGGCGCCATAAATAAAATTCCTCTGTGACGTCATTTCCCGATGATCGAATAGAACTTGCGCGCTGGTGCTGTATTGTGCCTTTGTGATGCAAAGAATTGTTGTTTTTTCATGCTCTCTGATTTGTACAGTTTGAGGAAGGTAAAGGAATGAAGAAGGATTTTAGAAGAAATGTGAAGCCATAATAATAAGTATATATATATATATATATATATATATATATAGAGAGAGAGAGAGAGAGAGGGAGAGAGATAAAGAGAGAGAGAGAGATAAAGAGAGAGAGAGAGGGTGCAGGGAGGAGAGAGAGGAAAGGAGGGTAGGAGGGAGATAGGGAGGGGGAGAGAGGATGGAGGGGGGATGGACAGGGGGGAGAAAATGAGGGGGGAGAGGGAGATGGAAGAGGGAGCAGGGGGGAGAAAGAGAGAGAAAGGAAGGGAGGGAGAGAGGGAGTAGGGAGTGAGAGAGAGGGGAGGGAGAGAGAGGGAGGGAGAGAGATAAAGAGTGATTGGGCATGGAGGGAGAGAGTGGGAATGAGGGAGGGAGGAAGGGGAGAGAGGGGGAGGGAGAGAGAGGAGGAAAGGGGAGGGAGGGAGAAAGGAGGGAGAGAGGGGTTAGGGAGGGAGAGAGAGGGGAGGGAAGGAGAGAGGGAGAGGATGGGAGAAATGGGAGGAAGAGATAAAGAGGGGGCAGGGAGGGAGAGAGAGGGAAGGAGGAGAGAGGAGGATGGACGGGGGAGAGAAAGAGGGGGAGAGGGAGAGGGACGGAGAGGGACGGAGAGAGATGGGAGAGAGGGAGGGAGGGAAATGGAGAGAGGGGGGAGGGAGGGAGAGAGAGAGGAAGGGAGAGAGGGGGTAGGGAGAAAACAGAAGGTAAACAGAAAACCATATTTTAAACCCGGGCAAAGCCGGGTACTTGCAACTAGTGTATATATATATATATATGGATGGATGTATTTTACCATGTATCTTTATATATAGATGGATGTATTCTACCATGTATATATATATATATATATATATATATAGGTGTAGGTGTGTGTGTGTGTCGTATCCCACTTGCGTTCCAACTATAATAAGACGACACAACTCCTTGTAGTATAAGAGAATTAACTGAACTTTAATACATGATATTTACAAATGAGAATATGATAATCCAATTGAATAATGTATTAACACTTGAGGAGATGAGTCAACAAATCACATGTATCTACTCTTTATAATCCTATAACTCACTACACGACTTTATAACAAACATTACTCTTCACTGCACTGTTACTGGTCACCCCTTTTCTTGTGGTCTCTGCTCTTTACTACAGGTCTCCTGCCCTTTTTTGACCGTCATCTCTTCCCCTACTTATAGGTAGTTCAATCCCGCATATTACGCCAAGACCACAGAGGTCAAATGAGTGGGCAATTTGCGCCAAACCCAAGATGGTTATTGCGTGGATGAATGACACTTTTTCATTATTCTTATTAATACATGCTTGACCTTACTAAAACCAGGTCACAAGCACTTAACATACCAAATAAGGAAATAACACAATAATCAAACAATGCGTAATCACAAGGGATAGGACAATATGGATGGATGTATTCTATCATTTATCTATATATATATATGGATGGATGTATTCTACCATGTATCTATATTTATATATATGGATGGATGTATTCTATCAAGTATCTATATATATGGATGGAAGTATTCTACCATGTATCTATAATTATCTCTATACTTATAAGACGCATTTGCTGTCTGTCTGTCTGTCTGACTGTTCCCTTATAACTCAAGATCCAGAAAACCAAATAACGTGAAATGTGTTTCACATACACATAATTACATGGGGAAGGTTATAGGACAGGTTTCGTTTCATCTCGATGGGTAGTTTAATTGTAATTAATTATTTTTATTTTAGTATTTTACTATATTAAAGTAATCTCGACGGCGCCATAAATAAAATTCCTCTGTGACGTCATTTCCCGAATAGAACTTGCGCTCTGATGCTGTATTGTGCCTTTGTGCTGCAAAGAATTGTTGTTGTTTTTTCATGCTCCCTGATTTGTACAGTTTGAGGAAGGTAAAGGAATGAAGAATGATTTTAGAAGAAGTGTGAAGCCATAATAATAAGTATATATATTAGGGTGATAACAAAAAAAAAAATTTATGAAACCACTTGCAATCGAGGAACTTTTATGTGTAATTTAAGAATATCAATCGCATTTTTAATTTTTTTGAAAAAAGTTCCCCCCACCTCCCCATTTTTTGGAAGAAAAAAGTGAAAAAATATTTTTTTTTCAAAAAAGGACATGTTTTTTTTTTTAGCTTAATTCAAAAGAGTATTAATAATAACTAATCAACTTTTATTAACAAATAAGATAAAGAACAGTTAGTAATATGTACAGAATGTACAAGAAATGTTCAAAACATATTTTGTCCTATGAAATTCAGATTCAAAAATTCATTTTTTTCTCGATTTCGCATTTGTTTCACAGCACGTTCAGCAATTTGGTTAGATCTGGGCATGTCAATTAATGACTTCTCAACTGACCAATGGGTCTTTAAACACTTAATTGCCTTCTTGCATTTTATCTTGATGAGTGAGGTAAACATTTCATTGAAGGACGCTTTATTGTAGTGTTGCGAATCGAACCAAGCATTTGCCCATTCGTAGCAGATGAAGTTGCAGGCAGAAGCAAGAATGCTGCGCCACTCTGGTATCAGAAATAATGCTATAACAGTAAATATTGCAAGTGAGTTCCATCTTGCCTGGTGTAAATTTGGTAATTTATTCCAGCTGATGCGAGGCCAAGGTGGGTTCTCGCCTGTGCTAACATCTTCTGTCGCAACAAGCGGTAATCAGCTTGAAGAGTGGCATAGTTTTGTGTTAATTTGCCAATGAATGAATAGTTGAGTTCTGGTTTGCTCGTTGGCTCTTGAATAAGAAAATTCATAACATGTTTCAGAAGAAGGTCGAGTGCAGGGTGCTGACAGTCAATATATTGTGACTTCTGAAAGACATTACTCAAGACATCATCCTGTATAAGCTTTACAATCCCGTGCAAATGGTCAGTATTTCTGCGGTCGTGTTGCAAATTAACATACAAATATTATCTCACGCATCATATTCATCAATTAGCTGATGTAGTTCATTGTGAATGGCCACGGCAGAACCACTCTCACATTTGAGAATACCGAGTTTGATTTTGGTTGTCATCGTTTTCAGCAAACCTACTTGATACTCTTCCCCTTGCACTCTTTTACCATCATACTGGAGACAATAGGGATCTTTGCTTTGAAGTTTTTGAAAAATTTTAATTTTCATTTTCCGTCCTTCACAGATTACTTGTGTCCAGACACCCGCCTGACTTGGAACCGGAACATCATGACCCTTTTCAGCAATGGTTGCAAGAACGTCAAGTGCTTTATGTGTGGAAATGTTTTTCAGTACTAGTAAACCCGCCGTTCTAATGATTGCTCTTTGGTATTTCGGTTTGACGTTTAAAAAATAGTTGGCGACTCGGGTGAAGAAGCAGAGGTTGCAGAATCCGAAGATTTTGAGACAGTTGTATGTTTTTGTGTAGGTTTTGAGACAGTTGTATGTGTTTGTGTAGGTTGTGAGACAGTTGTATGTGTTTTTGTAGGTTGTGATTGAGAAAAGCTGGCTTGAAATTGAGTTTTTGATAGTCGGATTCGTTTTCTTAGGTGGAATGACTCCAAAGGGGCTTGTTTGACCATTGAATAACCATTCTTTCCTCCACTGTTAACTTGCCTCTGGTAGAGTTCTTTATCCTCTGTGCTTTTCCATTCTCCATTAACGTTGGTGACATCAAATAACTAAGAAAGTGTTATCAGATGGTTTCTTTTTGTTTTTGTCATATAAATCAATTAGACCATTGTGTTTCATTCTGATTAGTGTGCTGGATAATAGTGAAAAGTCTTGAATTTGCTTCAAGAGCAATTCTATATCAGTAATCATAATTTTGATTCGATCCAGTCGCCATTTCTGGATATTGAACAGAAAAGTGAAGTTTCCAAGAATTTGACGGTTTGTCGGCATCCATGTGAGATTGATTAGCTTTTCAACAGATAGAATTCTTGGATACCTCTTCTGTTTAGAAGATGAAGGATGTGAGTATGGTAAATGCCTTGTTTATAAACAAATGGAAACAGATGACTGGAATGTGCTTAAAAGCAGTCTAGAAAGTCATTTAAAAATTCAGTGTGAAATTGAAACCGAGCGTCAAACTGCGCGATATGAGAAAACAAAAATGAAAAGGTGGGGGAACTTTTTTTCAATTAAAAAAAAAATTAATGTTGCTACTGTCATCTACATACAATTGTTCCTCGAATGTAATGGGTTTCAGTTTCGTTACAAAAAAAATGAAAATAGTTATCACCCTAATATATATATATATATATATATATATGCACATAGAGAGGGGGAGGGAGGGAGAGAGAGATAGAGAGAGAGGGGGGCAGGGGGAGAGAGAGGAAAGGAGGGTAGGAGGGAGGGAGGGAGGGGGAGAGAGGGATGGAGGGGGATGGACGGGGAGAGAAGGAGGGGGAGAGTGGGAGAGGGAGGGAGAGAGGAGAGAGAAAGGAAGGGGAAGGAAAGAGAAAGGAAGGGAGGGGAGAGAGAGATAAAGAGCGAGGGGGCAGGGAGGGAGAGAGAGAGGGAATGAGGGAGGGAGGAAGGGGGAGAGAGGGGGAGAGGGAAGGGAGAGAGGGGGGAGGGGGAGAGAGAGGTGGGAGAGGGGAGTGATGGAGAAAGGAGGGAGGGGAGAGGATGGGGGAGAAATGGGAGTGAAGAGATAAAAGAGGGAGAGAGAGAGGGGGGCAGGGAGGAAGAGGGGGAAGGAGGAAGGGGGAGATAGGGAGGGAGGGGGGATGGACAGGGGGGAGAGAAGGAGGGTAGAGGGGATAGAGGGAGATGGGAGAGAGAGAAAGGGAGGGCGGTAAAGGGAGAGAGGGGGAGGGAGGGAGAGAGGAAGGGTGAGAGTGGGTAAGGAGAAAACAGAAGGTAAACAGAAAACCTTATTTTAAACTCTCTCCCTCCCCCTCTCTCCTCCTTCCTCAATCCCTAATTTCCTCTCTCTCCCTCCCTGCCGGGGTTTAAAATAAGGTTTTCTGTTTACCTTCTGTTTTCTCCCTACCCCCTCTCTCCCTCCTTCCCTCCCCCTCTCTCTCCCTTTCCCTCCCTCCATTTCTCCCTCCCTCTCCCTCCCTCTCTCTCCCTCCCTCCCTCTCCCATCTCCCCTCTCCCCCTCCTTCTCTCCCTGCCCCCCTCACTCTTTATCTCTCCCTCCCTCTCTCCCACCCTCTCTCTCCCTCCCTCCCTTCTATCTCCCTCACTACCCCTCTCTCCCTCCGTTCCTTTCTCTTTCCTTCCCTCCCTTTCTCTCTCGTTCTCTCCCTCCCTCTCCCATCTTCCTCTCTCTCCCTCCCTCTCCCATCTCCCTCTCTCCCCCTCCCTCCCTCCCTCCTACCCTCCTTTCCTCTCTCTCCCCTCTGCCCCCCCTCTCTGTCTCTTTATCTCTCCCTCCCTCCCCCCTTCCTCCCTCTCTCTCTCTCTCTCTCTCTCTCTATAAATATATATAAACTTATTATTATGGCTTCACACTTCTTCTAAAATCCTTCTTCATTCCTTTACCTTCCTCAAACTGTACAAATCAGAGAGCATGGAAAAACAACAATTCTTTGCATCACAAAGGCACAATACAGCACCAGCGCGCAAGTTCTATTCGATCATCGGGAAATGACGTCACAGAGGAATTTTATTTATGGCGCCGTCGAGATTACTTTAATAGAGTAAAATACTAAAATAAAAAAAAATTAATTACAATTAAACTACACATCGAGATGAAACGAAACCTGTCCTATAACCTTCCCCATGTAATTATGTGTATGTGTAACAAATTTCACATTATTTGTTTGTCTGGATCTTGAGTTATAAGGGAACAGACAGACAGACAGACAGACAACAAATGCGTCTTATAAGTATAGAGATATGGGTGGATATATATATATATGAATTGATGTAGTCTATCAACTATCTATATATATATATGAATTGATGTAGTCTATCAAGTATATATCTATATATATAGATATATATATGAATTGATGTAGACTATCAAGTATCTATATATATATATATATATATATATATATATATATATATATATGTATGAATTGATGTAATCTATCAAGTAACTATATATATATATATATATATATATATATATATATATATATGTGTGAATTGATTTAGTCTATTAGTATCTATACATATATGAATTGATGTATTCTATCAAGTATCTATAAATTTGGATGGATGTATTCTACCATGTATCTATATTTACATATATATGAATTGATGTAGTCTATCAAGTATCTATATATATGGATGGATGTATTCTACCATGTATCTATATTTATATATATATATATATATATATATATATATATATGAATTGATGTAGTCTATCAAGTATCTATATATATATATGGATGGATGTAGTCTATCAAGTATCTATATTTATATATGAATTGATGTAGTCTATCAAGTATCTATATATATATATATATATACATATATATATATATATACATATATATATGAATTGGTGTAGTCTATCAAGTGTCTATATATATATATATATATGAATTGATGTAGTCTATCAAGTATATATATATATATATATATATGAATTGATGTAGTCTATTAAGTATCTATATATATGGATGGATGTTCTTTACGACAGCGGTTCTCAACCTTTTTCGCGACTGTACCCCAAAGGGTGAGAAAGTATGCCCTGTACCCCAAAGGGTGAGAAAGTATGCCCTGTACCACAAAGGGTGAGAAAGTATGCCCTGTACCCCAAAGGGTGCAAAAGTATGCCCTGTACCCCAAAGGGTGAGAAAGTATGCCCTGTACCCCAAAGGGTGAGAAAGTATGCCCTGTACCCCTCGCCAATAAATCTAACTATTCTCATTGTGGAATGCGCTTACCTTTCTAATGTGATACTTGGTCACGTGATTGGGGGTAAAGTCTCACACGGTAAATTGGTGACCTATTTCAAACTCTATGTAGTCTTCACATGATTACCATCAGATATATTACACTAACAGAACAACATGGCTAACACAAGTTTTTTTTTCTCAAAAGTATCTCACATAATTAAACTGAATGTTTCGTGCTGAAACTGTACAGAAAAATGCATAATTTGTATTTATTTGACATTCAGACATACAGAGAAACTGTACAAACTAAAACAATCTTCAGAATATAACAAATTAAATATTTCAAGTGAGTCAAAAAATTACAAAAGTAAAGTTTCTTCTTAATCCTAAAAAAATAAACTGAAGTTTCTGCTTTAAATAAGTGAAGTTCAACAACAAAATACAAATATAAACTGAAGTTTCTGCTTTAAATAAGTGAAGTTCAACAAAAAAGTACAAATATAAACAGAAGTTTCTACTTTAAATAAGTGAAGTTCAACAAAAAAGTACAAATATAAACTGAAGTTTCTGTTTTAAATAAGTGAGGTTTTATTGACTTTCTTTGCAATCATCCCAGGTTTTAATGACTTTCTTTGCAATCATCTCAGGTTTTATTGACTTTCTTTGCAATCACCTCAGGTTTTAATGACTTTGTTTGCAATCATCTCAGGTTTTAATGACTTATTTGAAATCATCCCAGGTTTTAATGACTTATTTGAAATCATCACAGCTTTTAACGACTTTCTTTGCAATCATCCCAGGTTTTAATGCCTTTGTTTGAAATCATCCCAGGTTTTAATGACTTTGTTCGCAATCATCTCAGGTTTTAATGACTTATTTGAAATCATGCCAGGTTTTAATGACTTATTTGAAATCATCCCAGATTTTAATGACTTGTTTGCAATCATCCAAGGTTTTAATGACTTAATTTGAAATCATCACAGCTTTTAACGACTTTGTTTGTAATCATTCCAGGTTTTAATGACTTTATTTGCAATAATCACAGGTTTTAATGACACCAGTGAATATTGGAGATCCTGGTATGAGACGCCTACATTTATAGAAGATATTGAGTCACTGTGGGAACAGATTCGCCCCTTGTATGAACAACTTCACGCCTACACTCGTAGAAAACTTAAATACATTTATGGAAATGATAAATTTCCACCATCTGGTCACATTCCAGGACACATTCTAGGTAACTACATACATGGAAGAGATACATCCCAGCAAACATTCTAGGTAACTACATACAAGTAGGGGCCATATGAAGTAATCATTCTGTGTAACTACATGCATGTAAGTGATACATTTCAGCAAACATTCTAGATAACTACAAACATGTAACGGACACATTCCAACATATATTATAGTTCAGTATATATATATATATATATATATATATATATATATATATATATATATATATATATATATATATATATAAGAACAACGTGAAATTAAGTAAGAAGCCAAATTTAACTTGCTCGCGTGTGCTGTATCGAGAAACACCAATTTGCTACAAAATGTCATAATGAGGTAATTAATTTTTACTTTTCAGTGCATTTTTATAAAAGCTTATTTTTTAATGCTTCGTTTCGATTTTAACATAAAGAGAATTAATTACTTTGTTTAAACAAAAAATCCTAAGTTATTAGCGTTGACGGGTAAAACGTAATTTGTGACGTATGAAATGTAGGTCATTTCTGCACATTAGGTAGATGTCATAAATTAGCACCCAAATATAACATAATTAATATATGTAAAAATGCAATAGTTAAGTTGATTAGGAAGGGGTGTAACATGACACCTCTATTTCCTGGGCAACGCCGGCTTAATAGCTAGTATAATTTATACAATTAAGTCCATTACCAGCTATTGCATATGATCTCAATATCCATGGGTGTATTCAAGGGTGGGAGCAAGTGTAGAAAATGCAATTGAATTATTAGCTTCTCGAACTATTACTTCACGCAAGATTATTGTGTTTTGCGTAGTTGCCGAGATATAAGTAGTACTACAAGAACCAATTGACAAATGATTACCAAGAACTTCATCTCCAGATTCAACACAGGACAGGTCATAATGATTACCAGAATTTGATTCTTTTCCAAGAAGTGCTAAATCATGCATGCCGCAAAATAGGATTGTAGAAATTATGGGACCCAGTTTGTTGCGATTTTCTTGAATTTGTCTTCTAAATGAATATGTTAACTTCTCATCTATAGAAACTGCTTTGGCTTCCAGTAATGCAACAAAATTGCTTGCATCTTCATTAGAGCATTTGGTTTGCATGTGGCTACGAGCATCGTCGTTGATATCATTAAATTGTGTGCATGGTTTGATGACAAATGACCCCCCTGATCCCCTCAACTTACCTTTTGTGGAAACAACACGCAATTTTTGCAAAAAGGCACCTTATAACATTTGCAAGTACACAAGCCACGATGAATAGTCTGATAACCATGCACATGTTAAAACTCTTTTCCATCACTGTCAGATCTAAAATCATACTTTTTATCAGGGATCCAACAATTACGAATCAGCTGCAATTTCAACTCATTTGAAAAGTCGTGTGTCAAGATATACCTTTCAATATCCAATTTAGGAAATGAAGAGGTGACAGCGACAATCAAATTAGAAACAGTTGCTTCAGTTGTCTGGCTGTTGAACTTGTATTGTTGTTCCCAATGCCAATGATAAGTCAGATGCTGCAGACACCCCAAAATCTTTAAATAACGGCATTTTGAGATCCCGCGATTGCTTCAGTTTTCGTTTTCTTGAGCCTGTAAAAAAATTCTGATATCCATCTTTTATATTGATTTTATTTTTAAATGTCTGAATTAATTTAGGGTAAATAAAAAAAAAATCACTCAGTGGCTGAAGATTACAAACAAACACGACTTGCCTGATAAAAAAACTGAATGCAAAAACATTTTCAAAGGCCTAATCAAGTTATAGAAGGCCTAATCAAGTTATAGAAGGCATAATCAGGCTATAGAAGGCCTAATCAAGTTATAGAAGGCCTAATCAGGTTATAGAAGGCCTAACCAGGTTATAGAAGGCCTAATCAAGTTATAGAAGCCCTAATCAAGTTATAGAAGGCCTAATCAAGTTATAGAAGGCCTAATCAAGTTATAGATGGCCTAATCAAGTTATAGAAGGCCTAATCAAGTTATAGAAGGCATAATGAAGTTATAGAAGGTCTAATCAAGTTATAGAAGGTCTGATCAAGTTATAGAAGGCCTAATTCACAAAGAAAAATAGTTAAAATTGGAACGTGCTAGTACTTGTTAAAATCTTTGAATTTACAAATGCATTTATTTAGGTTATGTCAATATAAATAATTAATGTTATGTTAAACATGAATTTAATTGAAAAATGAACCTGTATGGCATTGTCAGTTAATTTAAAAAAAGTGAATTTGTGCCCCCCCCCGAAAAATTTCTAGCGACGCCCATGCAACTGTCCACTGTGTCACTTCAGTTAATAAGTGACTGTAACCTATCTACTTATTACAAAGTTACTGGAACAGTTTTTGATTCATAGTCTGTAATTGCTATCCCCACCGCTTGACACAAGGAGCGGTGGATTTCATTTGTAAACTGCTGCAATTCCTTAATCTGGGACATTTGAAATGATACAAAATCTGACTTATAATGTCCAACAAAGATTTTTTCCTTGATGTTTTTATAAACTTACTGCGTTGGATAAATAATCTCTTTTCTACTTATTGGGCTAAATAATTTCCCACATTACAAATCAGAGGTTCTAAAGTTGTTGGGCTATATTCATGGGCGTCGCTAGGATTTTTTCCAGAGGGGGGCAAAAAATACGTTTTTAATTTTAACTGACAATGCCATACATGTTTATTTCTCAGTTAAATCCAAGTTAAGTATAACATTAATTATTTATATTGACATAAATAAATGTATTTGAAAATTCAAACATTTTGACAACAAGCATGTTCCGATTTTAATTTTTTTGTGTTTAATTTGGCCTTCTGTAGCTTGATTTGTCCTTGGAAAATATTTTTGGCATTCAGGTTTTTTTTTTTAATCTGGCAACTCGTATTAGTTTATAATCGTCTTCTACTGAGTGAAATTTTTTATTTATCCAAAATTAATATGAAAAGATGGATAGCAGAAAAAACTGTTCAGGCTCAATAAAACGAAAAGTGGAGCAATCGCGGGATTCCGAAAAGCCGTTTTTAGAAGATTTTAGGGCGTCTGCAGCATTTGAATTATCACATGCATTGAGAACGCTTCCATTCATATCATGCAGGACATGTGCATCTTGTCAGACTCCAACAAAGAACAGACAGTCAGATAGTATGTTCAAACAATGTAACCGGAAACACAAAACGAGATCATTTCTCTTTTGGCAAAACACGTGACTGGAAAACTCGTTTCTCACATCAACAATGCTGGATGTGTGGTGTGCAACAAAAAGATCAAAGAATTTAATCCGAAGGCAATTATTGTACCTTGTATTCTTTGAGCCTTTGAGACAAACATTGGAAGTCTTGGGGCGCTGTACTCTTTTTTTTTTGCTATGTTGACCTATCGCTGGGATGTACTAGTGAAATACACAGGTCTAACAGTGAAGAGACTGTCCACAAATCGCTGGATACACAGGTCTAACAGTGAAGATACTGTCCACAAATCGCTGGATACACAGGTCTAACAGTGAAGATACTGTCCACAAATCGCTGGATACACAGGTCTAACAGTGAAGATACTGTCCACAAATCGCTGGATACACAGGTCTAACAGTGAAGATACTGTCCACAAATCGCTGGATACACAGGTCTAACAGTGAAGATACTGTCCACAAATCGCTGGATACACAGGTCTAACAGTGAAGATACTGTCCACAAATCGCTGGATACACAGGTCTAACAGTGAAGAGATTGTCTACAAATCGCTGGATACACAGGTCTAACAGTGAAGATACGACTCGCTGGAGTGCACATGCTGATGCATTGAAGCAAGTGATCGAGAAATTTAACCAGTTTGTGGTAGTCATTGAAGTTTTGTGCGATGTCGAAGAAAGCGTCGAGACAAGAGTCACTGCGCACAAGCTTGCCAGCTATATGCAACTTTTCTTTCATTTCGTTCTTGTTTTTCCGGGGTGACGTGTTACAAGAGGTAGATTTAGCACAGAAGTACATGCAAACACCAGGTATTACTGTGGACATGGTTGAAACCAAACTGAGGTCTTTTTGGAAGAGCAGCATACGAAGGTTGTTGACAATGCCGTTCAGCAGGCACGTACGAAATTTGAAGAACTTGATATCCCTACAGAGAAGAGGATCATAAGAAAGAGAAAATTACCAGGAGAGGAAGCAAGAGATGCTGGATTGTCCTTGCAGCAGGAGACCAAGAAAGCAATGTAAGAGTGTCTGGACCGTTTTCATATGGAGTTAGATACGAGAGGAAAGGCAGTGAATAAAATTTTGCTGACTTTTTGTGCCGTTCAGCTAGACCATATTATTTGTGCCACCGAAAAAGAAATACAGTTGTCTGTTACCAAGCTCATGGTCGTGTATGATGAGCTGAAGAAGACATTTGTCTAGAAATGCCACGTTTAAGACGACACTTACAAGCAGTCGAAATAAACTTGGAGGAAGCTAAGCACTGGAATGTACTGCAATTCCTACGGTTTATCATCAAGTGGGACTTTGTTGAATCATTGCCATATCTTACGCTGACTCTAAGATTCTTTCTGACAATATGTGTTTCTTTGGCATCGTGTGAAAGAAGTTTCTTCAAAATGAAACATATAAAAAATTACCTCCGGTCAACCATGAGCCAGTCGAAATTGTCGGATCTGGTTGTTCTGACCATTGAACCCGAGCTTACAAGACAAATAGATTTTGACGATGTCATTGACCTGTTTGACACAATGAAAACAAGAAGACATTCCTTCTAGGACTATAGTGTCGAATGACATTCTTTTGGGCTGTGCATTGCCGTGTTTTGCATTTAGATGTTATGAAAGTGAACAATACCATTTTAAAAATCTTTGGATTCGAAGTGAACAATAGCATTTTAAAAATCTTTGGATTTGAACTATATGTTCTGTGGTATAGGATTCGGATTTTATCTTGAATCATACATGTAAGCAGTAATGTATTGGTCAGTAGAGTAAAGTATAGCTTACAGGTAGAGTATGTATGAAAATTTAGCTACACCTAACCATTCAGCAAAGGGTCGTGTGGGGTCACTGGGTGACATTTGAACGGACCGCCCCGGGTGACGTTTACTCTAGCTATGTCACTGCTGGGAGACATGGGTTCGATTATCGGTGAGAACCAAGAGAATTTATCTAGGTCCTAGTGAAAGTTGGTTTAAGTCCTGCAAGTGACAAGTAGTACACCCAGCTTTAAATGTGTACCTGACTTAAGTTGGGGGAGTTAAGGTGGCTGGGCCGTGGTTATAGAAAAAGATTAATTCTACACTTCGTCTATTAGGGCTAAGTGAACTTTACTTTTTTTTTTAAAATGTGTACATTACTTTTCAAATTCTCTTTTGAAGATTCCAAATGGAGTGGGTTTGAAAAAGAACTGTTACCTTTTCCAGACAAAGGAATCTTTGACGTAACAGAAGAAATGGTCAGACAGGTAGTGCAGTTATTAGTTCTTCTTTGACACTAAGGCAGTAGTTCACAAGCTTTTCGTGACCCAAAAACCTGCCATTTTACCAAAAATAAAAAGTCATAAAACTCAAGAACCTGTTGTGCTAGAAAAATTATGATTACATCACTGTAATCTACGTGTCAGAATTAGTCAGACTAAAATTTTTTCTCAGGAAGCAGACCGACATTTTTTGTTCCCTAGTGCAGTGGTCGGCAAAGTGCGGCTCCGGAGCCGCATGTGGATCTTTGGTTCCTTAAGTGCGGCTCTGGCATTTCGTTTTAATTAGTGTACTACTTATTTAGTGTAATAAACGTTTACTAAACAAGTAGATTTGGCTCCCAATTTTTTTTTAAATTGTTGAAATGTTCATATTTGGCTCTTTGGCTGATAAGTTTGCCGACCACTGCCCTAGTGTAATAAAACTGTTTTCCGCACAATCCTTAGCGAGATAAAAGTATGTCTTCCTTATTCTGTCTTTGACATTTTCGACTGAACGTTTGCTAGTTTTTGTAGATGTTTCTTAGTTTACTTAGTTTATTGAACTCCTCTCTTACTTAGTTTATTGAACTCATCTCTTACTTAGTTTATTGAACTCATCTCTTACTTAGTTTATTGAACTCATCTCTTACTTAGTTTATTGAACTCATCTCTTACTTAGTTTATTGACATCCTCTCTTACTGAGTTTATTGAACTCCTCCCTTACTTAGTTTATTGACATCCTCTCTTACTTAGTTTATTGAACTCGGCAATATCTCTCCAGAGCTCCAAGCTTTGTTTAGTTCACTTCATGTTATGTTGCGCCACTTCATTTCCTGTTTGAAAGACCTTCTCCAAGTGGTCTTTGGGTGGCCATTTTTGCAATGTCTCTTGAAGGCTTCCTGGGTGAATGACCAATCGATCTCCATTTCCTGGATATTTGTAGGTCTATGGGATCTTGGTTAGCCTGTAGCTAAATATATGCGCTCTTAACTTTATCTAGTTGCATTGCCCCTGCCTTTATGTCTTTATGTATAACTTGGATGTTGACACCTTTATGTAGTTGCTAGA